>CM076572.1:392457078-392928009 GCA_034641835.2 Pinus albicaulis | reverse complement strand
AGCCACCTGTAAAATTTGTTATATCAAAAGGTGGCTAAGACTTTTTGAGGCTTCAAGGAACAAATTTTATTATTAAAAAGTGTTGCCTCTTGAAGACTCTTGAAGGCCTCATGCCTTTCCTCTGTCCAAAACTTCACTACTGTTTCCCTTCAGAACTCATAAATCCTTCTGATTTCCAAGCTAGAATACTGCTACAAGCCCCTTTTCCCTTTTCCCCTTCTGCCAAAACTAACCTTCATTTTCTTCCCTATTTCTCAATAAAATTCCTCCATTTTTCATGAGTTCTTTTCTTCCATTCCTAAAAATCCACTTTTATAAGGTTTAAAACCCACTTTAAAGCCTTATCGAAACCCTCATTTTCCCTTGAAAACCATTGGAAAACCATAAAAACCCACATTTTGTACATATACGGGTCCTAGCCCCTTCCCGCATAAATCCTTGGTCGTATAACCCTTCATATGACCCTCGGCCCCGCAGTCGGGCGCCAAGCCTTTAAATATTTCTCCGCCCGAAGTATTAAAACCTTTGGTTATTTTAATTCTTAGGTTTTTAATTATTTTATAAACTTATCCGCCGGTCAAAATTTCAACTTAACCTTCGTCATCGATCTGATCTGCAGATCGACGGTGCGGATTCCGTCTCCCCGTGGTCCCCGCCGTCCATAAGCCGATTACCCAAAACCGGCGGTATCCATCGCACCGCATTTGGGCGAAAGCTGTTTTCCCCCGATCGCCAGCAATTCCACACATTGCATGACACACGTCCCTGTACTTTTTCAAAATAGCTTTCCCATCGCGCGTTATCATTCGGATGTGGATGCCCAACGATATTTCTATCCACCGTCCGATCTGGGGCGAGCCATCCAACGACTATCGCTCACCAAAGATGCTCGATCGTTAACCGGACTATGGCGCGCCATCTTGTTAATCTCCGCCGTTGATCTGATCTACAGATCGACGGTCCATATTCCATCACCTTGATTCCGTCGCCCAGTCAACAATTCTCCATTTTTGACTTTCCCCCTTTGCCCCCGATCGTCGATCTCTGCGCGATTGACGGTTCTGATTTAATCTTTCTTCCGCCTTCTCCGATCAATCCTGATCGTTGGATGATGCCATCCAACGGCCACGCTTCCTCCACATGCCTCTGCTAAAGTAAACCTATATATGTAGGATTTTATAATAGTTTTTGTATTTTGCAGGGTTTAAATGGTTTTCTCACCATTTTTGAAGAAAATTCGAAGGCGGAGGATGACGATTCTCCTGCATTCTATTCATCAAAGAAAATCATCGCAGGATGTATAAATTCATGTTTCTTCAGTGTTTTCCTCAGGCATTGATGCCACATAACCCTGCACAGCCCTGTTTATCAAAAAAAACCATGGATCAGGCACAGTCAGAGAGTATCAGTGACGAAGACCATAATTTACCAGGGCAGAGGATTAAAGGACAGATTTTGCGGGGATCACGGCTAAGAATTTTTATCAAAAGCCTAATCCCCGATTTAAAACACAGGTTAAAGAAGATCTGAAGTGTTTTAACTTAGAGGAAACCCTCCACCGCCACAAATTGAGATAAATTGATTCCTCTAGCTACCACGATGCCACATGTGCCTCAAAGTATTCGATCAGAGGCCGAATTTATTGATCAGGACCGGATATCTACCTCGCAACACAGCCAAAGGGTAAAATCTATAGGAAAATTAATGATAGACACCCACAGAGTTACTTTGATGCCACACAGAGCCTCAAAGGTCAACAAAAGCTCCCACCGAGCTTAATCATTATGTAAATAATTTAATACAGAGGATATGTATGTATGTTTCTTCATTGAGCCCCTCAAAGGCCCAGAAGCCATTAAGTCTGTATTAATTGTAATTGAGATCTTTTATCAGATCTCACCTTCTCATCCTTCTATAAATAATTCTGCAGAAGATGAGTGAGGGGTTGGTTGTAGAACTTTGATATACACTTGAGGTTAAACTTCTGATTGTACATAGTGTTCACTAGATCTAGGAGCTTTGCTGGTGATGGATAGGTTAGGCTGAGATGTGTAGATGGTTGCTAACCTAAAGAACTGGACTTAAAGCTGTAACTGGTTTGGAGCATTAATACAAGCTGATTTATGGGATCCTGGTCTATGTTGACTGTGATGTTTATCTAATTGTAACTTGTTATTTTGTTTCTTTTTTTCACTGTGTTTCACATTCTCTTATAAAGAACAACATGTATAGAGTTAGGACCTATTGTACATCAGTAACCTTCTCTGACTGAAAACCTTTATCTGAATGTTTTCTTCTAAACTGTGTTATTTAGGAATGATTTAATTCAGTTCAAGCATAGGAATGCTGGCGTTCCCTCGTCTTATTGTCTGAGCTGAATTTTATTCTTAAATGTTATTTTCGGTATATGTTTTGTGAAGATGAATTGAGGAAGATATGGTGAGCCCTGGTCCTAGTTTTGTCTCCACAACTATCTGGATGTTTCCCTTGGAATGTGTTAAAAGCTGGCTAGTTTAAAAGTACTTACCAGATCTTAGGCCATTCTGTGTTATCTTTGTGTTTGTCTTGAAAGAAACTAAGTAAAATAGAGCTAGGAGAGGATTTGTGGTGAGCCCGACCCGCTAGTTTCTTCTTCAAAAGTTGCCTTCAAGTTTCCCTTTGTTTTAAAGTTTTTTCTATTGAAAGTGTATCAAAGGCTGGCTAGTTTAAAAGTACTTACCAGATCCTAGTTTGCTTTTATGTTTTTCTTGAGTCTATGTCAAAGGCTGACTAGTTTAAAAGTACTTATCAGATCCTGGGCTGCTCTTGTTCTGCATCTATTTATCTCTCCTTCTTATTGTATCATTTCATTTTATAAATCAAACTTCAAAGAGATCCTTAGATATAGATGACTTGGCCCATGGACCACTCTTGCCTCTTGCTGTTCCAATTAAATCCTATTATGACTCCATAGCCCAATGGAATAAAACCTGCAATTATCTATGGAATAAAACCTGCAATTATCTATGGAATAAAACCTGCAACTTCTCACCTTTGAAACTCTTTGCATTTGGGACTTTCAACCTCAAATAGTAATCTTGCTCAACCATCCAAAAAAAAACGAACCCATGGCCTTCATAACTAGCCTAATATCATAACCCCCAAACTTCAAAGACAAATCCATATTTGCACTTATTGGAGAGATCCCTCTACGGATTCAGGAGGGCTAGATCCTAGAATCCCAAAGTTGGTTGAAACGATGTTGTTTCCGTGATCGAAATTTGCCAATCTTGCTGATTATAGATTCCTAACACACCCATCAATAACAGTGCTACCTTGTAGCCTTTACAGAGTTCCAATCCGAACTCCCCGCATTAATACCAGTGCTCCCCGAACCATCTTGCAGGCATATTTCTCGAACACTGTTTTTACACCTGCATCATCCATCTTTCTTATAGAAATCAGATTTCTGGCCAATGCAGGAATATGAAGAACACCAGGAAGTGTTCTAATCCTTCCACCTTGTAGCTTCAGCTTGACCTTTCCATGTCCGACGATTATGCCCTTCCTATCATCCCCTAGGAAGACATCACCACCATCATATTTCTCATACTCGCAGAACCACTCCCGATGGGGAGTGAAGTGAAAGGATGCACCTGATACAATCAACCATGACTCATGATCTACATGTGTATTTGAAGAAGAAGCCAAATACACATCCTCACCTTCATCAGAGGTGGTTTTTGCATCTGCAGAAGGAGCATCATCAGATCCCTTTCCTTTCTCAGGAGCTTTAGATCTGCAGTCCTCTTTGTAGTGCCCTTCCTTTCCACATTTCTAGCACACCTTTACAAACTTTCCAGGAGATTTAGATTTCTCTCTAGATTTAGATCTCCCACTCGAAACCTTATTCTTGTTTCTCTTTTGGGACCTTCCTCATAAAGTTAAGGCATCTCCATTCTGGCCCTCCATATTTCTCCGTCTCGTTTCCTCCAACAACAAGGCTAAGACATTGTCATCAAAATTCAAGGTAGTTGTATTGCTACCTATTGCAATAACTAGACTGTCCCACAAGTCTGGTAGAGAACAAAACAAAATGATGCACTTATCTTCATCTAATATTTTAATATCGACAGATGAAAATTGACTTACCATAGTATTGAAGGCGTTCAGATGTGTTAGCCATCAGTATTTTTTACATGTTGTATGAAGGATTTTCCACTGTTTTTAAGTGAATTTGTCCAAGTCTGTAGGAATGGGTGCCCATAAAGCCATGTAGCAATCATGAATCATGTCAAGGTGAGAAATGATGCTATAACAGATGAGAAATGATGCTATAACAGATGAGAAATGATGAATCATGTCAAGGTGAGAAATGATGCTATAACAGATGAGAAATGATGAATCATGTCAAGGTGAGAATCTCTGGTTGAAACGATGTTGTTTCTGCAGTTTTCGTCTCACCAGTCTAATAAAATGATAGATCCCTAACATTTATGGTGACTCTGCTGGGGAATTAATTGCATTTTATCTTACACACCCTTAGGCACTCAAAATACCCAAGATCTTTGGTTAGATTGTTATCTCATTGCTGATGGTGGACAACAGCCTACTTCAAACAGTTAATTCATCCACCTGGCGACTCCACACTCAACAATATTGAATAGACCTTAAGACTCCACTGAGAAGAACCCTTATCATTATAATATCTTTTAAACTCAGTCAGAAGACTGCAGGATTAAATTTTTTTCAAAAAAGACTAGTTAAACTCTTAAATATTGTCATACCTGGTTGAAGTTGTCTTGTTTATTCGGGTCTGAAAAACACAGTGTAGTGGCTCCTAGAAAGATTCACACTAGAGCCTATCCTGACCCTGATCCACCTGAAGTAGTTGATAACCCAGAAGGTATCCTTAGGAAGTCTCCTAAGATCAAATTATCAATTGTTTTCAGATCACCCTTGAGAGCTAAATCAGTTCCTGAAAATCTTGCAACTCCACAAGAAATACATGGTGGTGGACCATTAAACTTTTTACCTCCTTAGGAGCTAAAAACTTCCACCTGGCGACTCCACACTCTGAAACTCCCAAAAGACCAAAGGAATCCACTGGTAGAAGACCCTGAACTGATTGACTAGACATAGTGACCTCTTTCTTGATTTACAAAAATGATTCCAAGAATACAACGAAGATATGCCCCAATGAGTAGAGATCATATCCCTGTGTTTCCACATAAGATGCCCCAGGTGAATTGGGATGACAACCTGCCTGTTTTTCAAGGTGAAAATATTGATGACCCTTTATTACATCTTATCAAATTTCACATACATGTATGGAGGTTGAAAGTTGAATGGCATGAAGACGGCCTAATGAAAATGTTCATGTTAACATTAGAAGGAAAAGCTAGGGATTGGTATGAATGCTTAAGATCTAGTAGTTTGTTTTCTTTAAGAGACCTTGAATATGTGTTCTATGAGAACTATAAAGAAAACACTACATCATTATCATTGGGTGCAATATAGTATGATTCATCACAAAACATCACCCAACACATTATAGATAATGAGGAAGCTTTGGAAGAGATGCATCTTGAAGATCTTTAAACAACCATTCATGAATTTAATCTCCTATTGAAAATTTTTAAGAATATAGATGAATCAGTTGAAGAAGAGATGATCAAAGAAATAATCGACGTTCCTCAAGATATCCCTGAAAACTCAAATATTGATTCATCATCCCTTATAGCCGAGGCTCAAGAATACATCTAGCCTCAAAATCAGTCTTCACAAGAGACAGAGAACTGCTGTACTTCTGTTCAAAGGGACATAGAAACATCTTTCCCTTTGACAGAAAAAGAGATATATCAAACTATTTATAAACAGTCAGTATCTGAAACTTTTTTCAAAACAAACATTCTTGCCCATTCACATAGAGAACTTTGTTGTACAGATTTAGAAAGTTCTTTTGTAGATCAGAATGAAGAAGGACCTGCTGATAACCCAATATGTTTGATTGGTAGTATTACTTATATTCGTGATTCTCCTAACTTTGATCTATCTAGTGATGATGCTTCCCAAACAGAAGTTAATTTTGCAGGATCATCATTAGTAGATTTATGGGAGGAAGATGAGTTCCTTCAAAGAAGTAATGAGCCAGTGAAAACTATTTATGATACTGATGATGAAAGTTTTCAAAGTCTAGAAGAAAGTGAAGATTCATTGGATCTTTGCTCTGTTTCATTTCAGATCATCAGCAATAGTTTCCATGTGATTGGGAATCAGCAGACTTTCAGCTCAAAGGATGAGGAGGAAAGAAACGAAGATATTTTTGGGCAGGTGGAAATCAAGGAGATTTCTCTTGAAAAAGAGGAAGCAATTAAACATACCCTTGCTCAAGAATATAATAACCTCCTCATAGAATACAGTCCACTAAACCATAGCATACTAGGGCTACAAGAGGACAACACTGCCAAATATGATTAGTCCTCTAGTTCAGATGATGATGCTTCCAAACAACTTTCTGAAGATATGCTCCTCAAAGCTGAAGTCTTGGAAGCAGACAATCTACCAGACACAGATGACCAAAAAGAAGAGAATCTTCATCTTTTCTTTGTTGATCCTATGGAAGAGTATGTGGAAATCCCAATTGGCTCAAATTATCAAGCAACGATCCTATGCACAAGCCAGAGACATGAAAAGCTGTCACCTTCTGTGATAGCCTTGATATTGAAGGTTAATCTTCAATATGTTCTATGTATACCTCTGACAAGCAGCCAGAGTTTCTACTTCCTCTTGACATTAATCAGATGGCTACATTGGAATTTTTGTATTATATGATAAATGTAAATACTCCATGTTTAGAATAGGTTAGAATGTCAATAAAGCTCAGTTCTGAGCATGTAGTTAGTTGTTTTTTTCTGCTTTGAAGAAAAATCAAAGATTCAAAAAATACAAAAAAAAAGAAAGAAATAAAAGAGGGCAGATTGTAAAACAAGAAAGGTATAGCCCCATACCAAAAAAGGGAAAAAAATTATGAAAGTGTGCAAGCTCAAATGCCACTCCTGAATGACACACTTCTAGTTAGTCAAACAGCCTAATATTGACTAATTAGTTTTAAATTTTCTGCTGATAGGATAGTGAAATCGATTTTCCAAACTGTTTAATCTTGGCTTATCAATAGATATTTTAGGATAGAAATTGAAGGTTCAAACATGATCAAAATATTAACCTAAGTTTCCAAAGAGAAATTGACTCAAATCTGTTTTATTTTTTGAGTCAAAAAAGATGTAAATCTGGTTCTAATTAGCTCAAAATCTGAACCCGAGAACAAAGAAAAACAGCTCAAAGAAGAGTCAAAACAGAGCTGTAGAAAAGAGGAAGGAAATGTTTTCAATTTTCAGATCTTAAGCCTTCCATTTTTGCTTTAATTTTCTGCAAAATAAATGTCTATGTGCAGCTTGTTTTTATGCCATAGATCACAGCAAGTCAAACAGCTTAATCTTGACTTGACTGTTTTTAAAATTTATGTTTTAGAAGTTAGAGAATAAAAATCTGTTGGACAGTTTAATCCCAACAGATAGTAGAATAGGTAGAGAAGCATATGAACTCAACTGTTTAATCTGAGTTCAGGGAGAAATAAGGAGTAGAATTAGATTAGTTTTCCTGCTTTCAAAAGAATAAAATGTTGAGAAAAGAGTTTGACAATCCAAGTGCACTCTAATGAAGAAAAAATGTTAGATCAGTAGGATTGGGTAGGTAGAAAGTTTGTATTGATGAAGGTCCATTGTTTTTATGGCTGCTAATATGTTTTAAAAAGAAGATCATTCAAGCAAAAGGAAAGCAGCCCAATGGATCAGGCACAGGTCAGCCTCCCAGAGAACAATGGATGAGGCAACTGATTAGCCTTCTAGAGAATGCAAGTCTGAAATTCTTGATGCCTTCAAGAAGGCATCATCCCCAAGTGGAACCAATGTTGGCCACCTATAATATCCGATTATAACAAAAGGTGGCTAAGAATTTTTGAGCCTCCAAGGAACAAATTTTATTACTAAAAATTGTTGGCTCTTGAAGACTCTTGAAAGGCCTCATGCCTCTGTCCAAAATCTTCATTGCTGTTTCCATTTTATACTCAAAACTTCTACTGATTTCATGAGAAGAAACTGCTGTAAAAACCATTATTTTTCCCTTCCCCCTCTTTCAAATTTACCTTCATTTTCTCCCCTTTTCCTCCATAAACCCTTTTTTTTTCATGATTCCACTTCTTCCCCTCATGAAAATCACTTTTATAAAGTTAAAGAATCACTCTTTAGCTCTACCGAAACCTCCAAAATCCATTGAAAAACTTTGAAATTTTCATAAAAAACAAAGTTTTATTACTTTGGACCTAAGCCCCTTTGGGCTAAGTCCTAACCACTTCCCCACATGTGCCCTTGTCATAAAAACCAAGCGCCGAACCCATATAGTGCTAATCACATTGGAAATTTTCGATGGTCTGCAAGTCTCGTGTTCCTTTTAAACCTTGATGCGATCAACTATTTTATATAAACCCTCCTGATCGCATCGCAAAATATCAACGCACCAGTTTGTTTTGATGTCTTCTGAAATTCCGATTGCGATTATGCCCTATCCCCTGATCGCATCATTTTTTATATATTTCCTATGGGCCCGCCTCCGGTGCTTAAAACCTTCTATTTTTCTTCCCCGATCACCTTTTTCTTTTGTAAAATTGAAAAACCAATTTATCCAAAATTTTGTTATAAAAACCAAAGTCACGTGTTTTAATATGAAAATGGGTAGATTAAAAAGACCCGATCGCGCAATCGCAATCAGAGAATTCACAATGGGTTGATCGGAGAGACCCGCATCCAAAGTTCTGATGTGATTGGGTCTTATTTATTATAAATCCACCCCACCACTGTTTCATGTGACTTTCCCCAGGACCAAGTGTTAAAAACCCCAGGCGCTGAATCGCATCGCAATATTTCGAATGGGTTGATTGAAAGACCAGCTCGAGGCTCTGATTGTGATTGGCTCCTTTGAATATATAAAGCCTCGGGCCCATTGTAGTTCATATATCCAACGGCCCCGCATTCGGGCGCCAGGCCTTTTTTATATATTTTATTTCCTTCCCCGATTCATAAAAAAACATTTGTTTTATTTCATTTTTTTGGTTTTCATATATTAAAAGGGTTTTCCGCCGGTTCATTCTTAGAACTAATCCCCTCCATTGATCGAAAGCCAATCAAACAGCCATCGCTCTGTCGCATCGGCGATTTCAAATCGCATCGCCTTATTCCCGACCTTCGATTGCGACTCCCCTGATTCATTCCCCACCTTTGATTTCATTCTCAGATCAGCGGCCACTATTTAATCGCATCGGCCCTTCCTCCGATTGCGCAATCGCATCGCCTTATTCCTGACCTCTGATTGTGACTCCCCTGATTCATTCTCCACCGTTGATCTCGCCCTTAGATCAACGACCATCGCCTAATCGCTTTCGCCCTCCCGATCGCGCAATCGCATCGGAGATTTTCATCACACCCCTTTTCTCCTCCCGTCGATTGCAAACTCCCGATTAGATGTAGACCGTCCACGTGTTCAGATCCAACGGTTACGCTCTGCTCCTGCCATCTGAAGCAGTTTAAACCTAATTCTGCAGGATTTCTTAATTTGTCTTTGTGTTTTGTAGGTGTTTTAACGGTTTTCTATTGAAAAAATGAAGGAAAGCCGAAGGCCAGGTAAGACATTTCCTGCACCTTTGAGCAATAAAAAAGGACCATCTGCCAGGCTCTATTAATTGTTTGTCGATGCTCTATGAGCATTGATACCTTTAAAGCCCAGCACGGCTCTACACATTGACAAGACACTATGTTTAAAACAATATGTTAAAGAGTATTAGTTGTTGAAGACAAAGCGTGGCAGAATGAAGATTGAAGAAAAATTTGGGGATTACGGCTAAGATTGAATATCAAAAGCCTAATCCCCCAAATTAAAACAGAATTAATAGAAAATCAAGAATATCTATCAGGCAGAAAAGACCTCCACCACTACATTTGAGGAAAATTAATTCCTCAGCTACCAGAAAGCCACTTGTTGCCTCAAACCTTTAAAACAGAGGCTGAAGTTATTGTTTTAAATCAGATATTTGTCTCAACCACAGCCAGAGAGTTCTTCTGCAAAGAACTTAATGAATAAAATATCTGCAGAGTTACTCCACACAACACACAGAGCCTCAAAGTCAAATAAGGTTCCCACCAAGTTTAAATTCATAATTGTAAACATTAATACAGTAGTCCACCTGTATGCTTCTCCATCGAGCCCCTCAAAGGGCCGAGAATTCATTTAATCTATATTAATGATCCTTGATATTTTTTTAGTTCTAACCTCCTCATCCTTCTATAAATACCTTAGTAGAAGATGAGAAACTGTTGGTTGACTACGTTGCTGAGCATTGTTATGTAATTGAGCTTGAAACTTTTGATTGTAAATATTATTCACTGGCCCTTGAAGCTCTGTTTGTAATAGATAAGTTAGGCTGAATAGTGAAGATGATTGCTGAACTAAAACACAGGACTTGAAGACTGTAACTGGTTTGACATCAATAACAAGCTGTTTCTTGGGATCTTGGTCTATATTACTGGTGAAGTGCCCTTTTTTTGTTATTTGTTTTTCCTTCTATGTATGCCATATTGTTCACTATTCTATGATAAAGAACAACATTCACAGAGTTAGGATTTACTGTTCATCAGTTCCCTTCTCTAACTGAAAATATTTATCTTAATGTTTTCCTCTTATTTGTTTATTCAAGAATGATTTAGTACAGTTCAAACAGTTAGGAATGCTGGATTTCCCTCATCCTACTGTTTTCTTTAAACATTGTTCTTGAAAGTTATTTTCCTTATTCGCTTATTAAATTTAGACTAGAAAGTGATGGTTTTCCCTATTTCTAGCTTCTATTCTCCAAAGGCAGATTCTGAAAGTTTCCCTTGGTGTTGGCTGAAAGAAGACTAGGTTTAAAAGTACTTTATTTTATCTTAAGTTGCACTCTGTTTTCTCTTATGTGTTTTCATACTTTCTGAAGGTAATTATGTGGATTACTGGATTGTTTGTCAATTAAGCTGCTTTAATACAAACTTTCCCAAGAAGTCAATGGTTGGCCCTGCACTTGGTTGGTTTTAAAAAATTACTTAAGAGGCTTTTTCTCGTTTGGACTGACTATAAATCCCTTGTTAAATTATTATCAGTTTCCACCGCTCCAACACTTTATTATTTCCATTCCATCATTTTAATCTCAATTATCTTGTGACATAGATGACTTGCCGCTTGGATCACTCTTGATGTTGTTGTTCAATTAAATCCCTGTTATGACTCCATAGCCCAATGGACTAAAAACCAGCGTTATATCTATCTTTTAACCTAGCTGCTCTATCCACTTGCAACTTTTCACTTAGAACTTTCCCCTCAAACAATATTCGTGCTCAATCATCCAAAAACAAACAAAACCCTTGGCCTTCATAACTAGCCTAATATTATTACCCCAAATTTCAAAGACAAATCCATCTTTGCACTTATTGGAGAGATCCCTCTCCGGATTCAGGAGGGCTAGATCCTAGAATCCAAAAATTGGTTGAAATGATGTTATTTCTATAGTTTTAGTCTCACCAGTCTGCTAAAATTACAGATCCCTAGCAGGCCCTAGATCTTGCAGCTAGGGTAGCAGACAAACCGATCGTTGGAATCGAGATCTGTTAGTTGCAGTTAAGAGGCCTAACCATACTCTTTCAATTACAGAGGTCAAAATTTTAGTTTAGGTACCCATAGCTCATGAACAGGCTAGGTCACACTTTTTGGGGTCTTTTCTACAACCTGGGTAGCAGGTACTAGGCAGAAAAATGTGACCTGTCCCAGGAAATGACCTGAAAAGTGTGACTTGTTAGGGAAAGGGGTTTCAGTGCTCTTTTTTGCTGATATATGGGAATTTTTATGGTTGAGGGGCATATATTCTCCCAAGCATGTTATGGTCATGCCAAAATGTATTTAGAAATAGGGGAGTCTAAACATATTTTTATGATGTCGTGTGCCATTTGTTTTCATTATGGTTATGTAGTCCGAGAAAGGGAATGGAGGATCACCAATCTCTTTTGGTACTGCATATATGAAGCAAATGGACTAAGTTTCTGGGTTTGCATACATTGTGTCACTCTCAAAAAGAGTGGATTTGGAGATAATGAACTGGTTCTCTCCTAGAAAACCCACAGGTTGGCCAACAACAATGTCTAGGGGACTGGGTTGTTGATGTAAGATGAAGGAATGATGAGGGGTATCATCCCTAGAGTGATATGAAGTGATATGGGACTCTAGAGGTTCTTCTAAATGGGGAAGAATAATGGTACTATAGTCGACATGACCAGATACACTAGGAGAGTTGTGGAGAATTGTTTCTCCTAGACACTCAAATATGGGTGTCCCCTTACCAAAACATCGGCCGTCAATGTAATGACCACAAGGTGAATGTGGATCAAATGCATGGGTTCGATGTAAGGTGGGAGAGATAAAGTCAGGGGTGGTAAATTCTTCCATAATGTTGTCATCGCAATAGAAGATGGGGTGACTTGTGGAAGAAATACCACATGATGCAGCGAAGCTACCTTACTCATCATCATGAGAAGAGAGGTTCACATGCACATTGTCACGGGGGGTGACAGAAGAAAAATCAAATAAGGGATCCACTGATGTTGAGCCTAGGGTGATCGCTGAAGGGAGGTCGAGAAAAATAGAAGGGGAAGTCCCATGGGGAGCTTCCACTGTGGATCTCATGAATGATGATAGGTAGAGGATGGTGGCCACAAACTTTGTCATATCAACATCAGGATGGGGAATATCAATGGAAGTGGGTAAATCCTCAAGCTGGCTCGAAGCATACTGTGCAAGGACGGGAGAGGCAGACTGGTTTTGTTCAATCTCATACTCTCGAAATACCTCCAAAGAGGTGCGGTAATGTGTGAGGTGGGGAAAATGGTGGGTATAATGGCCATGGAGATCACACAAATCACAAGGTTGGTTGGTGTGGATAGTCTTAGGGTTCTTGGCTGCAGTCGAGGAAGAAACAAATTCAGGGAATGTAGACTCAGGGAACACAACATTAACCATGGGTTTGATAGGAGGCAATTCGGGAAAATGATGGGTGGCATGACCAACAACATCACACAAGGGGGGGGGGGGGGGGGGGGTATGCTTTGGAGGCTAAGGAGGAGCAGCGTTGGTCGGGGCAGGATTGTATTTAGATGCCTTCTTGCGAGCTTTTCCCCCGTTACCCGAAGCTGTCGAAACTGGAGGAGGTTCTTGTTGAGGTGGCTGAGGCACGGTAGCAGAGGGAGGGGTTAAGGGGATTGGTTGAACCGGGTCAAAGCAAGATAAGGTTTGTGCTAACCAGGCGGGGTAGTGGCTAGGGGATCAATGCACTAGACTGGGATCCCCAGGGTCAGGTTAGGAAGGGATAAGGTAGGCATAACAGGTACCGAAAACACTCTAGGAGGGGGAGCTGGGAACGATATCTGACTAGAAGGGTAATGGCTAGGCAAGACAACTTTGAGATGGTTAAGGCTAGGAGAAACTGTGCCGTGAGGGTAGAGAGGTTCATGGATACCAGCTGCAGATGAAGGGCCTAGAGGAGGGGGTCCTGAAGGTTGGGTCGAAGGGCTAGGAGCAGGTTACAGAGGGTGGGGCTGTTGACTAGTCGAAGCGGTCCGCTTGAGGGAAGCCCGAGATGATTACATCATGCAAACATTCGACGAGCTATGATCAGACACAAGAGGAGAAAGACCAGGGAAATGCCCTATCAAAGAGGAGTCCTTGTAGACTCCAGGTGAGACACTGGTCAAGGGTTCGATGGTTTGCTTATTGGCCATCGAAGAGATGATGGACTCAGGGGAGGTCTGAGACTTTGGCTCGTAATATGTCAGTTGGTCAATGGTGACTATCTTTCCATTATGAGGAAAGGACATCTTGTGGTGAACCGCAGATGGTAAAACAGAAATCGCATAGGTGTAGCGATGACCCAATAGAATGTTGTATTTTAAGGGGTCATAAATGACTTCTACGTCAACACAAACAATCTTGCCCGTAATAGTAATAAGAAAATTGCGGAACATGCCAATGGGTTGGGAAGAGTGGCCATCCCACGCTCGGAGGGTGATAGTGGAAGGGGCCAACTCAGGTGATCTGAGTTGCTTCCAAACCGAAGCGGACATCACACAGGTGGATGCCCCCTTATCAATGATACAATGGGAGACGTTGGCATTCCGGATCTTGACGGGGATGTGGAAGGTGACAGAAGTAGGAAAGGGAGGATGTTTTGACTGGTCAACATTGAAGATGATGAAACGATCGTCTGAAGGACCCACAATGCCCATGGTTGTTATTAGATATTTTCATTGTGAAGGGAACAATTGGAGGAGTTCGAGCATTGAGATGGCAGTAGGAGATTGAGCCAAATCATCTACTATAGTATACGAATGGGAAACATTGCCAAAATTAGCATTTCGGTGTAATGGTCCCTTGGGGATCTTGGTATGAACCTTTGCCTTAGGCTGAGGGATCAGTAAAGGGCCATTGGTTGTTGAAAGAGGCTCTGTGGAACCTGAAGAAGGGGGCTCGGGGGAAGACATAGTGAGAGGCTTGTTGTACTGACGGGACCAAGTCTGAAGGTTGAGGTCAATGGTAATGGGTTGGTCAGAGTTCATCATGAGAATATGGTAATCAGAGGTACCATATGGAGGAGGTTGAGTGGTCGACTGACCTTCAAGTGGTTGGGTAGACACGAGTCCTTGCTGAGGGAAAGGATTGGTATACACAACTGGCTAGCTAGGTGCAGCATTGGGAGGAACCGAAGGGGAGGATTGCTATCCTCGTGATGCTGCTTGATTCTCCCACATCTGATGCATCCGAGGTAAAAGAGGAAAATTGTGGCTGTAATGACCATAGACAACACAATAAGAACAAGGCTTATTCGTGTGAACAGGCTTGTCCTACTTGGGCTGAGTTCCCTGTTTCTAGTTAGCAGTGTTAGGTGCATTCCCTTAGGGATTGGGTCCTGGATTACCAAGGGTAGATTTATTTTGGGTGCCTTTCCTCTTCTTTTTGGAAGTAGGAGGAGTAGTCACACCCTGCTGTGCATACACCTACCCTTGGGGAGGTTGTGGCTATTGTTGTTGGGGTTGCGAAGGTAAGGGAGGTGAGGGTGCTAATGCTGGAGGATATGGAGCACTAGGTTACGGATATAGATAATAAGGAGGTTGGGTAACATTGGGAAAAATGAGGAGGCATGTCGTATCCTGGATACATGCTACCAGGAGGGGGGAAAGTGTTGGAGGAGATGACCCCTTTTTGAGGGAAACCATAACCCATTGGAGGATGAGCGTACAGATGAGAAAGGGCTCCAACGAGACTATCAGCGGCATGGGATGCCCCCGATGCATTGGCACCACCGAGTCTAGGGAGATCAGGTAATACAGTATAAACATAACCATACTGTGCATAGATCAGGTCATATTTTAACGCAATCTGGAGAGCAGCTTCTTTGGTCTGAGGGAAATGAGATGTGACATCTTTTCCAATAGCAGGAAAAAGGGATGTAAGGAACCAGTCCATGTCAAAGGTAGGGGCTTGACAAAGGCTCTTTCTTCTCCGTCATTCCTGGACATGATAGGATAGGCGGGTCACAGATGATTGACGGAAAGAAGTCAAAAGTTCGATACCAGTGTCATAATGAAGGGAAAGATGGAAGTAAGACAGAAAAGCCCAGGCAGGAGTCACAAAATTAGTATGAGAGGAGGAGGCCTGGTCAACATACCACTTAGAAGCTTCTCCAGTAAGCTTACGTTGGAACAACCGAATATGGACAGAGTCATCGGTGATGGAATTAGACGAACACCACACGTGGAAAGATCGAACATGGTTGTAGGATCTTCTCCAACAAGACCTTCAAACTTGGGGATGTCGAAAGGGAGCTTGGTTGGCATAACAGGACAACTAGGGTCATGGTGTATGGGGTCATTGGTCAACTGGTTAAGATCGGGAAGACTAAGGCCTGCCATATAAGGGAGATAGGGAGCAGTTGGGATAGTTCCTGTTGCGGTCCCACTAGTAGTATTCCCAGCATTAGGGCTGGGGCTACCACCAGAGTTAGGTCTTGAGCAAGACATGGTGAAGGTGATAGGGGGAGAACTGGGGATGGAACCAGAAGGGGAACCCAATGAACCAGAAGCGGAGTCAGAATGGGGACTCAGGGGAGGAGTAACTTGAATCCTATGCGGAGGAGTAACTCTTCCTAACAAAAACTAAGGATGAAGGCCAAGAAGTCTCTAGGATAAATTACTTGGGGGCACAATGATGAAAGAACAAACTTGGGTCATAAAAGAAAGAGAGACCAACAAGGGCAAGGAGGCGCAGGATCAAATGATTACAATGTCGAAACAAGGGCAGAGAGGTGTAGGATCAAATGATTACAATGTTATAGTCTTTTCCTGGTGGTGTTAACTAGGTGCTTCTTCACTTAGGGTTTGTGTGTTAAGTGTGTTAATTTTAATTTTTAAACCCAGACACTTGTAGGGAAAAAATAAAAAGTGTGTTGTATAACTGTAAATAAATCTGCAGATAACAGTAAAGTAAATTGAATATAATAGAAAATAAATAGCTAAATATGCATTAATCTAAACCCAAGGAGGCGGGCTTCTAAACAACTAGTTTGTGGGTGGGAAAAAATCTAGTCAAAATACACCAAAATAGCCAATGGATCTAAATTCGGGAGGGGAAATGATCTAAAGGTCAGATCTGCTGGAAATAGGTGTAGAAAACAACAAAAAACCAGCGGGAAAAGTGTTGCAAACAAGGTGGCGAAAGGCTACAACCTGAAGGGAAACAGAGGGAAACCTAGAGGAGGACCAAAAAAAAATGAAAATATGTGTTTTGGATGGATGAATAACAAATCTGAAATGGATATGAAGGTACAGGAACAGATCTGAAAAATGGTTGAACACACTGAAATTTTATATGACCTACTTCAGCTAAACTCCTCCTAGAAAGGTGGAAGCGTACTGAAGCCCTAGGGGGCTAGGTTCCCACTTCGATGATTAAAAAGAGCAATCACAGGTCCAAAATGAGTGGAGACGGAGGTCAGACAACCCTCAACAGAGGCCCAGAAAAACCCAAAAAAAGCTCAGAAAATTTCCCGCAAAAAGTTCAGGTGCAGTTTCTAACCTGATTTCTATAAAGGTCATAGGTTTGGGGTTGTTTTCTACATCCTGGAGGTTCAGGTCATATTTTTTGGCCCAAAAAGTGCAACCTACACTTCCGACACTCTCGGGAGCAGGTTTCAGAAAAATTTATCGTCTCAGCTGCGGCTGATGCCTCTCACCAGTCCCCCAGAATGGGATGGGTTCTTATAAGTCCTCAACACTTTATATCTAAGATCTCTCTCTCTTGATGGTGTAGAAAACCCAGAAAAAAATGGAACTCAAAGGGAGCTCACAGGAAAAATGGTAGCAAAATATGACAATGATGGAGGATCAAAGTCAGACTAAAATGATAGATCTAGAGTGATCTTTAGGCAACAAAAGGTAGTGAGTGAATGGAAAAACCCTTATATTTATAACAAAATATTGAGTTAGTCTAGATATTGGTGCATAATTAAAATATTATTAACCAAATCTAGATCCAACTTTTATGGAATATTTTATTATATTTGTTGGAGGGAAAAATAATTTGAATTTGGTCAAATCCCTTTATTTGTAAATAATAAATAAATAAATGATTTATTATTATTTTAAGGATCTGGTTGAGTAATAATTAAATAAATAATGATTTATTCAATTATTTATAAATGATTTAGTCAAATTTAACAAGGAATATTATTTAAATAAGGTTTAAGTAATTATTACTAGAAAATAATAAGATAAATAATGATTTATCTAATTAATTTTCCTATTTTGGGTTTAATATGACTTGGAATATTAATTAAACTGCTGTTTAATTAATTATTCCTTGAGGAAAATCAAACAAATATGAATTTATTCAATATTTCCTGTAGGGGTTTCCTATTTATACCATAAACAACTTAATACATTAAGGATTACTAAGTTATTTTTCATAGTGAAAGAAATTTTACTTAGGGTAAAATTGGTCTTACATGGTGTACTTTGGTCCATCTAATAGTAACAGGTTAGATGACCAAAAATTGGTGTAACAACAAGACATTCAAGTCACTTGTCCTCAACATGTACCTATTCTCCATGACAACAATAGTGCCATAAGTATCTCTAAGAATCATGTCATGCACTCAAAAACCAAGCACATTCCAATCAAATATCATTTTCTAAGAGAGTGGGTGCTTGAAAAAAAGGTCAAATTGGAGTATGCTCCTTCAAAGGAACAAGTTGAAGATATATTTACAAATCCAATTCCATGAGATTCCTTTGAATATCTCAAAAAAAAATTAGGAATGATTCCTGCTTCATCACTCTGCTAATTATCATAACAAGTATGTCTTGTTCAGGGGGAGTTGTGACTGTAAATTACAATAATTTACTTTCTATACATGGATGGTGTGAAGGATGGTTGCCTATATACAGTTAGACATGTGCATATAAATCTTAGTGATTGATACAAAATGGCACATATTAAGGGGGATCCTCATATATGAATTCACCATTTCATGTTTGTTATTTTGTTTTTGACGTTGGTTTGCTGCAGTTTGTTGGTTCAGGGGGAGAAACTATTATAACCCTTAAGTCCCTTGTTAGAATTATGGTTTCAAAAGCATGTATTGTTGCATATCTTTTCTATTGTTTGGATATTTCTACTGTTACTGTTGGATATTTATATGTTGATGTGATATGATTACTAGTGATCATTGATGCTTGGAATCCAAATAATAAAGTTTATCTATTGACATGCTTGATGAGGAGAAGTGTCTGCTATGGTCGGTATTGATGATTAATTTTTTATTTCTAAATTTATTTGGTGATGCTTGGAAGCATTGCATACTTAGTTCCATGTTGATGATGTTGAAGAGTTTGATGCTCCATTTCCATATCTGTTATGCAACTAGTTCAAAAAACAATATAAATAATAGATCAATGACTCAAAATATATCCTCTTCGAGGGGGAAACCTCCTTTAAATTACATAAATGAACAATTAATGGATGATTCAAATGAAAAAAATTACTTTCTATATATATTAGTCTAAGGGTTCACAATATAATCAGATTCGACATAATAAAAATGATTTAAGGGCACATCAATAACAATAGTGGGATTCTATGGGGCACACTAATAACACTATGCGGACTACATGGGTACAAAAATAAAAATAAGGGGGATACACTAAAAATAACAATAAGGGGATACATTAATCTTATAGGGACCTAACATGCCCCTCTCCTTCAAAAAATTGTTGTCCTCAATGCTTGAGTAGTTTTGGATGCTTCTGTATAAAATTCTCATCCTCCCATGAGGAATCTTCAGTGGGTAAGTTCTTCCACTTGATGAGATACTTTGAAATTGATCGATTTCGCAACTGTTGAGTTCTTGCTTTTGTGACTTCTTCATGTTCCAATATGACTTTTCCTTCCTCATCAAGTTTCGATAATATTGTTTGAACTGGGAATTTTAACTTATAACCTTCTTTAAGCATGAAACATGGAAAACTAAGTGCACTCGGGAAGATGTCAGAAGCTCCAATTTATATGCCATAGTACCAATATTTTGAAACACCTTGTAAGGACCATAATACTTTGGTGATAATTTATTATCCTTATTAGCTTTCTTGAGGGACATTTGTTTGTATGGTTGTAGCTATAAAAATATCCAGTTGCCTACATTAAAACTTCTTTTGTTGCAATGCTAATCTTCCTATTGTTTTATTTGATTCTGTGTTAAATTGAGGTTATCCTTTAAGAGTTGGAGAACTTGTTGTTGATGCTTGATGTGATCTTCCACTACTTGAACCTTATAATTTTCTCTTAAAGATGACGTGATGTACGGTGGATGATATCCATAGACTACCATATATGGGGTCATTTTTGCTGCAGTATGGAAGGAACTGTTATACCACCATTAAACCAGAGGTAACCACTTAATCCATTGTGTCTGTTTATCAGATACAAATCAATGAAGATATCCTTCCAAACATTTTTTCACTATCTCAGTTTTCCCATTAGATTGAGGATGATAAGATGAGCTATGAGCTAATTGAGTACCCAAAAAATAAAATAATTTTGTCCAAAAATTTCTATTGCTTAGAATAATCTTTGGGTTTCCATAAATGAAGTAGCAACTGTACTAGCTTTAAATGGATGTAATAATACACAAAAGTGTGCATACTTGGTAAGTCTATCAACTACCACCATGATAACACTTTTTCCTTCGGACTTGGGTAAACTTGTGATAAAATCCATTGAAACCTCCTCCCATCGTTGACTTGGAATGGATAATGGTTCTAACAAACTCGAGGACTTAATTGTCTCAACTTTAGTTTGTTGGAAAATCAAACATTCTACCACAAAATTTTGAATATTAGATTTAAGACCATCCAAAAAAAATTCCTTCTTAACCCTGTGGTGTGTTTTAAAAAATACTGAGTGCCCTCCTAAGGGAGAGGTGTGTAATTCCAAAAGAATATTTTATTTGAGTTGGGAATTCTTACAAAGATATAAGAGATCTTTGTATTATAATGAATAATTTTTCTAGCTAAATGTATCAGATGTACTGGGATGTTGCTGCAACTTTTGAATGAGTTCCCACAATTCTTCGTCATTATTCCGTTCATCTCTTGCTTCAGTTATCTAGTATGGTTGGATAATAGAAATTGCACAAATATTTTCTTCCACATCCTCATCCTTTCTTGAGAGTGAATCTACAACAAAATTTTTCTTCCCTTTTTTGTAGATGATTTCAAAGTCATAGCCCAACATCTTTGTGACCCATTTTTTTTTCTCTTCTGAAGATAATATTTTTTTCTAAAAAGTATTTAAGACTATCATGATCCGTTTTTACCTTGAAGTGTCTTCCCATTAGGTAAGGTCTTCATTTCTTAAGTGCATGTAGTATTGCAAACATTTCCTTCTGATAAATAGGTTTTTGTAAATACTTTCCTTTGATTGGACGACTGTCAAAAGCAATGGGTCTTCCTTCTTCTATTAAAACAACAACAATTGAATTTCTTGAGGCATCCCATTCCATTAGCTAAGATCGATGCTTGGCACATTTGCTCTTTAAGATGTTCAAAGGCCTTATTTTCTTCTATAGTCCAAGAAAATGCATATTTATTCAGTAATGTTGTTAGAGGTACTACTATTCTACAATTGTTACAGGTCAAAATACCTCCTCATCAGCTCAGAGGAGAAGATAAATATGGAAGGAATACAAAGACCTAAACTAAACCTATTTCTGCCAAGGTAACACCTCACTATAACAACACAAGAGCATTATAATGCAGCTGATCAGTGAATAGTCCGCGTTAGTGGCTAGGACAACGCTCTGTTTACACTAGAGGGCAGCGTTACCCGTGTTTTGAGTTTGGAAAGGAAAAACCTGTGGATAATGATTTGAATTTCTAGCTTTTTCTCACAAGAGAGTCAGTACAAAAAGGAAACTGCAAAGCATTAATCTCTTATTAGGCCTTGCCATAAACAACTGAACTCTCAAGGAAGGAAAAAGCATGGAATTTGAGGAAACATCTTGGTTTTTTCTATTCAGAACTGGTGGAAAGAGAAGGGCAATGATTGGTCTCTCCATCTCCTATAAAATGGAGTTGAAGGGTCTTGGTTCAAGGTCGAAGGATTGTAAAAGTTTTGAATACTTGTTAAGTAGAGATCATTGTTGTAGTGTGAAGGTCAAAGGTCAAAGAGGTTCATTGAGAACTTGTTGATCAAGACATCACCACTTTGAGAGATAGAGAGATTGGAAGGTTGAGGAGGGCTTGGTACAACCGATGGTTGTAATCCTCCTTTTTATAAATCAATAGAACTGTATCTGTTTTTTCCATTCTATGCATTGATATTTTCATTGTTATTCTATGCTTAGATGTGCATAGTTTAAATGCTTATTATATATTGACTTAATTGATAGGAAATGTATGTTATGGTAGAGATTACACGGGTGCTTTGACTGATTGCAAGGTCAAGATTTGGGGCTGGTGAAGAAGGATCCCTGCTTCGCTGTTCAACACTCTCCAAAAGACTTCAAGATCATTAAATAGGTAATCTTCCATATTATTCCATCAAGTTGTTTTAAGTTAATATGAATATGTACGCACTTCCTTGTGAACTATACAGCTAATCTTATTGTCTGCCTCGGGCACCGGAAAGCCCTGAGAGGGATATTCGATAACCAACAACCCAAGAATTTTACCCTATAGCAAAATTGGTGATTCCGCTGGGGATTTCCCAATAGTTTCCAGATTATTTCTTTCCTCCTTTTCTTCTTTCCTCTGTTCACAGAACCTTTCGACCAGTATCTATGCCTAGTAGACATTTCAAAATCTCACAGAGTTCAATCCTATTTCTGTTTGACCATCTGAAGAACTTTACCCTAGCTAACGCTACCTCTGTGGTTTTTCCAGTGCATTATAACGCTATCTTTGCTTAAATACAACGCGTTAGTCTCTGGATTAACGCTGTCTTTACTCAGAGACAGTGCGTTACTCAGCCAAAATTTGCTGATCACTGCTGTGATTGTGTTTTGGTTGCAGAGTTTTTTGGCCATCAGTATCTCTCCTTGACTGAATCCCTATGCTTGTTTACTAAGCTAGAATTTCTATTTGTTTGCTCTTGTTTGAAAATTTAGTGTCAAAAGCATTTTACTTTTTAGAGAAGAAATTTTCTTTTTAGTTTTTCTGCATCTAGCTGAGTTAATTCTGAAAATTTCAGTTCATAGACTATTAAAAAGAGGTAGATAGAAGTCTGAATCTTTAAAGTTGAACTGTGCTATTTGAATGTTAGTGCATGGATGTTGAAAAGAAACCTCTCCTTGTAGAAATAATCTTCATTGAATTGAATATTTAGAGCATATTTTGCATGGTTTCTTGAGTCAGAGTCTCATTACATTTCATACGTCCACTCCCCCTCCACAAGACTAATAATCAAGTACACTAAGAATCAAGCGATAATAAAATCAATCACATTACTCTTTTTGAACTCACACCAACAGTAGTTCAGGCTAGGATCTTGGGTTAGGAAAAGTGAGAAAATCACCCAAGATCTCAAAACTTGAAACTAGAGTCATTAACGAGTGAAATCCTACTGCACTCATATTATCGGGACAGTTCCTTTACCGGAGCTCAGCGCGAGACAACACTTGGGTGCACAAGAAGGTAGCCCACCTTCGACTGCATCCGGTGGGTGTGTTATATATTGGGGTTCCCTTCGGGGATGTCAAAACTAGATCGGGATCTAGGTATTCTGCCCATATAGCATGCTGTCCTTGACCGTGGACCCCCCTGATGATGTTTGTGATTTGAGGTATCTTTAGTGGCCATAATTTTTAGGGACTTACACAAGGTGACTGGGACGGACTGTCCTGGTACCTGAAACAGATGGACCCACTCTGTCTTCGGTCTTTAGGAGGGTACTCGTCTTCACGAGAGTGCTTACACCTATCGTCTGAGGTTCAGGTGAAGCTCTAGAGTGACCGTAACTGTACTTTCAACCAACCCTCTCTGTATACTATTGTGATACTGGATTTCATCACTAGAAAATGATAGTACTTAGACAGGGCACCCTATTCTGGCTGCTTGCTGATTGATTTTAGAGAGTCATTTTTTCTTTTTTAGGTGTTTGGTTACTGTCATTGAGACTTTATAATACATCAAAATTTATTAAAAGTTGTTAAAAATAAATAGGTCACCGTGGCGTCGTCTGACCCACGCCGTCTGTCTCAACGAAAAAAAGGTCTACCTCATCTGCCTCTTGAGGAACAACTGAACCTTGGTGAACCTGTGCCTTCTACGGAAGAGTAGTATCCACTGAAAAACACTGATTTACACATAGACTCGTATCATACGAAATTTCTAGAGGACCCTTTCATGGAAGGGGTTGTACCTCATTACAATCCTCCACTCACTGATCCATTGGGGCCTGTGATAGTTCAGATTCCACCATGCCAAGATATGTCTTTGGCCACACAAACATCCATTTCACCACTGGCAACCACAGGGTCGATGCCAATGGAAACCATCCCACGTTCGTCACCATCCTCCCCGCCAGTTGTCAGTTCTATGCCATCACTAGGTAACCCCAATAGTCAACATATACCTAATCCCAACTCTATGGTCATCACAACTGTCAGTAGCTCGCCGAATCCTTCGGGATCTACTCCTACCGTGACCACGTTGGGACCCACGGTTTCTCCTCCCATGAGTGTGACTACTTCGGTTCCTTTTAGAAACCCTTTTGGTTGGAACCATTTGCTGAGTTCAAACCCCTTGGCCACTATACCAGGGGGCAGTGTCACCAGCACGTAGGTAGCAGGGAACATTTCACTTCCCCTGCAATCCTTAGGACAAACGGGACAACCTATTGTTAATACTATTCCGTTAAGTGGTTCAAATATAGATGTAGGGTCTATGCCATTGCCGAACTATGCAAGTAGTAGCATGCCTCCGGGAAACTCCATTGCATCCATATGAACTGACCCACCCCAACCTCCATCTAGAATGGGAGGGCACTTTTATACTGGGGGAAACCAACCATTCGCCCCGCAATACAATATGCCCTATGGACAACAACCATATGTCCCTACCCCTCCACCTATAGGAAATTTTTATCAAAGTCCTACTTATCCTCCTCGTAACACATTGATGGGTGGACCCTATGGTATAAATAGTCAGCCCATACTTCCTTCGTTAGATTCGGGGGAAAATCCACAATTGCCATTTTTGGTAGCTCTGGACATCCTCGACATCCATAAAATAACTAATGATCCCATCAATCACAACCCGCTCTGGCCTCCAGTACTGCACAAGATTCCTTCTGACATCCCAAAGTTCGATGGGAAACAAGGGGATGACCCAGCCGCACACATCACTACCTTTCATCTATGGTCTATATCCAATTCCATGGTGGATGATAGTGTCTGGCTTCGACTGTTTCCCCGCACCCTTACAGGAAATGTTGCAAAGTGGTATATTGAATTGCCATGCGCCGCCATCAACACTTTTGGCACTTTAGAGATGGATTTTCTAAAGAACTTCCAATTACCAATCAGATTTGAAACTGGAATGGAATTTTTAACCTCGCTGTGCCAAGACACCACCACCCATATCTCCGATCACATTCATGAATGGAGACGTAGGAGGAGGCTAGTCAAAGTGCCAATCCCAGATCATCTCTTAGCTAATTGGTTTTGTAAGTCTCTCTTACCCCACATCTCTACAGAAATTGGCATTTCCGGTGCAGTTACAGAATATCAATGCATTCGTCATGCCCAACATTTGGATTTAATTTATTCACAATCTGGCACACTATATGATTTGCTCCCCAATGCCCCTGGCAACCCAAATCCTCCGGCTACTCAGAAAACCGGAGCTCATGTCGACAGTCTCGTTGGTACAATCTCTGGTGTAGCCACAAAACAGTCTCGAGGGCAAGCCTCCCAGGCATATTCGGCTGCCACCGCCCCTCACCAAACGACTACTCTTCCTGCCGCTGAGGTAAATTCTGTGCAAACTTCACAAAAACCTAGTGGAAAAAATAAGAAGAACAAGAAAAAGACATCTTCTTTGGAAGAGCAGTCGGACAATCAGAATAACCCTAATCAGAAAAACGCTGCCAAAAATGACAAAGAGAAGGATAAAACCATGAAATTTCCTTGCAAAATATGTGCGGAGGACCACTTGACATACAAATTTCCTCGGCTGCAGGAATGCACCGATTTTATTGCAAACAAGGATTCTGGACAAACACCTGCCGTTCTTCATAATCCTTTCCCTAATCAACAACAGCAGCATCAACACATGGTTGACAATCTGCCACAACCCCATCAACAGGGCAATGGTGGTTCACATCCTTCCGGTGAAGGACCATCCACCTTTTATGGCATTGAGAGTGTTGAACTTCAAACACGAGCCAAGCTTTATGGAAATCCTAGCATAGATGCTCAAGAACCTTGTACTAGTTCAAATCCACTGCCACCCAACGATTTGCATATCGAACGGCCTACTACTAACCCCGTGATTCGTCCCCCCAAAGGGACACTTTGACACACGACTCATAACACCTCTGCATGTGCAGCCAAAAACTACAACATTGTAGAAGATTTGGTGCAGGCACCGTCAGCTATGTCTACTCTCAAAGTATTATAAACCTGTCGAGCACAAAGGAAGGCCTTGCATTCGGCCATTGGTGGAATAGACCCCTAGGATTCCATGCTAGCTATCTTTGATATGGAAAAATATAAACCTCGCCTCTCACACCAACTCGCATTACAAGTGCAGGTTGTGTTGAAAGGGAGACCAATCCATCGCACTGTCATAGACGAAGGTGCTTCGACCTGCGTTATGTCACAAGCTTGCTGGCTCAATTTAGGTTCTCCTCCCTTAACACCACCGTCGAATTCCCTCAAAGCTTTTGATGGCCACACGTCCCTCCCAAAAGGATACCTTGCTAGCTTTCCCATCACTCTGAGTGGGAAAATGGTAACCGTGGATGTTGAAGTTGTAGAGCGCCATCTTGAATATAATCTATTTCTTGGTCGCAGTTGGTCTTATGCCATGACCACCATTGTTTCTTCGATCTTCCAACTCATCCTATTTCCATTGGATGGAAAATAGTCATAGCGGATCAGTTATTCTTCTGCACCCATGATTATACCACATTACCAAGTAGCACTGTACCCCTAATAGGAGGCTTTCCTGACTCTTACGTCAGCATCAGTACCAGTCTTCTGAAGACTTCTTCCCTACTGGGTTGTTTTCCTCTCCCGCCGCCATAGATCCCAAACATGGTTGCAATGAAATCCACCACTTTGGATGGCTCTATCGACCCATGGATCATCCCGACACCTTCAGACATTGATTCCTACGGAGATCAGATGCCGCTCTCACTGGCCGAGTTGGCTTACCAAGCCATCCAAATCACATCTGAACCCTCCACTGCTATGGTTTCGACCAAAGGTACAAACCTCCCACCCATCACAGTTCTCTCTAAGGATCTCCTTAATGAAGTCTTGCCTACAGACGAAGCTATTCGAGAGATCATGTCTCTAGAAGAATGATCTTGGGGAGAGTTTCACCATTGCGCTTCAATGATCGACTCGGACGTGATAAAAACTGAAATCTCATCCTTTGACCCACCTGAGATGGTTCCCTCCGCTTACACAACTGTTCAAACTATCAATTCAGAAGGTAACATGGGTAGTATTTCTAAGAAAATGCTCATTGATATCTCGATCAAAATGGGTATCGTGGAAAAAATTCAGATTGGAGCCGATTGCAATCCTGAGGAAATTGCATGCTTCACATCCCTTTTCAAGGAATTCCACGATGTGTTTGCTTGGTCTTATGTCGAAATGCCCGACATAGATCCATCTATAGTTGAGCTTGAAATCAAGATTTATGAAAATGCCAAACCAATTCGGCAGCGACTCAGACCTGTCCACCCGTGCAAAGCAGCCACCATCAAAATTGAGGTAGAAAAACTTTTAAATGCTGGTTTCATCTATCTCGTTCCTTTGACGGAATGGGTTTCCAATCCGGTTCTTGTCGATAAAAAACAAGGCACCATTCGAGTTTGTGTTGACTATCATGATTTGAACGCCGCTTGTCCCAAAGACAATTATCCTACACCGTTCATAGATCATATTCTCGACAATTGTGCTGGATACGAATATTTTTCCTTCATGGATGGATTCTCGGGCTATAACTAGATTGCAATTAAAAAATATGACCAGCATAAAACTGCCTTCATTTGTCCCTGGGGCACATTTTCTTATCGTAAACTCCCATTCGGTCGAAGAATGTTGGAGCAACTTCTCAGCGGGCTATGGACTACGCTTTTCATGAAATTTGACATATTGTACAGGCTTACTTGGATGACCTTCTAGCCCATTCCAAGAAACGACCTGATCACCTCGCTCATCTGAAAGAAATTTTTGCTAGGTGTAGATTCTACAATATACATCTGAATCCTCATAAGTGCGTATTTATGGTCGAGTCTGGGCGTCTATTAGGTTTCATTTTCTCCAAGCACGGGATTAGGGTTGATCCTGATAAGGTTAAGGTGATTGTTGAATTGTCGGCACCACAATCCATCCTTCAACTCCAACGTTTGCAAGGGAAGGAAAACTTCTTACGTCGATTCATCGTTAACTATGCCGAGATAACGAAAGGATTTATGCGATTATTGAAGAAAGGAACACTATACTTGTGGGATGACCAAGCTCAATGGTCATTTGACACTTTAAAACATGCACTTGTTTCAGCCCCACTCCTTAGTGCTCCCGACTACTCACGTGACTTTATCCTCTACCTGGCAGCCTTACCATCCTCACTTGGAATGGTTCTGGTTCAAGTTCAAAGTGATGACAGTGAACATGTGATATACTATTTTTCCAAAGTTCTAATTAGACTTGAATTACGTTATTAACATGTGGAGAAACTTTCTCTGGCGGTAGTTTTTGCCGTCACCCGACTCTGACACTATATATTGCTGCGACAGACTATGGTTATTTCTTTGGAGAACCCCATGCGACACATCCTATATAGACAAATTATTGGAGGAAAATATTCCAAATGGATCATAATCCTCCAAAAATTTGATTTGGTCTTCATAGCTGCCAAAGAAAAGAAATCCCTCGTCTTCGCCGAATTATTATTGGACCTTCCCAAATCGACCCAGGAGAAGTAGCTCATGATCCATTTCCTGATGAATTTGTATACTTGGTTGATTCTTCAGACCCATGGTATGGAGACATTTTGGTCTACCTACAAACCCAATGCTTCCGCCCAACTCTCACGTCTGATGACCGTATTCGTATCCACCACCAAGCAAAGCACTACCTCATGCTAAATGATATGCTATATCATCCTGGTGTTGATACTATTCTCCAAATTTTTCTCACTTTCGATGAAGCGGAATGCGTTTTCAATGACTGCCATGCAAGGGCATGCGGTGGTCATCTTTCAGGCATAGCTACTGCCCAAAAAATCTTGCGCGCAGGTTACTATTGGCCCACTTTGTTTAAATATTGCATTGTAGCGGTCCAGAAGTGCCATCCATGTCAAATTTTCACAAAGAAAATGTGTGCTAATCCTACCCCCCTTCATCTAGTTATCTCCGTTGGTCCTTTCGCTAAATGGGGAATTGACTTCGTCACCTGAAATCCCACTTCGGAAAATGGACACAACTACATCGTGGTTGCGGTCGACTATTTTACAAAATGGGCGGAAACCATTCCCACTTTTAAGGCCAATGTCAAAGCTGCCACTCTCTTCCTATTTAATCAGGTAATCTGTCGGTTTGGTGTACCCCTATCTATTGTCACAGATCATGGATCCCACTTTCAGAATCATATGATGACTGAATTAACATCCATGCTAGGTTTTCATTAAGATCAATCTTTATCTTATTATCCTCAAGCTAATGGTCAAGTCGAAGCCGTAAATGGAATCCTCAAAACCATGATTCATCGACTGGTTAGAAGTCATAAAACCACATGGCATTGGAAGTTGTATTCCATGTTATGGGCATACCGAACGTTAATCAAAACTACCACAAGCTTCACGCCATTCCAACTTCCTTTCGGCCTGGAGGTAGTACTTCCAATCGAGTGCAAAATTCCATCACTCAAACTCGCCGTTGAACTCCTGCCTGGCACCACCACCACAGAAGAGTGCTTTCTCTCACTCGATCATTTGGATGAAACTTGTCGATATGCTACACTAGCACTCGAAGCTCACCAACGCCGAGTTAAAGCTCAATACGAAAAATATGTCAAGCCTCGTTCTTTCCAAGAGGGTGATTTTGTTCTACTCTATGATCAGAAACATGACCTCTTGGGGGTAGGAACACTCCAACCATTATGGATTGGTCCTTACATTGTCACTAAAATATTTTCAAAAGGGGCTTACGAACTTCAGGACTGTAATGTAATTCCACTCGCGGAGCCCCACAACGGGCTCTATCTAAAGAAGTATTTTGCCTAGTTTCACACTAGGCATATGCTTTGTAATTTTATGTATATAATTTTTGCCTATTGTTTTGATGTTTATAGATATTTTTTGGTTTTTGAGGTGTTTTTCTCATGTATAATCTTTTTCATTCACACATATGCCGTCATCCTCCTTATCATACGTCGGATATGCGGATGGTGCTAGTCATCACACTAGACGCATTGCTTCAGCTGCTTGGGTTCTCTATACTCCTGAGTCGGACCTTCTTGGTTCTGGGGGAATTTTCCTAGGTAGTGCCACCAATAACGTTGCCAAGTACATGTCAGTGATCTAATTCCTCATGGAGGCGGCATCTCGTGACATCTCCAATTTAGTGGTCAGGTTAGATTCCCAACTCGTCATTATGTAATTAAACAATCATTACCGTGTCCATCATCCATTCTTGTTACATTATTTTTTAAGGTTGCGACTTTTAGAACGTCAATTTCAAACAATCACATTTGAGCACGCTCCTAGAGAATTTAATGCATTAGCCAATTCTTTGGAAAACTATGCGTTAGATTGCATTTTTTACATTTATTATAAAATATTTATACATGAGTATATATATTTTCATCCCATTGAAAAATACATAAAAAATCACAAAACACAAAATCACCAAAAAGTATGCATATATATATATATGTCATGTCTAGTACAATAGTTACATCAAAAAATCTTCCAAAACTTGGGTGTTTTACAAAAATTTGGCTATACTAAGCCACGCTCTAACACTAATATATCCGCTCTGCCAGCTAGGTCTGATGATCATGGTAACATACAACTGCTCTGGCTATCCTCCTCAGAGGCACCAGGTATCTCTCCGGCACACCTACGGTATACCGCTGCAAATGAACTGGAACCTCCCGCATAGGAAGGGGTGGTATACCCATACTCAAACCCTCCAGGTTTCTGGAGAGTTCATGTAAAACCTAGGCATCATTATCCTTTGTGGCTTCTGCATCCTCTACTGGTGCGCCAACCCCAGGTAGCTGTAGTCTTTGACGTGCATAGCGAGGGGCCCCAATTGGATGGACAGATGCCACATCTATGTCAAGAAAACAACGCTTCATGTCAAAACATAATTTTCACCCTATTTTTCAACAAAAAAATTGCATAAACATTCAAAACACAAAAAACAAAGTACTTCCTTGAAACACACTGATCATTTCCTTCTTACCATCGAGTCCCCACTGGGTGTCAGGGGGCAGCACTCACTCCAGATCACTTCTGAAGTTCATCCCTGCATAGGGATAATCCTCAATCATAATAATCTGGGAGTTTAGCCAATAAAAAAACCCATCATCAAAACAGTGGCGGACGGGACCCTCTCTAGTCCACAAAAGCAAAGCTGCCCACCGAGCCTACCTCGGCTCGCGTGGGCCCAATGGCACTGTAATGATCCTAGGCCTCATCAATGGTACCCGCTTCAATAACAAAGAGACAATCAGTGTACCATACCCAAACTCTCTCTGGGTGTGGGTATTACATGCGGTAAGCTCTGCTCAGACCCGACGGATAACTCCGTCACACTAGTCCAACACCTGACGCTGCATACAGTCCAACGCTAGTAGCATCTAGGCCTTGGTGGCCACATGTTGACTCTTGGCACCTGCCAAGTGAACAATAATCCATAATATAGATCTCAGTCGTCTCAAAGTCACCCGTGCGATCGATACCCAGTTGCTCACAGCCTGTGTGTCATGTATGCAATGCTCAAGAATCAGATCAGCAGTGGAACGCGAGTCAGCTCTGGACCCCGTCAAGTTGGGCCTCGGTCCATGACATGATAGGTCGGTCAAAAAGTACACATCATCCTTCTCGATTGAGAGCTCATTACCCCCAATCCAGAAGACATGGTGTCGCTCGTCCCATTGCTGGATTAGCCACCTTAGGAGGTCCTCTTGACCCCTCATCATTTCTAAACGGGCATATTTTAGAAAACTGCATCTGCGGAGAGCCATCAAACTTACAACATCCGTAATCATATGTCGTTCTTCCCGTTCATGTTCTCTATCTCACCATATGCTCATGATTAAAAGTTGAATACCTAAAAATGCAACATTTTTAACCAATTAAAAATTTCTTGGACCACTTCAAAACGTTGAGAAATGAGTTTCTAAAAAATGCGGTGCACCTAACGCTGGCCATAGTGTAAAACAAAGCACGCTAACGCGGCATCCCCTCACAGGAACTACGCTTAATGCGGCTCTAACACTACTGGCCTGCGTTCGCCGCAAACATTTTTTAGGGCCTCACAAATTTCCCATTTTGAACCATCAAAACTTAACAGAAAGACAATTAAAAGATAGCAGGAGGTTCTAGCTCTTACCTGGATCTCGCGGGAAGGAAAACCATTACCCGGATTGACCGTAATCGTTAGCTGAATATTTCACCCCTTTTCACCCCAAAGCTCCTTCATAACACTTAAAATAGTGAAAATGAAGGTCTTCTGACCTCCTTATCGTGAATTTTGGCTCATGAATCTCTTAAGCTAGTCAGCAAAAGTCATGAATTCTTGCTGCACATGTGTCGCAACTATTGAGATTTGTTACTGATGCTCTAATGAGTGATCAAGATTCATATGTAGACATACACATGTTTAGTCAAGCATTCTTTTTACGGTATTTTTCTTGCTCGTTAATCCAAAAAACCTCGATTTCCCTTCTTCAAACTCGTTAAACTTATACGAAGTTGATATCAAGCATTCTTTTTATGGTCTTTTTCTTACTTGTTAATCCGAAAAACCTAGAGTTCTCTTCTTCAGACTTGTTAAAACTGATATGAAGAAGCACTGAGCTTTCCTTTTAGGGACCTTTTTCTTGCTCATAAAACTAAAAAAACCTCGAGTTGACTTTGTCAGGTTCGCTAAACTACCACGACAGAGAGTAAGGAGCCATTATTTTCCTCTTTTTCAAAGCTCTTTAAACCGAAAAAGGCACCGAGTTTTCTCCGCGTGACTCGTTAAAATTTCACGGAGGTAACCGAGTTTTCTCCATGTGACTCGTTAAAATTTCATGGAGGGCACCGAGTTTTTCTTTGTTGGACTCGTTAAAATTTCACAAAGAGTACTAAGTTTACTCTGTCTCCTCGTACTCATAACAAAATGAGGTAGACGTCCATCGAACATAGATTTATCACTTTTTCGGCTTCGATGGACTAAACTCATGGAAAATGAACTGTTTTGGGCTTACTATTCTCCCTTTGTCATGCCCGATTATCAAGACATGACAAAGGTACCCCAATGGAGTTGTCTTTTATGATATTTTTTAGACTCTCTAAATATGAAAAATTCACCGAGTTTACTCGTCTAGACTCGTTAAACCTAATCAGAAGGGGCACGGAGTTGTCTTTTATGATATTTTTCAGACTCTCTAAATATGAAAAATTCATCGAGTTTACTCGTCTAGACTCATTAAACTTAATCAGACGGGGAAAAATTTGGACAAAATGGATACTACCTTTGTTACATTTCAGAAAGGTTGATTTGGCAGCAAAAATCTTGAACATTGCACTTCCCAGAAAACTCTTTCGCAGTTAGCCGAACCCTACCATCTATGAGTATTAGCCTTCATCTCCCAGTGTCCCTACAATGGTAAAATCCTAGCACACTCTTTGGTGTTCATTAAGTCTCAGCTGCCTAGTGCCCTGTTACAGTGCCTTCTATTATTCAAGCAGATCTCGCTATCTGCTGCTCCTCTTATCAACCAAACTTCTCATTATGCCAGAAATTATTTGTCGTCTGACGTCCCCATTCACTCTTCATTATCTCAATCATAAACAAAATTAGTTGGTTTCTGTTTCGTGTTGACTGATGTAGGACACCTCAGTGCCTACCTTTCAATAGATCTCTTCCTATCGACTTCAACATCTTATCTAGGAAGTTGATCCAGAAACCCATCAGTACCCAGACACTTGTAGACATTAGTGGCAGGTAGTCTTATGTTTGATTAGGAGTCTTCATCATTGGCTCCTGGTCGAATGATTCTACAAGTGTTCGACTTCAACTCATTTTATTCACACTCGCTAGATTGTACTGTGCATCTTAGGGACCATCATCATTATCGGTGGCCACCTTCGCGTCTGTTAACGGTTTTCATTATTGACTGGTAATCAGACGATTTCTCACATGTTCGACGACAAATCCTTCATTCACATGTTGAGAAATATGCAGTTTAAGTGAATCGGTGGTCAAGACCTTGGGGCAAAGGTTACATCATTAAAGTTGTGTTTCCTTCCCCAAGTTGCGATATTGTTTATGGAGACAGCTTCTTCAGCCTGATCCTGTTATGATAGACACTTCCACATTGTGCTTATCGGTGGAAAGATTCTTCATATCTCTATTCTAGAGAAATCATGTTGTTTAAGCTACTGAGCATGGGAATGCCCGACTCAAGGAAGATACTATATTTTCTGACATATGTTGTTGTTTCAGGTTTTCCTCAGTCTTTCAATCTCTTTATCTCTACTACACACATTGTAAAGTATTTCGGCCATCGTCTTCGTCTCTAACCTCACACTTTAGGGGGCATCTGTTACAGGTCAAAATACCTCCTCATCAGCTCAGAGGAGAAGATAAATATGGAAGGAATACAAAGACCTAAACTAAAACTATTTCAGCTAAGGTAACGCCTCACTATAACAACACAAGAGCGTTATAACGTAGCTGATCAGTGAATAGGCCACGTTAGTGGCTAGGAAAATGCTCTGTTTACACTAGAGGGCAGCGTTACCCGTGTTTTGAGTTTGGAACAGAAAAACCCGTGGAGAATGATTTGAATTTCTAGCTTTTTCTCACAAGAGAGTCAGTACAAAAAGGAAACTGCAAAGTACTAATCTCTTATTAGGCCTTGCCATAAAAAACTGAACTCTCAAGGAAGGAAAAAGCATGGAAGTTAAGGAAACATCTTGGTTTTTTCTATTCAAAACTAGTGGAAAGAGAAGGGTAATGATTTCTCTCTCCATCTCCTATAAAATGGAGTTGAAGGGTCTTGGTTCAAGGTCGAAGGATTGTCAAAGTTTTTAATACTTGTGAAGTAGAGATCATTGTTGTAGTGTGAAGGGCAAAGGTCAAAGAGGTTCATTGAGAACTTATTGATCAAGACATCACCACTTTGAGAGATAGAGACATTGGAAGGCTGAGGAGGGCTTGGTACAATTGACGGTTGTAATCCACCTTTTTATAAATAAATAGAACTGTATCTGTTTTGTCCATTCTATGCATTGATATTGTCATTATTATTTAATCACTTATATAACATGAGATTAATGGCTTAGATGTGCATAGTTTAAATGTTTATTATATATTGACTTAATTGATAGGAAATGTGTGTTATGGTAGAGATTACACGAGTGTTTTGACGGATTGCAGAGTCGAGATTTGGAGTTGGTGAAGAAGGATCCCTGCTTCGCTGTTCAGTGCTCTCCAAAATACTTCAAGATCATCAGATAGGTTATCTTCCATCTTACTCCATAAAGTTGTTTTACGTTAATATCAATATTTATGTGCCATCTTTGTAAACTATACAGCTAATCTTATTATCTGCCTCGAGCATCGAAAAGCCCTGAGAGGGATATTCGATAACCAACAACCCAAGAATTTTACCCTATAGCAACCATAATTATTAACAAACTTGCAATAATACCCTCTCAACCAGATAAATACTATCAGATGCTTTTATGGTTGTGGGGATTTTCCATTCCTTAATGGATTTAGTTTTGCCAAGGTCTACCTTAACACCATCATGAGATATGATATGACCCATATATTCCACCTCTTGTACTCCAAAGAAACATTTGGAGGTTTTTTCATATAATTATTTCTCCTCCAATAGTTTGAGCACCTTGTCAACATGTTGAGGATGATCCTTCCAAGACTTGATGTAGATTATTATATCATAAAAAATTACTAACACAAATTTTCTAATGAAGGGTTTAAAAATGGAATTCATCAAACCTTGAAATGTAGAAGGTGCTTTGGTAAGGCCAAAAGACATGACCAAACATTCCTAACGACCCTCATGAGTTCTAAATTTTATTTTCAGAATGTCTTTAGTCTTGATTCTTATTTGATGATAATCCTAAACGAAGATACAACTTGGTGAAGTAAATTGCTCCATGTAATTCATGCAATAATTCATCAATGGCAGGAATGTGAAATTTATCTTTAATAGTGAGCTTGTTGAGCTCTCTATAATCTGGACACATGCGCCATGATCCATCCTTATTGTCCACCAATACTGCTAGAGCAGAGAAAGAACTTTGACTAGGTTGAATTATACTAGCCTCTATCATTTCTGCAACCATACATTCAATCTCTCTCTTTTAGGCATAAGGATATATGTAATGCTTGATGTTTGGAGGAACACTTCCTGGAATCAAATGAATAGTGTGATCATGATCATGAATAGGTAGAAGGCCTTTGGGAGTCTCAAACACCTTGGAATGATTGTCCAATACTTTTTGAGATCTAGAGAAATAGATGATTTCGATGTTTGAACCTGTAGTGAGCATAATTGTGCAATTATGCCTCATTGGTCTTTCTTCAGAAGCTTTTTCATGACAATAGAGCTGATTATATTTCCTGGTTTCCCTACGACACGTCGTTATTCAACTTCATTTCCTTCCCAAAAAAATTTCAAGAAAGTTATTGAGAATTAAATGATATAGTCCCCAAATATTGTAACCATTGGACTCTTATTACAACATCAACACCACCCATTGGAATAAAAATAATTTTACGATTCAATACATATTCCCCCATGGTTAGATTGATATTTTGGTACTTTCCCGAGGAATTTATAGTTCGTCCATTTGCAACCATCACTTGAAACTTTGGTGTTGGATATAGGAAGCAATTCAATTCCTTGGCTATCTTACAATGAATAAAATTATGGGTACTAAAAAAATCAATCAACCCTATTACCTTTTTTTCTTGATACATCCTTCTATTTTGAGAGTTTGAGGAGTGGTAATTCCTACCACTGCATTATAAGATATGGTTGGATTCATTTCTTCCTTCTCCGGGGTTGGTTCCTGGTGTGTATCCTCCTCTTTTGATGTTTTCTTGCCCCTTTTCTTCCTCCTCTTCACAATCTATGTAAAATAATTTCTTCTCAGCGAACTTATGACATTTAGTGTATTTTCTATCACAACTATAACAAACCCCTTTTGCTTTTTTTTCCTCCAATTGTTGTGTTGTCAACCTTGTAGCTTGTGGAAGGCTGGGAGTAGCAACGTTTCTATCTTTATAGTTGTGATTGGTAGACTTGCTTATTGCCATAACTTTGCTTTCAAATTTTCTTGCCACCTTGAATGCCTTCTCCAATGAATTGGGTTCCCAAAGGTGATCATCATGTTGGATGTTATCCTTTAAATTCCCTATGTTGGCATCAATCCCATGCTCCTCTGGAAAATTTGATACCCTAATATTTAATTTTTGGAAGTCCTCAATGTGCTATGCCATTGAACCCTTTTGTTTGATATTTATCAATTGAATGAAGAAGGTGTTACTCTTTGTATCCTCATAATGTACTATCATTTCCTTCGTAAAAATTGACCAAGTGACAAGTGGTTTACAAGAAAAAAGCCATCAATATCATACAAAATTATTTTGTTCTAAATATAAATTTTCAATGCGTACCTTTTGTGAGTGTTGCACATCATGGAGATCAAAATATTGCTCAATTTGTAGTATCGTTGTTACCGGATCCTTGCAATCAAACTTCCTCATATCTATATTTGGAATGTGGTGGTTCTTAAACCCAGCATGGGAGTTTCTAAAATCACAATTCATATTCCTTTTGTCATCATCATGATTTTCATGGATTACCTTGTCACCACTGGGAAGCCTTTCTTGCAACAACTTTATCAAACCTTCAAACATTCCATGTTTGCTTTCCAATCATCCATATTAGGTTCCATTCCATCCATATTGGCTTCCATACCATCTATCTTAGCTTCCATTTCAATTTTTCTTACTCTTTTCGAGAGCGAAATTTGTTGCACTTGGTCTTGTAATTTTGATATATCATGTTGCAATTCTTCCTCTTCATGTTTCATAGTAGATATTTATGAGGGCTTAATTGGTGTGGAATTATTTTTGAGAGGCATTTTAGAACCCAATACTGATATGTATGCTTCATTATGCCCTTGGAATCACTTCAAACTAAATTTTCAAACAAAAGTTATGTAATTTAGAAAAAAATACACACCTTTTTCTTGATTTTGAGGAGCTCAATATTGAACTTGATTTATCGCTGTGATTTCGGATCCCCAATATTTTAAATTTAGTCATACAATATCCCTCTGATTCTTCTTTCCAATGCCATAGGTCAGACCTAAATTTGATTCTTCAAGATAAATTTATGCCCGATATCCTACGATGGCTTGATTATAGACTAGTTCAGTAGAGTGAACTTGCACGGAGTTCCACGTGTCCTTGTTTCAATCGTCAGCCCTGAAATTTCTACACAAAAACCTATAGTCCATGCATTTTCTTCCACTTTTTACAAAATTAAAATTTGATGTTTGAAACGAACGTTATGACGATTTTCCCTAGCTCACCTATTTGAGACTGAATTTTGGAGCTTGCAAAAACCCTAACTTCCCCTGATCATATCTCCGAAAATGTAGCGAACCAAGATCTGAAATTCCAGCAAAAATTTCACTAAGATTCCGGCTCTATGTGGTCATAATTTCAACTTTTGAAGCTTCGTAGAAAAAAATTTATTGTTAAAATTCCACGATGGAATCAGTTGAAGCAACGAAACCTTAGAGTCAGAAGCTATGATACCAAATGTTATGCAACCAGCTCAGAAAAAAATAGAAATAATATATCAACAACTTAAAAAATATCCTCTTCGAGGGGGAAACCTCCTTTACGTTACATAAGTGAAAAATTCTTGGATGATTCAAATGACAAAACCTCCTTTCTATATATAGGAGTCTAAGGGGTCACAATATAATTAGATTCGACATAACAATAATAATGTAAGGGCACAACAATAACAATTGTGGGCTTCTATGGGGAAAAATAATAACACTATGGGGACTACATGGGTACAACAATAAAAATAAGGGGATACACTAACAATATCAATAAGGGGATACACTAGTATTATAGGGACCTAAGACTATCTTACTTCTTGATGATGAGGATGTTCATGTTGCTTCTATGTTGTTGCTATTAAATATTCATGTTGCAAGTTCCTATATGGTAGATGGTGTTTGTTGTTGACTATCATGATATTACAACCTCATTTTTGAGGTCTTGGTTTGGGTTATATATGTCATATTTTTCCCTTTATGTAAAGGTCATGTAAAAACCCATGATGTAGTCATTGTAATATTCAATCATGTATGGGCTATTGGGATCAAGTCATGCTTTGTATGCAATCCCATTCTTTTTGGAAATTGATGTAATGTTGGGTTAAATATGTAACCCCACTGTGTTGGGTTATTGATGTAATCATAAGTCATTGGTCATAGGAAAGGTCATTTTTGGTTGATTCATAAGGGTTGTTATATATTTAATATATTCAGAAGGTTCAACATATGCTCAGGGGGAGCATGGTCATTATGCAATTTTCATATTCAGCACACCAGATCTTCAGTGATCCTCTCTACAAAGGGTGAGAGAAGTCTTCATTCAGCATTGGTAAACACTTTTCCCTTGATTTCAAAGGGGGAGAGAAGCTTGGTGTTTAGAGAATAATGCTTAGTGATAAGTCTTGGTATTTACAGGTGTGTTTGCAGGTATTTATAGGTCATGATCAAACACCAAAGTGGTTTCCATCAAGTCCAAAGGGGGATATTGTTGGAATTATGGCTAATGTCTTGTCCTTAATGGAAACTTCCTTGATAAAGATGTCAAAATTGTGATAATAGGATGATTATGCAGATTGATATAAATTTTACAAGTGATATGGACAAAGGAATGTCATTTCAGAGACAGATGGATGGTAAAAGAAAAGTTTGAGAAGGTATATGTGGGTCTTGAGAAGAAAGGTCATGTACATACACAAGTATTGTGAAGAAAATTCACGTACATAATCCGCCCCATGGTAATTTGGATACCAATGGTCTTTACCTTGGTATTGGCCCATAGTAATGGGTGAGAAAATGGTTATTTGATCCTTTCAAAAAATACCAAAAACATTACTAAGGGATTGGCCTAAGTTATTGACTAAGGCTAAAGCCATATAAAAATATGGAGATCAAGGTGTTGTGTATGCAAGTATTGAGTTGTATATGAATGGTTTTATCTGAAAAAAGCGTGCACCAGGGAGCAAGGAGAAGACTCAAACCTGAAATATCTGAAGCATGTTGACATATATGATTGATTAATTTACTTGTTGGAAATGTCTAAGTAGATAACATTGATGAAACTGTAATGTTCTAATCTAAATGATTTATTCAGAAGTTTGTATTATTGTCATTAAAGGTTTTAGAAAGTGAAATTGTGTTTACAATGATTTTTTTTTTTTTTTAAGATCTTAATAGATGTTTGTTTGGGCATAGTCACATATATACACGGGTCCATCTCTGTAGGGTCACTTATATATTATGTGAAATATTTTTCAATATGTGTAGATCTGTACGTGGTTGTTATGCATGGTAAGTGTGTACATATGCTGATATGCCTGGTGGAAGAAGCGTATAAAAACTAGGGTTTGAACTAATGATTGATGCCTACAGTTGATGATCTTTTTTTTTATTTGCGGATGTTTATCGATGATGTCTCTATCATGATGCTATGTATTTGACAATAAAGATTGAGCTGATTTGGTTGAATTGATCAGTTTTAATGGTACACAATTTTTACTGGGTGTATGATCTATAGAAATTTGATTAGTTCAATGATCTATAACTGGTAAAATGGTCTATGTATGGTTTATTGATTGATGATTCAATGTTTAGTTTTTTTATATCTGTACATAGGTGTTATATAGAGAAGCAGCGTATGTGCGCAAATATTATTCAGTATGGTCACACAAAAAATTTGATGTCTTTTTTTTCTGGTTGGGTTCTACATTTAGTGACTTGATGCTTCAGAAATTCAATTGATTTGCAATGTGACAATGTCTTAGATTCAGCGCTTCAGTTTGACATATTTTTTTGGGTTTATTGATGATATGGGTCTAATTTGAAAATTTGATTAAAGATGACCTACAGGTTGTGTGATGGTTGTTTGGTAGGTTGATCCAATATGAAATATTATGAAAAGTGATCCACAAGTAGTTGAGGGTTGCAAATTTCAGAAAGCGGATAGGATCTCCTTTCCAGGGGAAAAGATGTGGAACATAGGAAAAATAAATCACATTACATTAATTGATACCTTTAATATTTTCACCTAATAGTCATGGCTTCAAGAAAAAAAAAGTTACCGATCAAATGAGAAAATTACCTGGTACCCGTTTTTTTGAGGTAGCAAAAAAAGAACCCGATTTTGAAAAGTGGTGATGCAGAATCACCTTTTTTTTAGCATAGTTTTGGCACTTTAAATTTTCTTATGAATTTTATTTATTTATTTTTAATGTCGATTTTGAAAAGTGGTGATGTAGAATAATATATATATATATTTTTTGGGAGCATATTTTTGGAACTTTAAATTTTCTTTGATTTTTTTTTTAAATTTCATGTTGATTTAGAAAAGTGGTGATTTTTTTGGTACTTTAATTCTTTTTATTTATCAAGTATAAGCATTTGTTTTAAAATGTTAGTGATTTTCATGATAATTTTGAAAAGTGTTGATGCAACGTCAATCATTTTTGTTTAGAGTGGTGATTTTCATATTGGTAATAAGACATAAAAATAAAATTAAAAAACATGACAAAAAAAAATCAAATATAAAAAAATATATAAAAAATATAAAAGAAAACCAATAAAAGTGTAAAAAAAAAAAAAAAAAAACCTATAAATACAAGAAAAAAGAAAAAAGAAAAAAACAAAAAACACATAATTTAAAGCAAAAAAAAAAATTAATAAAAAAACAAATTTTTTAAAGTTATATAAAAAAATAAAAAATAAAACAACATAATTAAAAAAAAAAGATAAAATAAAGTAAATAATATTTAAAATTTAAAAATAATTAAAATTAAAAAAATAATTAAAATTTAGAAATTTAAATAAATAAAAAATTGGGTGGCTTCCCCTTGGGGGCTGGAGCCTTGGAACACCTGTGGCGATAAAGATCGGTCAGGGCTCCACCCACCGGTGGCTAAGCCCCATGACATTCGTATGCTTGAGTTGATTATGAAAGTGACCTCCACCTGACGGGGGCATGAGGCTGAGCTATCGAAGGGGGGGGGAGAATTACGAGGATAATTTTAAGAACCCCCTAAATTTATATGTATAATAAATGGGAGAATCCCCATGATACATAGGAAAAATGGAAGGTGATTTTATTAATAATATAATATGTATATATAATTTTTTGGCGAATCTCTCATGAGATTATATTATCTTCCCTATAGGTGTCCAACACCTAAGATAACTCACTTTCTCCCTGACCTAGAGCCTAAGTCATTCCCTTTCCAAGGTATCTGTTATCACAAAATTGTACTTGATTGGCTGCTTATCAAACAACTCAATATAACTATTTCAAACCAGCTTTTTACTAAAGCTTAGCCTCTTCAATCTGAGAGGTATCTCTCAAGGACGTTTTATGATATTGATTGATGATGGTACTATATGTCTAACTCTATTGGAAATGCAACTTGTTTTTTATGTTTGCAGGTTGAAAATAATGCAGGCTTGCTACCATTGGGATTATGGAGTCAACAATGAGTAGTTTCAGTGGCAAGGTTTCTTGACATGGAAGTTGACGCAGATAAAGGTCTTTAACAAAGGCAACTCAGACATAAAACATAGGAAAACAAAGTCATTTCATCACTAAAGGAAGTTAGAGCATAAACTTATGAATTCTGAGTAATATAGATGAAATCCACTACAAGTGGTAAACATAAAGATATAGATCAATAAAACATTAAAAACCTCATTATAATCTCAGATCTGTCAAGAAGAAAGTCCCTCTATATTATTGATATAAGTTAAATACGTAAAAGCAGCAAGTTTAGTGCAAAAAATATCCAGCCCTTGACTACTTCGATGCTTTGTCTTTAAATAGAATTTCTTTACAATAAGGATGATCTGCCTGGTGGCTAGACCATCGAATTATCCTTTGACACATCACATAACTGAAATACATGACTTCTAACCAAAAGCTGACAGATACACCTTAAAGAAAACATTTCCTAATAGGACTCTAACTCCTATTTATTACATAACTCTACCTTATCTTTTGAAACAATTATATGACAGTTAAAAAATAAGCATCAAATGCTCGAAAGGCACATGACAGAGTCCATTACCACTTTACATATTTAAAACCCTCCTAGACTTGTGGAACATAACCCTACTTTTTAAGAATGCATAATCCTTATCTTCAAAGTTGCTTTGGTTGATGACCTGTCTCCACAACACTTCCTTCGAGTCATAAGTATTTGATTATAAGCTCCCTTGACATGTTGGATGATTCAAGTTGTCCAAAACTGCCATTAATATGCTCCAAAACCTTTAACAAATTCTCACTACGAAAACATGAGAGTTTCGTAGCGAGTTTTGGTAGCATTAAAAAAGTGGCTTATGCACCTAATAAATTCGCTCCTTTATTATTCCATGGTGTCAATCAAGTCATGACACATCACCACCATCAATCTCCCTCCTCGAAAATTGAAAAAAGTGACTTTAGAGGCAAAAATGATGCTACAGGTTTTTTTGTAGTGTTTTCTTGGCTTTAAGCCTAGGGAACGCTACGAAACTGTGTAAAAGTGCAGAAATTTCCCATTTCAGAACTATCTCCAAAAAGTGACCTACATCTGTAAAAACTTGATTTTCTGCATGTAATGAACCCTCTAAAGCATATTCAATCTCAACTTATGGTTCCTGTGGTGTTTCCTCCTCATTTATGATCAATTGAGCAATGGGCTCCTCAGCCACATTCATCTTCAAACCTTTCTTTTCCAACTCTTCATGAATTAGGTCCAGTTGTTATTGAAGGTCTTTGAATTGGTCCTTCAGTGTCATGTTCTTAGATTGTAAGTGCAGGTTTACCTTTTTGATGTACTTGACCGCTTTTCTTAGTGGTTGAGTCCACTTTATTAATTTTTTTGTGTTATCTAAGGTCTTTGAGACACTTGTGACTTGATCCTCCCAAATCTTCCTCATTTGTTCAAACTGCACTCTTTCAACTCTATACTTCTTTGCCTCTTTCCTCAAGATATCTCTTCACTTGAATCTTTAAACCACTCCTTAAGGGATTCAACTTCTATCTTTCATTGATTTTCTCTTTGCCCTTCTTTTTTTTTATGACGAAATCTTCTTTTGCAGGTGAGGAGAGGTCTATGATGCTTGGTGGTGGCTAAACAGTTTCACTGACCTTATGAGCCTCTTTGCTGCTTTGTAAAACCTTTTTTGCATGTATTTTAATTGGTTTTCTATCTTGAAACATGAATCTTGCATTATCACCTGCAAACTCTAACTTCTTAGTTGTTTTTCCTCTCTTAAGCTTCCTTCCTCCCTCATCTATGTCTTCAGCTTTGACAATGGGAGTTTCTTCAATATCAATGGCATGCAAGATGTCCTCTAAGTTACCCTTAGCCACTATTTGGCTCCTTGTCACTCTCTTGTTGCCATGTTTCCTAACTATTGGCTTTTTTTTTGCAGGTGTAGCTTTGGGTGTATCAACCTTCTGTAAAGGCTCTGTCCCTATGCTCACTGGTTCAAATTTCATTGCCACTGTAGGTGATGAAACATCTCTAGTTTTGGGAATTATTTTAAGATTGACAGCATCTACTTCAAAACCACTAATGAACATAAAGGATGTCCAATATTTTCCTAATATCTTTAACTCCTCTAACACCAACAACTTGATCAAACCATGAAAGAGATAAGTTTCATTTCCTTCTTTTTAAATTGGACCCTATCTGACATTTTAGCTAGACTTCTGTATAAGTAAAAGGGAAAATCAAGAGACCTCTGTTACATAGAATTTTGTCACTGTCCCTGCAAACCCCATCTCACCCATTGGAGGGTCGTTTCTGTGACTTATAATAAGTGTCATGATTTGCAAAAACCATCATTGCATTCCTTTGCATGAGAGTAACATTCCTCCTGTTGACAATTCCCTGAGCAGGACTGTAAAAACCCTTGTTTTTGCCTTGGTGCGAGTAGCCAGTTACACTCCTGCGCCGAGCTAGAAAATTAAAACTGAGCCTGCGCTAGTTGGTGCTCTATCCCAGTTAAGCACCCATGCAAAGATGTTTATGGAATGTTTTTTAAAAATAGAGGTGGAGGTTCTATTCCAACCACCTCGAGGATGAGTCATTGCGAGTGGTTGAACTAAAACAATCGAATACTCCCTCCTTTAGTTAGTAGTTTCCACCTCCCTTGGAACTTTCCTAAAGGATAGGACTCTCTCCCACCTTTGTAGGGATCCCAAACTCCTCATTTTACTCTATAAAAGAAGCTATCTCTCTTAGAACAAGCTAGCTGAACTTGTAGAACTGATACTATAGTTGGATGACTAGAGAAGATAGATAGAAGGAATTACGTTGAGGAGATCTTGAGTCCATGCCTTCACCCTGTCCAAATTCTATGACAAGCATCTAAGGCGTGATTCGCCTGAACCCCGCTGGAGGAGACTGTGACGTCAAAGCATCGGTTGTAACTCTTGCTTCTATTCATTTATATACATGACTACTGTTTGGTTCCACTATTGTGTTATAATGTTTGTTTAACGCAATATGTTTAGCCCTCTTTGTCAGGTTAATATTTATGAATGAAATGTTCTCATCTTGTGCGCTATTCTTGTTTCCTTTTTATTTGTGCAGGTATCCAAGCATAATGGTGAATGGATTGTTACTTGCCGAAGCAAGAGCGAGAGGCCACCACTACTACAACAACAACAACAGCGTTGGATTCCAGGTAGGTTGATCTACAATTTCCCTTATTCATTCAATAATTAGGAAGAAACACTTTAGCGTGTCCCTTTGTTTCTAGACCCACTCTAGGGCTAGAGGGATTTTCTCTGTCCACAGAGAGGATTTACCTGCATAACAAATTGGCAAATCAACTAGGGAATATAAGAGTGCGAGTTTGTCATTTCATTTTTTCTCGGTCAGTTTCAATTATTTCTTTAGTTATCCGTTTTTTCTGGTTTCCTTGTTTAGTTTTTTTTCCTCTGTTCAGCTCTAGACTGTCAAGATTGACCTCTGCTCATCAGGTTTTGGTTTTTCCTCTTTTTCCCATAGTTACCTGGCTTGGAGTGGTTTTTCTCTGAACATTCGTGCCAATTGGCCCAAGTTTCTCTTTTTGCAGTCGCGCCAACCCCTGTATGGTTTGGATTACAGCCATACAGTTGTGCCAACCCTTGCAGGAATTGGTTTGACCTCCTTGATGAGTCTTTTGGTCATTTGTGTTTCCTTCTGGGTTGTTTTCTATGGATGATTTTTCCTTTGGGATTTTGTTAATTGTTGTCGACATGGTTTTCTCAGTTGTTTTTCCATGTTCCTATCAGTGTCAATTGAGGCCTTAGGGTGTTTAGGTGTCCTTGTCAATTGAGCCTTCTGTTCGAAAATCGAGTCGATTTGATTGTTGTCAGTCCTATTTCTGGCTTGATTGCACTAAGTTATCCTGATCTTTTGAGTGATTGTATTGGTTGCAGAGTCATTTCATTTTCTTGATTGGTTCTTCACCCTTTTTCTCCAAGCATAGATTACATTGCTTGTTTTGGATCATTTTGAAAACTGTCTCTTGGTTTGAAAGATTGTGACATTTGTTTGAGTGATTTCTTGTGTTTGTTTCATGATCTATTGAGTCATTCAATTTCGATTCCTACGCAACACTTAAGCTAGTGTTTGTTTTTGTTTTTCATGTAATTAGTGCATCATGTACTTCTTTTCATTGAAAAAATAAAAAAACGTATTTTGCATTCTTCCTTGCATTGAAAGTGAAATACTCTTTTGCATAACTAGCATCAGATTATCTAGGAAAGAGTTTCATTTTCATATTCGGTTAGATCCATTAGTGTATTTTTCCACATAATTTCCTTGTTTGCTTTTTGTTTGAAAGATCTCTATCCTTCTCATAACTAGCATTCATTGAATCAGAGATGATGTTCATTTTCATATTGCTTGCATTTAGGGATTTTTTGAGATCCAACATCGATATGACCTTAAAACTGAAACGTAATTCAAGATCAAATTTAAAACTTATTTAATTAACCTAAGGAGGCATTGAAACCTAACGAAACATTTTTAGTGGTTTAGGCTAGAGACGTGTTCCGACATCTTAAAACCTAGTAGCTGCCGTTCACCATTTGGCTTTAGACAACACTAGTATGGACTTGTGCTCCCCGTACCGTTGAGTATATAAAGGGAGACCCTCAAAATATGAGCAGATCTAGCCAAAGAGATGGTCTAGAAGTACCCATAAAACAAGCTACAATAGGTACAACGTAACTAGAGAGGCTCTGCAGCAAATACTGCATTGCCCCTTTAGAAGAATATGAACATATAGTTGCAAGTTGAAAAGGGAAATGCATATCTACTCAAAACTGGAGCTCATATGATGCTAAGATTCAAGATCTGGCCAATGTGATGGATTCCCAAGATAAACCAGAAAGGATTTTTGCAACTTTGGAAAATCACCTCCCTAGGGTTTAATCCTTGATCTACTGGGAAATATAGATTCAAAGCTATAACTGACAAATATATGGCTGAAATATGATATCATATTAGATGTATGCTTGAAAGGTTGATCCCTTCTTCATATCTATGAGCTATAAGCTCTAGATCTAGCTTCTCAATCCTCCAATGATGATTGCAGCTAACACAACTGCCTCTAGAAACTGCGTTGTGAGGGAAAGAGAGGCCTTCTTCCTGTTGAAAAATGCTACAATAAACTCCAGGATGATGGTAACACTGATGGAAATGTGAGGGAAAGATCCCTCACAGGATTGCTAGCTGAAATACTAGCAACTTCCTTCCTCCCTTTTGATCTGCAAGATAGACAACATAATTCCTGAAGGAAGTACTGCTGCTGGGAGGTCAATAAATTTTGGCCTGATGCCAGATCTGTAATGAATCTCTGGGAAACTAATATTTAATCACAAGGTGATAGGAATAAACCCTCACTAGTTCTCCAGCTGAAGTACTAAAGACAACTTCCTCCTTTCAAACTAATCTTCAGAAATCTGTAATTTCTTAATATGAGTGTTCTGCAGAAAGTAGGAAAAGGGATGTGGCACTTAAAGCCTGATGTATAATGAATTACAATACTATTTCTAGAGAAACTCTAAGAAATATGTGGGATTCCCGACCAGGAACACCCTATGCTAAACAACACCTGCAATCTCTCCTAAACAACCCACGAAAGCAGTGGATTGTCACATGACAATTCCAGATCTGAAAAGATCTTTAGATCAATATTAATTAGCATTCCCTCATCCTTGCCTTCATCTTCTTTATATAACATTTGAGCCTTCCCAAGCCTTGGCCCTCATCTAGAATTCACTCTCACATGTGGACAAGAACCCCCAAGTGGACTACGCTTTTTGACCAAATCAACCATCATGTCTAGGTGCAATGTACACCTTGCATCGAATGTGCCTTGTTTGCACAATGTTCTCCATCACTTAATCATGAATGTCCCATGATATTTGACATCTTCAAGATCTTAATTGACGGAATCATCTGTGTTTGATCCTTTCAAGATCTTAGTTGACTAAATCAACCTCCATGATCTATCTCTTTAATGAGACAGGTTCTCCAATTTCATTCACATTAATAGTTGATCAACTACCTTGTTATGCAGATCTAGGCTAAATTAATCCACATTCAAACACAAAAAAGTGGATATTTATTCATATTGAGGATTTTGGGTCCCTGAACCCTTTTATTTACATAATTCATTAAGAAAATCAAGGACTGTAATATTCCAAATATGATGTGAAAATTTGGGAATACTACAACCCTCCCCGGGAAAAATGTTGCTTGTCCTCAAGCAACTCCAAAAATAGATGCAAATCCATCTATTCCCCTCCAAATGGCATCCACATAAGGAATACTTCCTCCATTTGCTGAAATGTATTATGCATGTTTGGTTCCAAAGTTGTCTTTTAAAAACACAAAGAATGACCTCTAACTGTTTGGTTAGATGTCTTCCTTTCATCATGAAGTACCAAGTGACAACCATATGATGTCAAAGATCATCATCAATACATGAGGTGCATAAAATAAAGTGGTTCTCTTCACAAAGGAAAAGCTCCATCACACAGTACATGTCTCCATCCCATGTTTCATGAATTTGATTGAGCATTGATATGCTCTCATACTTAGCCCTATTGGTCTTGTTGGATCAAAGCATCATTCCAATGTTATGCAAAATAATAAGGAAAGGAGATATATGGGTAGACAAGGATGTCAAACCATACTCTCCTAATAGTAACCACCGGAGTAAGGCCCTTTGCTGCCATCCTCCATCTCCTCCATGTAAGATGGACAAGCCAAACTGCCCCAAAAGCAACCAAAGCAACGAGAGATCTTGCTGCTTTCTCTCCTCCTCTTGTGCATCATGAAGCAAAAACATACTAATTGACATATGGAATGTCACATCAGTCCAATACAAGGAAACATCATTAATGCACATCATGAGAGCATCCTACCAAGATTTCCCCAAGACAAAACACATAGACATAGGAGATGTCATGTGGTGGCCAATCTCTCTCAAGTGAAACCAAAATGAACATGCCTTCTTTTGCTGCATTCTTTCATTAATACCCAAGGCATGAATCAGAAAAATATGAGCCATTGGGTGGTAACCATAATCAACCAAGAGTATCCAGCACAACCATGCCTCCTTCTTCATTTCATAAGTGTTTTTCAAGGCATGGATCAAAGAAATAGGAGCCTTTGGGCAGTGACAACAACCTCCCAAGGGCAACCAACGTAACCAAGCTTGCTGGCCCATGTAAATTTGCAAGTGTTCATGCAACCCCTTGCTTATATTTCTCATCCACCCACCATAATATGGAAGATGAGTGATGTGTTGCATAATCATGGTATCCTCCCTTTGTAGAATACCATCTTCCCCAAACTGATGAAGAAATTTGCACTCCATGAAATGTTGAAGTGCACCTCCAATGAGATCTCTTAATGAGACCTTCTTCTCATCCATGGCCTTCCAAAACCAATGAGGTCTTGGATCTATTGTAGGTAGAAGTTTCTCTTTGAGCTGTGAGATGCTCATTAAGAAAGTGTCATCAAGAAAGGAGAAAAGGTTTCTCATATCTAGATGTCTACCATTCATCATCTTGTCCTCCATTGCTTCATGAGTGAAGCTACCTTCAGAATGCTCCAAGAATAATGGGGCCTCATCATTATCACTGCTTCTAAGTGACAGCATTGTAGATCTACAAGGTAATACATAATTTGTCTCAAATAAAGGGATAATACTGATCTCACAACCAATCATTGTACAAAGGATTATGCTCATCCATTCTTCTGAAACTCTACACTTCAACTCAAGAGGTTGAATGTAGTTCATCCATGAAAAAGTGGGATAGATTTTCATCTCATCCTTTATTATATCAAGTGTCCTCTGCGTTGTGATATGTTGTTGCTTCAAATCAACACTATGTTCTAACCCTTGGTTATGCATTGGCCCTGATGGCATGTCCCCATAAGTTTCAATAAGGTTTACTGAAAAAATAGGTGATGGATGTGTATGCATACCTTGGATCAAATGATATGTGGGAACCTCTTGAAAAATCACAAAAGTTCCTTCAACCGGGACAATAGTGCCTCCAACTGCTGGTAAGAGTGATAGCTGCTCTTCTCCAAGTGTACTAGTGTTGGAATCTTCCTCCTCTTCCTCATGAATCTTCTGAAACATGCATGGGACTCTATATGTAAATATCTCAAGACCATCTTGCAAAAGGTTCAAGTGCCTCTTATCTAGATGCAATTACTTCTGCAGCTAGTGGTGAATGTAGTGACCTCTTGTCTAGAGTGACAAGATTGACAACCTCCTCTTTAGGAAATGTCTCTTTGTAGCACATCTATGTCTTCTTCACATAAAAATTCTTTCTCAACTTGTGAAAGAAATCTGAATATTTAGTCACCTTTTCATGCTCATGTGACCAAACCACCAATCATTGGCTTCATCTAAAAGATGAAATTCTACAATTTGAATAGCCTCTTCTTCAGCTACAAGATGTAGCCTGAAAAATGTGTCTAGCTCTCTCCTCCAAGCCTTAACCGTGCTTGAAGGAGATTCATCAAATGTTGGAAAATAGAATCTATTATTCCTCTTTCTTCTATTACTGCTATAGGATCCTCTTTATTCTTTTATTTTGAAGATTTTTTGGAGAGTTAGCTTCTCCTTGAACGCTCTAGATTGTGCTTTATACTCTTCAAGATACAGACTGAGAGTCTCAGGTTCATTCCTTCCTTCATTTCTACACCCTTCACCTTCTTCAAAAAAAGTGGGCATAGTGGGTATATGAGGAGATCTAGGATTCTCCGGTTTTCTTCTTTGCTAATAGGAAGTGTTGGGGCCTTCCTCATCACATCCTCTTCTTGGATCTTCTTTCTGCCTTCCGTCTTTCATTTGATAGACCTCTTTGGAGAGATCTTGCATAGATCTACAGAAATGAGTGGCATAATTTTCTTCCTCCATGATATATCTCATCTATCTGCTTCTTCTTAGATGCAAAAGATGAAATTTCTACAAGCTAAGCCAAAGATCATGCTTTGATACCACTGTAATATCCCCAAAGGAGAATGTAGTAATAATTCACACAATATAAGAACTTACAGCAAGATAAAAAATAAATCTTAAGAAAAAATCAGAATTTACAGAGAAGCTAAGCCATTTTATTATATTGCAGAAGAATCAGTTACACCATGTACAAAATATGGGCAGATCTAGCCAAAGAGATGGTCTAGAAGTACCCATAAAACAAGCTACAACAGGTACAACATAACTAGAGAGGCTTTAAAGCAAATATTGCGCTGTCCCTTCAATAGAATATGAACATATAGTTGCAAGCTGAAAAGGGAAATGCAGATCTACTCAAAACTGGAGCTTAGATGATGCCAAGGTTCAATATCTGGCCAATGTGATGGATTCCCAAGATAACCCAGAAAGGATTTTCCAGATCTGCAACTTTGGAAAATCACCTCCCTAGGATTTGATCCATGATTTGTTGGGAAATATAGATATGAAGCTAGATCTAACAAATATATGGCTGAAATATGATATCAGATCAGATCTATGCTTGAAGGGCTAATCCCTTCTTCATACCTTTGAGCTAGAAGTTCTAGATCTAGCTTTTCAATCCTCCAATGATGATTGCAGCTGCTGCAACACAACTGCCTCTAGAAACTATGCTGCGATGGAAAGAGAGGCCTTCTGCCTGCTGAAAAATGTTGCAATAAACCCCAGGCTGATGGAAACAGTGATGGAAATGTGAGGAAATGATCCCTCACAGGATTGCTAGCTGAAATACTAGCAACTTCCTTCCTCCCTTTTGATCTGCAAGATAGACACCAAAATTCCTGAAGGAAGTACTGCTGCTAGGAGGTCAATAACTTTTGGCCTAATGCAAGATTTGAAATGAAGATCTGGGAAGCTGATATTTAAGCCCAAGGTGATAGGAATAAACCCTCACCAGTTCTCCAGCTGAAGTACTAAAGACAACTTCCTCCTTCCAAACTGATCGTCAGAAATATGAAATTTCTAAATATGAGTGTTCTGCAAAAGGAAAAGGGACATGGAACTTAAAGCTGATGTATAATGAAGTACAATACTCTTTCTAGAGCTCCTATAGGAAAGAGGTGGGATTCCTGACCAGGACCTTGTGCTAAACAGCACCTGCAATCTCTCCTAAACAGCTCAAGAAAGCAGTGGAGTGTCACATGACAATTCCAGATCTGAAAAGATCTTTACATCAAGATTAATCAGCATGCCCTCATCCTTGACTTCATCTTCTTTATATAATAGTTGAGCCTTCCCAAGCCTTGGCCCTCATCGACACTGTGTTGTAACATGTAGACAAGATCCCCCAAGTGGACTACGTTGTTTGATCAAATCAACCATCATGTCTAGGTGCAATGTACACCTTCCATCAAGTGTGCCTTGTTTGCACAACGCTCTCCATCACTTAATCATGAATGTCCCATGATATTTGAAATCTTCAAGATCTTAATTGACTAAATCATCTCTGTTTGATCCTTTCAATATCTTAGTTGACTCAATCAACCACCATGATCTATCTCATTAATGAGACATGTTATCCAATTTCATTCACATTAGTAGTTGCTCAACTACCTTGTTATGTAGATCTAGGCTATATTAATCCACATTCACACACACAAAAGTGGATATTTATTCATATTGAGGATTGTGGGTCCCTCCACCATTTTATTCACTTAATTTATTAAGAAAATCAAGGACTCTAGTATTCCAAATATGATGTGAAAATTTGGGAATATTACAGAGACTACATGCACGTACATCAAGTCCTTGGTCATTTATATTTCATTTGATCACCAAGGTGTATATGGGAGTTCACGGAAACCTTTTATACCCTCTTTCTTAGTCTTCCAGAGTAGTCATTTTGATTTTTTCATGACTCTTTAAAAAGAGAAGAGATCGTCGAGCCCTTGTCCTTTCATGCTCGTTTAAAATTGAAAGTGACTAGAGTCATCTTTGGCCTATTTCTCGACTCTTTAAAAATGAAACAAAAAAATATGGTTTGAGTGTCAAAAAATTAATCACCTACGATCACACACCCGTTAAAGTTTTATTACCTGGCCTGTTGTTTTTCCTTGGTTTTGATCTTGGAGTCCTCGATTGGTTTTCTTTTTCCCTTTTTGTTTTGATATATGGTCATAGTGGCAGAACGATCGGTTTCTTCATCTTCATTACCTCCTAGTGGTAGTTCTTTCCCAGACATTTCTTTCAAAACTCCTCAGCCCACTAGGTCTGTCGAGGTCTCGCAGCCTATTCTCCCATCTGTCCTACCTCTTGCTACTCGATCTCCTCCTAAAGAGCCAGTTGAATTCAATTGGCCCCCTTCTGGTGCTTGGTTTGGTTTTGGGGAAGAAGGATATTGTCCTCCTCTTACGTCAGGCTCGCCATATTTGGTTGTTGTTGTGCCTCCTAGTCCTCATAGTATTTTTGAAGATCTTATGGTGGAGTCAGATATGGATTCATCTAGTCCTCTTGGTAGTGAAGGAATGACTGTTTCCACAGGAGAATATCAACTTTTTCCGGAAGATGTCCCTCATGTTTCTACTTAGTCTTCTCCACCATCGGTGTCACTTCCTCCTGGCCATCGGTCCTTGAGTCAGATTATGTCTGGAGTTTCCTCCATTCTGCAATCCAATACATTAACTCCTTCTCAAAGTTTAGTCTTACCTTCATTAGGACTATCTCCTTCGACACCTGGTTCATCGATTATTGTTACATCTATTCCATTTCAATCGACGGTCTGTGTGGCTTCATCCACACCTATTGTTACCCATTAGTTGTTGGAATATTTTCACACTCACAGGTCTATTTTCCTCAATCCAACCTGGTCTGTTAATCCCGATCCTAGTAGATCACAATTTAGTGTCGCGGAGGCCCCACCTGCTTCTAGTGTTTTTTCCACTACTCCTGTGATTCCTAGCAGTCTTAATTTTGAAGAATATCTATTGGTTGTTTAGCAACAGAGTTCTCAGGGTTCTCAGTAGTCTCAGGCTCTTGGTAATCCTCAATTCCATCACTATGATGTTGTTGGTAATCTCTTAAGATATATATCCGCACCATTATGATGTGTATGGTAATCCAATCTATTTTCCTCCTATTGATCCTTATCAGGATATTTATGATCCTTATCATACTGTTACTCATTTCGGACCTTCCTTGCCTGCACAACCCTCTGGCTTACAAGGAAAACCCTCATCAGGACAACCTTTAGCTCAACAGGGCCCTGCTTCTGGTCCACAGGGACAACCATACAGTCCACAAGGCCAACCTTCACAAGGTAAACCTTTGGTCCAGCATGGACAACCCTCTAGTTTTTTTGGTCAACCTCAGAATCAACCAGAGCTATCTCAGGCTCCTAGGGGGAAAATATACCCACCATAGGGATAACCTGTTGCACCACAACCGTAGTCACATGTTCAGTATGGCCAACATGTTGTGCAACCAGGATAACCCTACGGTCCTTCTTCGAGTCAATGTGGTCATCAGGGAAAGCCTGTTCCATCACAACCATCGGGCCAACCTTTCTCACAAGGCCAACCGGGTGGCCCTCAATATTTGGTTCAACCTGCTCAGTAACTGATTCAACCAGCTCCTCAACTGGTTCCATCATTTCAGTAGCCTGTTTTACCTGTTTATAGTCAGCCAAGTTTACCTGCTTAACAACCTGCTCAACCTGATCAGCCGGGTTCGCCTGCTCAACCATAAGGTGCTTATTACCCTCAAGGTTCATATCAACCGGTATATACTGCACCTCAGGTTCCTTACCCTCAAAATCAACCTATCTATCGTCAACCTCAATGTCATGCTTACATTCTGCAATACACTCCATACACTACTCAGCAAGGACCTTAGTGGTCTACTCCGACCCAGTATCCTGGTCCTCAACCCCAGTATCAACCGACTTATCTTGCTTCTAATCCCTATGATCCAAATCCTCCAGGACAGAATGCATGGGGACAGAATCCTGCTCGGACTGGGTGGAATGTACATGCAGGTCCTTATCAAATACCTCTGATGAATTTCAATACCCAATTACCATTTCTTTCTATGTTGGAATTACCTGATGTGTCAAAGTTGATGAATGGTACTATTCTTCATAACCCATATTGGCCTTTGGTTCCAACCAAGATTCCTGGTGATTGTGATAAATTTGAGGGAAAGTCTGGTGAAGACCCCCAAGCGCATGTTATGACTTACCATTTGTGGTATTCCTCTAACTCTTGGGTTGAAGATTCTATTAGACTCTGTCTTTTCCAATGAACTCTTACTGGTGCCGCTGTAAAGTGGTACATTGAGCTATCTCGTGGCATCTTCAAAGATTTCAACTCTTTAGCCATGGCATTCCTTACGCATTTTTAGTTACCAATCCATTATGAGACTGGGACACACCTCCTCACTTCATTGAAATAGGACTGAGCTACTAATATCTCGGATCATATTCATGAGTGAAGGTGTCATCTTCGCATGATCAAACTTGAAATTCCTGATTAGCTTCTAACTCATTGGTTCACCACCTCCTTTTTCAATCAGATTTCCAAAGACATAGATATGGGGGCATGTGTAACCAAGGAACAAGCCATTTCTTATGCCTAGTACCTTGATCTTTTGTATTCTCAGTCTGGCGCATTATATGATATCTTGCCTGAGGCTCCCCGACCTGGAACTTCTAAACCACTAGCAGGTCCATCAGTTGATGGTATTATTGGTTCTGTGTCTCAGACTTCTTAAAAGTATTCATTTTCAAACTCTGGGAAACTAAAGTCCACTCCTTCCAATAATGTTGCTTCTCAGTCTACTCTGTATTTTGATAAACATGCAGAAGTTAATGCCATTAAGGCTAATCCTACGGATAATAATTCTAAAGGTAAAAAGAAAGGTAAAGGTAAAAAGAAAGGTAAAGCCAATACCCCGAAATAGGATTCTTAGAAATCTCGTGCTAGTGATAGTTCTTGATGAAAACTGAAGTACCCTTGTTTAATCTATGATGAAGAGCACTTCATCAAAGACTGTCCTCAATGGTCCAAAGTGAGCCGATTGCTTAAAGGCACCCAGGGAACTCCAGCTGTTCTTAAGGAACCTTTCCCATCTCAGCAGACTCAGATGGTAGAGAAACCTCAGTCCTCTGTCGCATTTGGCTCTAAAGTGTTCATGATGAATGGTTTGAGTACCATTTCTATTGATACTCGGTCGAAAGATTATATTGGATCCCGCCAGGCCACGGGGAAGGAGATCACTGATGGTCCTCCTCTTCCTTTGCCTGTTACTGGTCCTCTTGAGATTGAAAGGCCCAATGCTTAATTCATTGTGCGACCACCTTCCAAAGGTTTTATCTATAAGTCTTCTTATAATCCCAACGCCCGTTCCACTCACCATTACAATATTGTTGAAGATATGGCTCAGGTGCCATCTGTGATGTCTGCATTAGAAGTACTTCAAATCTGACCGTCATAGAGAAGAGCTTTGTTATTTTCAATTGGTAGGATTGATCGTGCTGATGCTAACCTTCTTGCTTTCGATCTAGAGAATTTCGTTCCACGACTTCCACATCAAATTGCGCTCATTATTCAAGTTGTTATTAATGGTCTCAATATTCATCGAGTAGTTGTGGACAAAGGTGCATCAACCTGTACCATGTCATATTCATGTTGGAAAGCCATGGGTTCTCCAGCTCTAAATTCATAACCAAATGCCTTAGAAGCGTTTGATGGGAGATAATCAAAGCCTTTAGGTGTTCTCGCTAGTTTACCGATTACTTTGAAAGGGAAGACAATCAATGTCGAGGTTGAAGTCATCAATGCTAAGCTCAATTATAATCTTCTCCTCGGTCGCAGTTGGACTCATGCCATGTTGTGTGTTCCATCCACTCTCTTTCGTGTTTTTAAATTTCCACATGAAGAAAAGATTGTTACTGTTGATCAATTGTCTTTCTTCACCTCTTCTTCCGAGAACAATGTTCCATATGTGGATAAGATTCCCACTCCCCACGAGAGCATAGGGCCAAGTGTTTTTAAATATCCTGCCCTCATGGGTATTTTTCCTCTTCCTCCTCCTAATACTGTTCAGATTCATAAGATCTCTCGGTCTGATGACACAGGGATTATTCCTTTGGCTGAACAAATTGATTCCTTTAGAGATTCAATGCCTTTGAGTCCAATTGAGATTGATTATTGTGAACCCATTGCTTCTTCGGAACCTCCTTCCTCTGATTATGCTCCTTTGAGCATGTCCCTTGACATTTATTCTCAATCCCCCTAGCTTGGTGATTCAGATTCGCTTGATCCATTGATAGAGGTGTTTCTTTCCGATGAAGCCATCATGGAAACCATGTCTCTTGAAGATCTATCGTGGGATGATGGGCATCATTGTTCCTAGTTTATGCCTGGCCTTAGGGCCATGTCTACTTGTCTTGAGCATTTTGTAGCTCAGGTTCCTTCTCCTCTGCTTCAATTGGTTGTTCTGACACATGACGTCTTTACAGAAGGTAACTTGAGTAACATTGCACAGACGATGCCTATTGACATTTCCGTTAAACCAGGAATTGTCGAGAACATCCATATTGGGGTTACTTGTTCTTTTGATGAAGTCCAGGTTTATACTAGCCTTTTTCGCGAGTTCAGTGATGTCTTTTCAAGGTCCTATGAAGAAATTCCCGGCATTGATTGTAGTATAGTGGTGCATGAAATTCTTACTTCTCCTGGTTTGAAACCTGGTCTCCAGCGTCTTCATACGGTGCACCCTAGAAAAGTTGCCACCATTAAAGCTAAAGTTGAAAAACTTCTACGAGATGGTTTTATCTATTCAATTTCTTTGATACAATGGATCTCTAATATTGTTCCTGTAGATAAGAAGTAGGGAAATCTTCATGTCTGTGTTGATTATCGTGATATTAATTGAGCTTGTCCTAAGGATAACTATCCCACTCCCTTTATTGATGAGATCGTTTATGACTGTGCTAGGAGTGAGATATTTTCCTTAATGGATGGTTTTTCTGGTTACAATCAGATTAACATTCTTTTGACTAATCAACGTAAGACTGCCTTTATCTATCCTTCAGGTACTTTTGCTTATAAAAAGCTCCCTTTTGGCTTAAAGAATGCTGGGGCTACATTTCAGCGAGCGATTTCATATGCTTTTCATGATATTCGACACATCATTCAACCTTATCTGGATGACCTTCCCGCTCATTCAGCTAAGCGTCTAGACCATCCTGATCATTTTCGTCATATTTTTCCTCATTGTTGACGTTACAATATTTAGCTTAATCTGCACAAGTGCATCTTCTACGTTGATTTCGGTAGACTTTTAAGGTTTATCATATCTAAAGACGGAATTCACCTCGATCCTTTGAAGGTTGAGGCTATTATTAATCTCCCCTCTCCATCCTCATTACATCAATTGTAGAGTTTGCAAGGTCAAGCTAATTTTATACGCCATTTTATACCTAACTATTCAGAATTGGCTCGGGGATATATGTGTTTCTTAAAGCAGGGCATCCCATTCTGTTGGGATGAGATTTCTCAAAAGTATTTTGAGGCCCTGAAGACGTTTCTTGTCAACGCTCCTCTATTGTGTCCTCCTAACTATCATCATGATTTTTTCCTTTATTTAGCCGTCACTTTCAATATCACTGCCATAGTTATGGTACAAGACGATAATGACAGTAATGAGCATGTTATTTATTACCTATCTCATAACCTTCTCAACCCTGAGACGTGCTATGCCCATGTTGAGAAGTTAGCATTAGCTACGGTTCAAGCCATTCAACATTTTCGTCATTATATCCTTTTTAGTAAGATGACTGTGGTTTCTGATTGCAACCCCATGACCTATATATTGTCTCAACAATTGCTCGGGGGAAAATACTCGAACTGGATTGTTATCCTCCAACAGTTCGATTTGGAATTTACTGTGGCCAAGTCAAAGAAATCATTAGTCTTTGCTGATTTGGTTTGTTCCCTTCCTTCAGACTCTCCTTTGTCTCGTCCTAAGGAATGTATACCAGAAGATACACTTTTATTGATTTGCACCCTTGATCCGTGGTATGGCCATATCATCATTTATCTCCAGACTTCTACTTTCAGATCTGAATTGATGAAGTATGCCCGCCGACGCATCCGTCATCAGTCGCAACCTTATCATATAGTCGGGGATACCCTCTATCGTGTCAGAGTGGATTCCATTCTCCGTAGGTGTTTGACCCTTGAGGAAGATGAGAAATTCCTCAATGATTGTCATAGTGGCACCTGTGGCAGTCACATGTCTAGTTATGCCATTGCACAAAAGATTCTTTGTGCTAGTTATTTCTGGCCTTCTATCTTCAAATACTACATTGTCGCGGTTTGTAAATGTCATGATTTCCAGGTTTATCAACGCAATATGCGTACGCAACCTATGCCTCTTCATCCTGTAACTACCATTGGTCCCTTTGCGAAGTGGGGCATCGATTTTATGATGTGTAACCATCACTCGGCTGAGGGGCATGCTTATATTATCATAGCTGTGGACTACTTCAAAAAATGGGCCGAAGCAATGCCTACACTTGCCGACGATGGTAAGACATTTGCTCAATTCATATTCAATCATATCATTGCTAGGTTTGGTGTCCCTCAAGCCATCGTCACCGATCATGGTTCCCATTTTCGGTATTACATGATGGCCAAGTTGACTTCTAAGTTGGGTTTGATCACGACAGCTCAATGCTATACTATCCTCAGGCCAATGGCCAGGTTGAAGCTGTGAACAAAGCTCTTGTTACTATGATTCGACGTATCATTGGGATCCATAAATCCAATTGCTATGTCATGTTATTTTTAGCTCTTTGGGCGCACCGAACCTCAATTAAGAGTGCAACCAAATTCACCCCTTTTCAGTTGGTTTATGGGCTGGAAGCCACTCTTCTGATTAAATGTGAAATACCTTCGCTCAAGTTGGTTGTTGAATTACTTCCGAACACTTCATCGGAAGAAGAGAATCTCCTTTATCTCGAAAGGTTAGATGAAACTCGCTGCTTTGCTGCTTTGGTTATTGAAGCACATAAAAAGTGGGTGAAAGCTCATTTTGACCAATCAGATTCCCCTCGTGATTTCGTTGAAGGAGATCTTGTCCTCCTATATGACCAAGCTCATGATAAGCTAGGGGCAGGTAAATTTCAACCCATGTGGCATGGGCCTTAAATTATTAAACACATATTGCAGAATGGGGCCTATGAGCTCATTGATTATGAAGGTCATCCATTAGAACAACCCAGAAATGGGTTGTATCTCAAAAAGTATTATGCATGAGTCATTCATGCATGATTTGTGTACATAGGTGTTTGTTTCATTTTTGTACATGATTTGATTTGGTGTGCTTTGCAATCATTTTCTTGCTTATTTGGGTTTTGATTTTTGTGCAGATGTCTATTACCCCTTATGTCAGTTTCGCGGATGGTGCTTCCCGCCGTACCAGGAATTTTTCTTCAGCATCCTGGGTAATCTATGATCCTGCGGGTGAATTGATAGAACTAAAAGGTATTTGTCTAGGATGAACTACAAACAATTTCACTGAATATATTGTTGTTCTTGAACTATTAACTGAGGCAATCAATCTCGACATATGAACATTTCTTGTAAATCTAGATTCATAGCTTGTTGTTATACACCTCAATGGTCATTATTCAGTTAGAAATCCATACATTTTGAGATTGTATTTTCGTATTCGTTTGTTGGAAAGGAATTTTTATTTTATCACGTATCAACATATTCCTAGAAAAATGAATGCATTAACTGATACAGTGGCTAACATTGTATTGGATAGACATTTGCGTAATTTGTGAAATCATCATCATGTGAAAAAGATCCATATAGGAAACCAACTGTATATATATATATATATATATATATATATATATATATATATATCGCATATTTTATTCAGTGTGCATCATACATTTAAAAAATATATGTGTGTTTCTGTTACATCCTCAGACCCCATGTCTCTAAAAAATACAGATATAAAGCCTAGGTGCCTAATCGGCGTGATGCTTATGATAGCATGTCACTGTCCGTACAAGACACCTCAGCAAGAGGTGAATATGGCTTAAATCCCCAACAGTATGTCTCTGGTAGGCGTGAGGAACATTGTCTAATCGTGCATAATCCGGGACTCCATGGGTGATCCCCTCTAGGTTACACACGAGATCCTCTTCCTTGTTGCCCTCGCTATGATGGTCGAAATCACGAGGAATTTGCCTCACTATCGGAGACATGCTCGCAGGTCTCTCTAGGACGACATCTGTGAATTCATGGATTTAAAGTTAGAACATACATAAACAAAAAAAAATTCTTAATACTCATGAAAATTAAATGGAGTCATCTTTCAGTTCTTTTCTGACTCTCTAAAACTGGAAGGATTGGCGAGACTCTTGTCATTTTGAACTCGTTAAATGGCTGCAAAATGATATCTACCCAGTATACGTTTACCCCTTTTTCGGGCTGGGATAGATTATTTACGAAAAAGGAATACCTTAGCCTATCGCTACTAATAAGTTCTTCCAGATATTGTTTTCTATATTTTCGGATCTGAGAGAGTATTTACGAAAAGGGCCATGATGGAGTTTTCTTTTCTACCTTCTTTTCAAACTCTCTAAACATGAAAATATGTCTAGTTCTCCCATTGTCAGACTCGTTAAACCTTGATGACATTGGATTTCATCACCATGACGTTACTCGAGTTCCTCCTTCCTAGGGATCATAAAATGTACTAGGATGGATTTGTTCGAAGGACAAACTTACAGCACAAGCATATGCTATCCCCTTCAATATTTTTTAAATAATAACTGGGGTACTCACTAGAAATGGTGGGGGAAAATGGAGCCAAGTTTTAGTTATGTTGGCAGTATGTCGCTCTTGAACATGGCACTTGTCTGCATTCGTGTCGGGTTGGGGACATCTCATTTCGTCATTTTTTCCTCCATGGGTTTGGGTAATATCTTTTGACCTCTCATCTACTCTTTTCCATGTCATCATGACTTCAGATCCTTTGATGTCAAATACTGCCAATTTCAGTGTCGTGTTGTTGATATGTTCAAGAGAAGTTTGCCTCTACAATTTTCAACCTCCCTCTAATTCTCTGTTGGTCCTGATTCACTATTATCATGTTCCTCTGTCTCATATCAATGATGTGGGAAAAATTATGGACCAGTTTCAATTAGGTCACTTCTTGTTGACTTCATCTCATTATCCAGGAATTTTATCGACAAACTCTACTCTGGTACCTTGGAGCCCGCATGCCTTAATGGCAGGTTTTTCATATTCGATGCAACGTCCACATCATTGGCCTTCGATCGAGTGATTCTATAGATGTTTGATGCCAGATCACTGTTCACATATCGTGGATTGTAACAGTTGTACCTTTAGAGACGTTGTCATTATTGGCGGTTTGTCTCGTGCCTGTTAACAACTTTCATCATTGGCTGGTGATCAGGTGATTTTATTGCATGTTCGACTTCAGCTCATATATTCGCATGCTTGAATTTTACTTGTTCATTTCGAGATGGAGCGCAACACCCTGAATTTTGTTTGATAAAGTCTAGGCTACGGATTTTGGTGGATTATTATAACTTATTACATGACTCTTTTGATTGGATGGTTGCGACCATACTTGAGTCTATTTGTTGATCCTTATTGCTGGATGGCTGCATCCATACCTCGGATCTCAGTTTTTATATATACTCTATTATGGATGGCTGCGCCCATGCCACATGTTCATGTATTAGAGATATCAGTTGTATTTGTAATTGAAGGTTTTCCAACAGTGGTGTTTGGTTCGAACGTGTTCTCATAAAGCATTTCTCCCCTCCCTCTTCCTTGAACCTCATGCTTCAGGGGGCATCTATTACACAACATTTTTTCACTGTCCTTGCAATCCCCATCTCACCCATTCGAGGGTTTTTTTTGTGACTTATAAGAAGTGTCATGCTTTGCAAAAACCATCATTGCATTTCTTTGCATGAAAGTAACATTCCTACTGTTGTCAATTCCCTGAGTAGGACTGTAAAAACCCTTTTTTTTGCCTTGGCGCGAGTAGCTAGTTACACTCCTGTGCCAAGCTGGAAAATTAACACTGAGCCCACACCAGTTAGCACTCTGTCCCAGTTAAGCACTAGTGCCAAGCTGTTTATGGAATGTTTTTTAAAAATAGAATCGGAGGTTCTATTCCAACCACCTCAAGGATGAGTCATTGGGAGTGGTTGAATTGAAACAACCACAAACTCCCTCCTTTAGTTAGTAGTTTCCACCTCCCTTGAAACTCTCCTAAAGGATAGGACTCTTTCCCACCTTTGTAGGGATCCCAGCCTCCTCTTTTTCCTCTATAAAAGAATCCATCTCTCTTAGAACAATCTAGCTGAACTTGGAGAACTGATACTACAACTGGATGAATAGAGAAGATAGATAGAAGGAATTACGTTGAGGAGAGCTTGAGCCCATGCCTTCACCTCGTCTGAATTCCCTGACAAGCATCTGAGATGCGCTTCGCCTGAACCCTGCTGAAGGAGACTGCGACGTCAAAGCATCAGTTGTAAATATTCCTTGTATTTATTTATATACATGACTACTGATTGGTTCCACTATTGTGTTATAATGTTTTTTTAATGCAATATGGTTAGCCCTCTTTGACTAGTTAATAGTTAAGAATGGAATGTTGTTATCTTGTATGCTCTTCTTATTTCCTTGTTCTTTGTGCAGGTATCCAAGTGTAATGGTGAATGGATTGTGACTTGCCGAAGCAAGAGCGAGAGGCCACCACTAGTACAGCAACAATGACAACATTGTATTCTAGGTAGGTCGATCTACCCTTTCCCTTGTTCATTCAATAATTAGGAAGCAAAAATTTAGTGTGTCCCTTTGTTTCTATACTCACTCTAGGGCTAGAGGAATCATCTTTATTCGCAGAGAGGATTTACCTGCATAACAACCTCTTACCCACAAAATGGAGAAGAAGCCCAAGGTGGTAGGAATAGACCATGTGAAACCTCCCTTCAGAGGTGAATTACTTATGAATAATTAGCAGTAGCTTTCAGAATTTGGCTTTCATGTAGTTCCCTGGGATAACATTTGTGAGATAAATTTCACTATGCTCTAGCTTGATAAATTCTTTACATTCCTGCATGGTGAACTTGATACCTTTGAACCACCGTTTCCCACCCCTAGGGATTCCTATTGCTGCTGCAATGGTCTCTAGTGTTATTGTGAGGTTTAACATTCCCACCTTTGAAGTTGTGCCATTGAAACTGATAGAAAACTCCTTAGAAACCTGCAAATGGCAGCCTTGCAATCTTTGACAGAACTTCAAACAACTTATTCTTTTGAATATCTCCAAGGTAGTTGGGTCTTCATTTAAACAATTCATGTCCATGGGCTCATACCTAAGGCAGTGACCACCTTTTTTATTCTTCTTTCCTATAGCCATGGTGATTTTATATCTTCTCAAGCTCGCTTGATTAGTGACACCTGCAACTTTTGAAAATCCCAACAAGCAGCTTGGCTTGGAGAAGAAGCTCTCCAGCAGCTCAATAACATGCAAGGATAAAGTAGAGAATGACACAATTGGGTAATGTTTTATGGTTTCGATGACAACTCATGCCCTAATCATGACTCATGCATACTAAAAATGGTAATGATGACCTCAGGCATGACCTTTTTCCTTTGAAATAACCTCAACTGACTCGAATGCCATCCACCCTATCTCCTCTAATCATGAACTAACACCTTTCACCGTATTTGACAAGATAGACAGAAAAATATATTTTGCAGCATGGCTAGTTCATTTTTTGACAGTTTTGCTATGAAGCTATTATGCAGTTTCATAGCAAAAACTGCTATTTTACAGTGTAAAACACTACAAAAAAGGAAAAACTAGCTAAAGTGTCATTTTTGGATTTAAACGCTTGGGAGATGGAATCTGACACCTAATGATGATCGATGAATCATGATGTGACCTATATGGAGGTGGGTTTGGACCTTCAAATATGTTTAAAGATGAAAAAATTTAAAATTTCCTATACTAACTTGTGACAAATGAAATCTATGACCATGTCAAATAATGTTTCACTTTTTCTAAGTGATAATAGTATCGATGCCACTATGGTCCCTATTCGCTCCCATATAACTGCTTCCATGCAAATTTGGACTTTTTTTCTCAGTTCTATTCAAATGAATCTAAATTATGTGCCACATTTTCAGGGCCAGGACTCAGGTACCTGCCCATAACTTAGTGAAACTTGCAGAGAAGATAAATGACATAGGAAAAAATTTTGTAAACCAAAAATTGAAACTAGGACTTGACCTGAGCATCCCCAACTGAGAGTGAGATTTCATCAGGCACCTGGTAAATATGCAACCTACAGGTCATGAATGAAATTTTTATCATAAAGGAATGAAAATTTACCTGAGGTTTAACAAGAAGGGTCATTGACTTCTCATATTATTTGTCATAACACCAATTAGGTCTTGCATTAATTATTCATTTAATTACAAGTGAAAACACTACAATATCGATGAGTAAGAATGGTCATATAACCATGCTTATAACCAACATATAACCAAATGAGTATCAATAATATAACAACCATTAAAGAAACATAATAACACGAACATTTCCTTATCAAAAGAAATGAAAACTTATCTCTTATTAAACATATGCAAATGTCAACTAGGTTCGAGAGTTCCAAGTTCCACATGACCATAGATTGGCTAAACCAATCCTTTCTTTTAGTCAAACACCCCAATGTCATATTCCAAGAATGAATGCAATATATCATGGTATAAACCAATACAAACACAACCAAGAGAATCAAGAGGTTAAACCACCTCCACCCACACCATATCGTGATCTCACCTAAACTATTGTTAAGATCGCATAACAAAACCAAGCTTGGCTACCTTAGAATTTATTCACAAATACCTTGAGGAATTTTATTGTCTCCACTCTCAGGCTTTACTGTGTATCCTGCCATTATCGGTCGAAGGATTCCTAGGCCTTTGGGAATTTTGCTGAGACCACCGCACCGACATAAAAAATCTTCTAGCAATCCAAAGCTCAAATCGAGAACAACCCCATCACATCATGGCTATCTAGAAATTGAAGGTCTAGGTTAAAATACAAAGTCAAAACCTAACAAAATCTAAGCCAATGAAAATCAAACAACCAAATACCAACATGCACACACCATGCATGTCAAAACCCACTAGGAAACCAACATTCAACCTGTTATCTTTTAGTATTCCTACTAAAGCTGATTGATCCTTGCCTTGATTTTACTTTCCGTATCCTTCCTTTTATTTTCCTTCCCTTTCCTTTCCTTTGTTTTTCCTTCCTTTGATTTCTTTATTTATTTCTCCTCTTGGTGCTCTTCTCCTCTTTGAGACAAACTCGAAATGTGAACTCACAAAACACTACCAACTGATTCTCTGAGGTATTTTTATTGATGGGGCCTCTAATTTATTCTATTTTCCATTATTTTCCTTCATTTTCCTCCTCACATGCAACCTATGACATGCCACTTTCAAGTTCTCCTAATTTCCATTATTTTCATAAATAATGTGCCAAAATACCTTCTTTCCTTTCCAAAGCCTTAGCCATTTCCTTTGCCAATTTCCCTTAGCCATAAACACAGCCAGTGATTCCCACTACGATATATTGCGCAACATTCATATTGGAATAAGTGTTCCTTTCCCATGGTATTATTTTGGTTTTATTAACTTTTATTACATGAACTTTTAACCTGAGGCTGTTACAAACCCCTCTCCATTATGGGAACATCGTCCTCCATGTTAAACCATGCCTATACCCAAAAAAACCACTGAAAAGATAAAAAATAATGCCCATGGATATTTATAACCCATCACGTTGCAATATTTACAATAACATCCTGGTGAGATGCAAAACCATCATGTAAAAAATGACAACATAAAAACCATACCGCTTATTGGATATTTATAAAATATCTCATTTCAATATTTACAATAAAAATTGTACATAAATATGTTCAAATACAAAATATGATTTTGCTCCATCGAAAAAAAATGAAGGATACATAGCTCGCATATGATCAACCATCTCCCATGTAACTTCATTGGTCCCAAAGTGCTTCTGTTGTAGTTTAACATACTCAAGTGCTATTTTCTGGAGCTCAAGATGTTTACGCTGCAATATGCATTCATTTTCCGACTAAAATTCTACTTCTTTCTCCACCTGCAATACATACCAATCAATAGCATGATCAATATCCTTCACATATCTTTTAAGTATTGAAACACAAAGAAAATCATGTAATTTGACTGTCGAAGGAAACCCGAGTTTGTAATCCACTATTCCAATCCTTTTAATGATATACAAAGGCCCGCAATATCGTCATGCTAACTTAACACATGAGCTGATCCTCAGGGATATCTTCTGGGCTTGATGCGCAAATACACATTCTCCCCAACCTAAAACTCCTTAAATTCCTTGTACTGGTTTGCATAAATTTTATGCTTATCCTTTGTTGCGTTTATATTATTTTTTATAACGTATATTTCTTGTTCCATGTTTTCTAATAGGTTTTTTCCAATAAGTACCTTGTTCACTCGATCACTCCATATGATGGGATTATTACAACTCCTCCCATATAATGCCTAAAATGGAATCATCCTCAGTGACTCTTGATGACCATTATTGTAAACTAACTTGACCAATGGAAGGTACTCCTCCCATCTCCTATACTGATGCATGACATGCATCCTCAACATATCCTTCAGTATCATGTTGACACTCTCTCTTTGTCTATATGTCTCTAGATGAGTAGATCTTCTTAAGGCCAACTCTATCCCCAGTCCTCCAAACAGCTCCTTCCAAAAAATGGAAGTGAGCTTGACATCCTTGTCTGGCACAATATTTTTTGGAACACCATTCAATCTAACACTCCCCGTTGTGAATACTTATGCTATCTCACTAGATGGATAAGTAGTCTTCACTATAATGAAGTTCGCTACCTTTCTCAACCTTTAGACCACAACCATGATAGAGTCATGTTGCCTCGATGTTCTTAGAAGACCTATAATGAAATCTATGGAAATGAACTCCCATTTCAACTCTAGAGTTAGAATAGGCTAAAGAAACCCACCTGGATACTTAGAATTTTATTTCACCTGCTGACAGTCCAAACTTGCCACAAATTCTGCCACTTCCTTCTTCATATATGGCCAATAGTATAACTTCTTCACTGTTGTCAATGTTATGAGATCCTGGGTGACCTGAATATGGTTTTACATGAAACACCCTCAAGATAAGCTTTTGGATTTCACTGTCATCTAACACATAGATAATGTCCCTGAATCTCAGCAAGCCATATTTCATGAGATGATAATCCACATCCTGATCCCTTGTACCCTACTGTAACTTGTGCAGAAGCTCCCTGTATATGTCATCCTATTGTCCTGCCTATAAGATACGATCTTGTAAATATGTCCCATATGAGATCACTACTACAACATTTTTCAATTGTATTTTCCTTCTGAGATCATATGAAACCTTGTTCTCCTTACCTTTGATGTTCATGATCTCAAAATAAAACTAACTAAGGGTATCCAATCATCTAGCTTGGCTGGAATTCAAATTAAGCTGGTAAAAAAAATGTCTTAACTCTCTGTGATCGCTCATCAATACAAACCTCCTTCGAAGAATATAATGTCGCCACATATTCAAAGCATGAATAATAGTTTCCAACTCAAGCTCATGAGTCACGTAGTTCTGCTCATGCTCATTCAATTTCTTGGACTCATAGCATATCATGTGTCCCTCCTGCATAAGGACTTCACCAAGACTTATCTTGCAAGAATCTGTATGCACTACAAATTATTTATCTGGATCTACAATATTTAGAACTAAAGAATTTTTCAACAACCATTTCAGCTACTCAAAACTGGTTGCAAACTCCTCTATCCATTCAAAATTATTACCTTTCCTACGTAATGATGTAATAGGATATACAATAATATATAAGTTCCTGATGAATCTCTTGTAGTAACATGTTAACCCAATAATGATCTGAATTCCTTCACATTTCTAACAGCTACCCACTCTGTGATAGCCTTTATCTTCTTCGGATCTACTACTATGTCGTTCTTGGAAAAAACATGTCCAAAGTAGTGTACTTTCATCTGAAAGAAAAAAAAAACTTGCTAAGGTTAGCATAAAACTAGTGTTATCTTAGTAATCTCACGATTTCTTCTAAATTCTCAGCATTCTCCTCATAATTCTTAGAATATATGAATATTTCATCAATGAAAAAATTAAAAAACTTGTATATATAAGGAAACAACACACTATTCATCAAACACATAAAAGTAGCTGGAGCATTAGTCAAACTAAATGGAACTACAACAAAATCATAATTCCCATACCTAGTCTTGAAGGCAGTCTTTTAAATGTCCTCTTCTTTGATACGTACCTGATGATATATGTATTGTAGGTGAATATTTGAGAACACTACTACTCCCTTCAACTGATAAAAAATGTTTTTAGTCCTTGGCAATAGGTACTTGTTCTTGATCACACCTTTTTTGGCTGCATGTAATCAATGAAAAATCTAAGAGTACCATCCTTCTTCTTCACAAAAAATACTGGTGCACCTCAAGGTGATACACTTGGCCTAATGTATCCCTTATCAGTCATTTCCTTTAGCTACAAATTCAACTCTACTAGTTCTGGTGTGCTCATTCAATAAGGTTCCTTTGATGCTGGTGCTGCCCATAGAACCAACTCAATAGAAAATTATCTTCCCTGTGCGAAGGAAACTCTAGAATTTTTGTCAGAAACATGTCCTAAAACTGCTGCAATATAGGGTACCTCTAAATTAAGATTTTTGCATCCTCAACATCCTTACCCTTGTCACTAGAAATATGAAAAACAAACATCACACACGTTTTCTTGAAACTTCCCTTAGCCTACATGGTTGTGACCATCCTCTTTGATGTAGGATTATTCTTTCTATGCATGATTCTATTTTCCCCATTATCATCCAGACCCTCAATATCCTTTTCACAGAAATCTATTTTTCTCCTGTGAAGACATAACCAATCCATACCCTAAAGAAAATTGTATGATCCCAATGGAAGTACCTTGAAATTTTTTGTTGTAGGCATACCATTCAACTAAAATGCACAAGCTCTTACCCAATGATGAACTCTGTTCTTGGTACCTCTAGCCAACTACACCAAATAAGACTCTTCATGCACTTATTTTCTCAAGCCACAATTATCCACCAAGTTAGGATTAACATAACTATAATTATATGTAGGGTCAATCAAAATAAAAATAACTTGATCACAAAGCTTAATGTCCATCTTAATAATATATGCATTGTGATATTCCTACCTATTTTCCACAATCACATAAATACAAGGAATACTATTACCAACATCCCCAAGGGTCCACGCCTCCTGACAACTATAGATCTGAGGCCTACCTCCCTGGTACAATGGACAATCCTTCTTACAATTATTTTTGCCACATATCCAACACTACAAAATTGCTCTATTATAACCTTTATTTCACTGCTCTCCATGCTACAACACATGTACCTTCTCAACTAGATTGAAATTTTTGTAAGGAGAAAAAATTTCTTTCTCACCTACATATTGAGGTATTCCTCACTTCGATGGCCATTTCTCTTTTATCTTCTCATTTCCATTCAAGTCATGTTTAGGCTTAGCTTTGCACTTTGACTTGTCATAACAATGCTTCAATTTCCGAATGGATTATTCTAATGATATAGGATCACTAAACTCAATTTGGTCGCTATATGTTGCTCGAAATCTGCTAATGAATATCTAAATCTTAAAATTCTTCTCCTTGAGATATGGTACATACCTCACCAACTCCAATAATCTTCTAGTATACTCATCATCTCTCATAGAACCCATCTGTAGCTCATAAAACTCCTCAAATTTTTCATCATAGTGCCTCCCCGATGAGTACTTCTTCTTCAATATCCTCTCAAAATCATCCCTAATCTAGTCTTCCTCCCAAATGCCCTCGACATTCTTCAGATATTTCCCCCAGATATCTGATTTTCATTTAAGATTGAAAGTGGTTATCTTGATTTCATGTTCGTTGAGTAGCTATGCAATCTGTAGAATTTATTCAGCATAAACAACCATACATCTACATCTTCTAACTTCTTCATCTCTCCATCGAATGTAGGTGGCTTCAATTTCTTGAACTATTCAGGTAAATACTCCCTCCTCCTATAAGGATGATGATTATAGTTATTGTGATTAAGTCTCTTGGATGGGGAACTATAATGATGCCCATACATACCAATTTTCATGTTAGGGGTATCTAATGATCATCTGTCTCTAACTATGTCTCCTCTATCCATTTTTTATCCGGACCGAGATTTGCTACCATAGACTCCATTATTTTTCTCTTCTCGCTCTTGACTGATCCTCAATTGTCCTTATTTCTACAACTATTAAAAGATATGAAGGATTATTGCATTAACCTCTACATGCTTATATTGAGACCTTATAAGTCTTTCCTGAGCCTCAACCAACCTGTCATTGTCTGCTTTGAAACATATGATCTCTTCCTGTTGGATGTGTGTTATATTATTTCCATGAATAATCGCACATGTAGGGGGGTGATAGGGGGGGCGACATCCCCCCTGTCTAGGGGTTAGCAGGGGGCATGTAGCCCCCTGCACGGGGTATGGGGAAACACCTCAGGAAATGTTTTTTGGACCCTATTTTATGTGGGTGTGCCCACCTATGTTTTTATGCATGGGTTTGCACATGGTTTTGGGGCATGATGGTTTTCTACCCCTAGTAGTTTTTAGATCCGGTCAAGGGAACTATGGTTATGTTCTAATCAAGGGTTAATGGATTGGGGTTTATGAATGTTTTAACATGTATATATATGTGTTGTAACACTAAAAGGAATATAATGAAAAATCAAGCTGGTAGTCCACTTCTCATGTGAAATTGGATCATCTTTTTAGCTTAATAAAGCACCCTAAGGTGTGAACAGGGGCTTAACCACTTTGACTGGGTCAACTTTGACCAAATCAACAATGATGTCATGGAGGAGTGGACATTAATGGAGGGACAATGCAGTTTTAAATGGAGACACATTGCATGGAAGTAGTGTCATTAATGTATGGGGCTTAGGGTTTGGAAGCTCATACCTTGTAAAAGGAAGAGGATAGAAGCCATATTCATTATGTTGATGTATTTGATATTTTGATATATGGTCTGTTTAGACATAGAGCTTTCTTCAGTTGTTTAGCTAAGATTGCATGTGCTATTTAGCACTAGGTGTTCCTGCTCTGGAATCCCACCTATTCCATTGAGAAGCTCTTGGAAAATTTTGCACCATACTTCCACATTTAGGAATTTGGCCAAGCTTGAGTCTCATGTACAACGAAGTTCTGTTTAGAGTTGGGTTGTGTTGCAGGGGTGTAGCAGTGGAGGAGAGAGATATCCAATTTCTGAGCTAGTTTTCCATTGGAGGGATAATATTTTCATCCAAAACCTTGTGAGGAAGACTTCAGGGCTTCACTAAATATTTTGGTACCAGTCCAAGTAGCAATCATCAGCTACAACACAGTGTCCCTCAAGGCCTGCATTATTTTGGAGAGCAATTGCAGTAGTGGGTTTATTGCCCTAGTTGGAGTGTTTGGGTTTCCTGTGTGGGGTTTAACCCTTAATTTAGGAGATCTTTTGGAGGAGGATCAACCATATTGTATATCATATCATATATCTCCCATCATTGATTCAGTTGTAGAGGTCATTCATCCTTAGGGCCAAATCTGCTATATTTTGTATAGTGTGTATTTCCGGAAACCTTTCCTGGGTTGTCTTGGAATTCTGTTTTGGAGCATGGGTGTCTAGCCTTAGCATATTTGGAGCATCATATCATTCATCAATATATTTTTATATCTTTCACTTTCTCTTCTCTCATAGACAATTCAGTTTCATGCATTCCTGTATTTTATGTGTTAACAACATTTCAGATCTAGGTGTATGCTTTCATGGGAGGCTTGTTTGCTCAACTTGAGTGATCTTTTCCTCAAGATCTTTCACCTATTCTGTTATTATATTCATAATGGAATGGATCAATTTTTGTCTCATGCTTTGATCTATTTATATTTCTGCATATTCCTAGTTTTATGCACTCTATTGCTGCTTTCCCCATTTTGGAATATTACAATGGTATAAGAGCATAATCTTGGTTCAGGTTGTGTATTTTAGCCATTATGTCATCTAAGGAGGCTTCTCATTGAAAGGAGAAGATTTGAAGAAGAGATGAAGGAAAAAGCCTCCTTATCAGGAGGGAAGGAGTTCTAAAAAACTCTTCTTCAAACTATGCAGTGCATTAACAGAGACATGAAAGAGATGAGAATGGAGAGATATAGAGATTCCCCAGGAGGCCTTGTTTATGAAGAAAGCTCTAGATTTTCACATTATGGGTGTGAGAATTCAGCTATACCATCATATCTACAACGCTCTGCCATGGCTATGTTGATATCAAGAGAGATGGAGGAAGGAGATGTACCAAAGGAGGAGACTCTTGGTGATTATCTTCAAGAGTATGAATCTCAATCTCAGAGGTTCAAAGATCATATAAAATTCCAAGGGTTTTGCAAGACCAAGGAGAATATAAGACCTAGAAATCACAATAGAAGAAAGTGGTGCAAGCAACATGATTTGGGTAGATTATTTCTATATACTTTTGATGGATCACCTAAATGTTCAGCTAGGGCTTGGGTGAAGGAGCTAGACACCTATTTGTAGCAGCACCAAGTTTCAGAAGATGAAGCCATTAGAGTAGCATTGCTAAATATTGAAGGTAAGGCTTATGCCTGGTGGTTTTATGAATATTATTCATTAAATAATGCAAATATATCTACTTATGCAAGCTTCACTAGGAGGTTAGTAAAAATATTTGATGAAAAACATTCTGAAACTTACTTGGATGAGTTAGCCAAGCCTAAACATAAAAATCCTTTGCATGAGTTCGAAGGATCTATAAACCCAACTCCATTTCAAAAAACTATTGAGGGGGTTAAAAACTTGTAGAATACCTTGCTAGAGGCAAGATCCCCACTTCAAAAAGAGTTCTCTTCTCAAAAGGAATACATGGAGATATATTTTTCAAAAAAAGAACTAAACAAAGAGCCTCTTAATGAGGATGAGGCAACCTCCATTCATGAGGAAGACGAAGAGAAGGGTGGAGGTAACAACGCTATCACATCAGGATCAGATCTAGTACATTATGGTGAGGTAGATGGGGAAATTGCTCCAATGAGAGGAGTTATTTTATTATTGCAAGAAGTTCCAAAGGATCTCATATGTGCAGATCAAGGCACAGTCCATGAAAAACATGTGCCATTATTGATAGATTGTGAGACCTTGCAGATGAAACAAGAATATAGGGAGGAGGACCAACATCATATGATTAGGAGCACACGCCCCTCTCTATTTCAGAAGGTTGATACACAGAAGAGGTAGGATCATTTTCACAGTGAGGATAGGGACAAATCAGTCCACTCACATATATAGTCTTCTCTAAGCCTTCATGTTTCATTACATGGAGGAATTCCACCAGGGAGACCCCCTGATTGGAAGGTAAACAAAGAGGTCTCTCAACATGGTGCAACAATGATATATTTGGCTAAGGCAGGAGCCTTGGAAGGAGCTAGCATAGCGTAGATAATTTTTGGTGGGTTCAAGGAGGGATAAGAAATTTTGTGATATGGACATTGCCATCTCCCACTCAGCTATTTGTGCCAAAAGATGATGATTCAGGAATCTGTGATGACACAAGTGTGAGTATGAATTTTAATTCCAAGCGTATGAAAAAAATACCACTTTAGCTATACATAAAAAACAACCCTAACAACAAATATGGCTGCCAATATCCTTAGATATGCAGTTAGGTGATCAAGATAAATGCTGCAAAAATCTAGATCTATGCATTAGAAGACATTAAGCAGTAGAAAAAAAAAGATTCCAATAGAAAATACAAGAATATGTTGAATGAATTTTGTATTAATGGCACCTGGGAGGAAAACATGGGAGGGTGTTCCCAGTTCTCCTCAATGGGATGGGTTCTTGTAATTCCTCAACACTTCAGATCTAAAATTCCTCTCTCTTGATGGCATAGAAAACCTAGACAAAAATGGTAGAAAAATATGACTATGATGGTGGATCAATAGTCAGACCAAAAGTATAGATCCAAAGTGATCTTTAGGCAACGAAAGGTGGTAAATGAATGGGAAAACCCTTCTATTTATAACAAATTATTGATTTAGTCTAGATATTGGTGCATAATTAAAATATTATTAACCAAATCAAGATCCAACTTTTATGGAATATTTTATTATATTTGTTGGAGGGAAAGGAATTTGACTTAGGTCAAATCCCTTTATTTGTAAATAATAAATAAATAAATGATTTATTTATCATTTTAAGGATGTGGTTGAGTAATAGTCAAATAAATAATGATTGAATTAATTATTTAAGGGTGATTTAGTCATATTTAACAAATAATATTATTTAAATAAGGTTTAAATAATTATTCTTAGAAAATAATAAGATAAATAATGATTTATCTAATTAATTTCCTTGTTTTGGGTTAAATATAACCGGGAATATTAATTAAATTTTTGTTTAACTAATTATTCCTTGAGGAAAATCAAACAAATGTAGATTTATCTAATATTTCCTCATGGGGTTTCCTGTTTAGACCATAAAAAACTTAATAAAGGTGGTTTACTAAGTTATTTTCATAGTGAAAGCAATTTTACTTAGGGTAAAATTGGTCTTACATGGTGTACTTGGGTCCATCTAATGATAATAGGTTAGATGACCAAAAAATGGTGTAGTAGATTGCCTCCCAACGTGTGAGCGTTAGGAGTTAATCGTATGACCGAAGTACATTGTAAGAACTCAATCACTAGACGCCGAAGTGGAAGTCAAAGAGAGAGAAGTATAAGATAGACCAAAGTGCTAAGAGGACTAGACCCTGAGGAGGTGATATTTACAGGTGCGAAAAGTCTCTTTTATGAGTGAGTGCCGGTGCTATAGGTGGCGGGGGAGGCATAGCTATGCCCACTGAGATAGATTACAAAGAATAATGCGTCCAGTAAACAAGGGGCTAAACAATATAGTACATGCTGGCATAAACATGAGCTAGATAAACAACATGATAATGGATCCCACATACATACTGTGCCTCGGATAACAGCCAAGACTTGTACAATAATACCTGAGTAGATGAGATACAAACACAACCTAGATGACCCTATAAATAGGAAAGGGCTCTGAAAATATGACTGATACATGCAATCAAAAAAGGCGCTGCAAGTGGCTGAGGCCGATATTATCAAATCTATGGAGTTGCATCAAAGGCTGAGATGAAGAGGTCATCCGGGAATGTGGGGGGCTACCTGTAGGGCCACCACCTCATGAGGGCTAAGACATCTCACACAAACATGGGAATCACTGGTCCAATCTATTGCATCACTGAACTATTGAGTATACGGATCTCGATCATGCTGAAAGGAGCTAGAGCTGAGAAACAATCAAGTCAAAGGGATATAAGGAGTCCCTTTGCCTTATCCGAGGCACTGAACAAGAGCAGAAGCTGGAACCAAGGTACACCACCCTCTAAACCTGTCTTCTGGAATAAATAATATGATGTCGACAAAAGGAGGTCTGCCATAGGTGTAATATTCCAAAATTTTGTGGAATATCAATTTTTGACATTTTCACTTAGGAGATGGATAAAATGGGTAGGAGACCCATTAATTTTATCTATAGGGAATAAAAATCCTCTTAGTATTAAGGGGGATCACTCATAGAGCTGTATTTCACACCTCCATGTGCTGAAAGGGGATTTTACAGAATGACTAGGTCAATTTTGACCAAGTCAAATAGCGTAGTGGCATGAGGTGGAGAGCACATTGTGGGCCAGCACAGTGGGATAAGCAGGGAAGCTTCTAGAGGAAGCAAACCCTAATGAGTGGGGTCCATTGAGAGGGAGCTCACGTTGTTTAAAAGGAGGGAAAGGTAGCCATTGTGAGATATGTTGAATAGTATTCATCTTTCGTCCTTTGGACTTGCTGTTTAGCAAGAATTTCCGAGGGAAATTCCTGTTTAGGATTTCCCCTCCTTCTTGAGTAGCTCTTGGAGGATTTCACTCCATTCCCCACATTTATACATTTAGGTCAAGTATCATCCATCTTCATCAGTGCAATTTCAGTTGGAGATTGTGTAGTGTTGCTGGGGAGGTTTCCTACAACACCATCCTTGGCTATTTTTTCAGAGGAGGAAGCTTCCATCCCTTTGGGAGATTAGAAACGAAGGTTCATGAGCTTATTCCACCATCTTTGGCACCAGGCCAACCACTTACCATCATATGCAGCACAGTCTCTCTCTTAGACATCGTTATTCTTGGAGAGCATTTGTTGTGAGGGACTAGCAGATAGTTGGAGGGTGAGATCTTAGGTGAAGGGATCAACCTTTCACTTCAGATTTCCATTGGAGGAGGGTTCTTCATTTGATTCAGCCATTTCAGCCTTCTCCATCTATTTCTAGTTCTTGAGTTGCTGCTTCTACCCAGCAACTCTGGCATTTCTACAGGAATGCCATTTTGCTTGTATTTCAACCAATCCTTCTAGAGGGTTGATGTATTGTATTTTTAGGGGTTGAGATCATGCTCGCCCTCTTTATTTGAGCTCAATATTGTCATATAATTGTAATGTTATCATTTTGCAGCAGTTCTCTATAAAATACTGCACATTCATAGCCTGTAGTTTCTTATCTACAGTAGTGTGATTTATATTTATCATGCCAGTGATGAGAGGCTTGTATTGTATTGATTGAATGACTGATTCCTCAAGTCATTGCATTTATTTTACTGCTATAATCATATATTATAGATATTTACTTCTTCTCATAAGCAAGCTTAGGAAAATAATGCAGAGAATCCATAGTATGTTCATCAATTGTTGTAGCCCCATTCTTTGGGAAATTTCTGAAGGGAACTAGGTGTGGGAGGCTTGTCTCACCACCCTAGAAGGATTTCCTTGGTCCAAAATCTTGTATTTTGGTGTTAGACACATTGGTCTAAGGGATCCAGGTATTGGTATCAAATCTTGGCGCCTCCATTTCTGGAAAATGCGTTTTCCAGCCATGGTTTTCTAGCTATTCCTAAAAAGGGATATTACAGTGGTATAAGAGCACCTTTCTTGGCTCAGCCTGTGGCCTTCAAGCCCAATAAAGAATAAGAAGAATATTATGAAGTATATAAGATTGATCTCATCTATTTTCAGGACAAATAAGATCCTCCCCGAGAAGGAGAAGAAAAGAGAAGAAGAGGAAGTTCCATGCACTTCCTATTCTCAAAGAGAAAGCAAGCATGCGAGATGATTGGATCATCAGGTTCTATATCAATACCTGAGTGAGTATAAATCCCATTCTATATATTTCAGGGGAGCTACAACGTTCCCATAGTTTATTGAGTAGAAGGAGGAGAGAAGGCCCTATGGAAAAAGAGAAATCAGAGGCAATAGATTTCTATTTTCTACATTTGATGGGAACACTTCAGCTAGAGCTTGGGTGAAAAATCTAGAGGCAATTTTCTTTCTATATCCAGCAACAGAGAAAGAATCAGTGGAGATTGCAGTGCTGAACATGGAGGATGAAGCCTTTTTTTGGTCATTCAAACCCTTGTTCTATTCAAGGGTGAGTTCTTTTGCAGACTTTGCTCAAAGGTTGATCCTAACCTTTGATGGAGAGAATACAAAGGAAGAGAAAGCCATTCCACCATGGGAGGATAATTGCACCAACGTTGTCACAACCTTGGGAGGGCAGTGTTTTACATCTATGGAGGAGGTAGCCATTGCATTGGAGGAGACAAATAATGCAGCCATATAAGAAGAAAGCCCCAAGTTCCACCAAGGTATGAATGAATATCCACTTTTCATTTCAGCAAACAAATTAAGAGAATCTGGAAAATCACATGTAGAGGTCCAAGAATCTATAAAATTTGCTATTTTAGAGCACCATGATTACACTATCCTATGCAATGGGTTCAAAGAGGCGATGGACCCTCATCCTCATGCACTATTGATGAGTCTCATTCAGCCCTTGAGGTTGGGGTGTGAACCATTGGAGGATGAAACAAGCCATGGCACCTTCATGAAAAACAATGAAACAAATTTTGAACCAGAGGATGAAATAACTGCTACACCATTGGAGGAATTAGTAGCGCTGTTAAACATGGGTGGAGAGGAGATATTACCTTCACCACATTTGGGTCCTCATGGATCCAACATAGTCATGCATGAGAGGTCTCCTTTAGGAGGTCCCCAAGGAGCTGCATTCCAATCTTCCATGGAATGCAAGAGAGGTGATTTGGTTTGGGAGGATGGTAGCCCTCATGGGAGGAGTACCAAAGGAAAAAGAAGGAGAAGACATCCACAAGGAGTTGAGTGGGTGTGGATGAGGAGCAAGAGGCTGATTTTCCACTTGAAAATCTATGATACCGGGCAGCAAGAGGCTTGGCTACGTTGGCTCCTCTTGAAGGAGTTTGGCCATCACTTGGTGTACCCCTTTTCCAGGAGGATGGGAGTAGAGGAGAGGTGGAAGGATTACTACATAATTGAGTAGTAGAGAGTAGGGATACATGGAGCTGATATGGCATATATATCAGTCATGATACCTTCATCACATACTTTACATGATGTGAGCATGAGGAGGTAGCAAGCACTTGGACTGCTTGAACTATCTTGGGGAGAGCACAAGAAGATTTACTCTCATATGATTTATGGTGTTGCAGGAGTAGAGGAGGGAAATTTCATAGTGAAAAGGGATTAATCCTTTGCTTGGACTGATCGGGAGGAATTTCCACCTTGGGAAAAGCTTCACATTTGCAGCAGCATCACGAGAAGTGTTCTTGACAAGGAGCATGTCAAGAAACAAAGATTGGCATGGGCAAGAGCCTTTTTGCATGAGCTCACAACGTTGACAATTGGGAGCAGGGTCACATACATGGATCCATCTATCATATTAATTCTAGATTATGGTAAGAGCCTTGTGTTTACAATTTCTGATTTACATACTCTTATCATTGTGCTGCAGTGCATGGCTCCTCAAAGGGGCAGATTTTTCATGTTGCTCCACAAGAAAAGTTGGGCCAAACCATATGATGGAGACAACCATCTTTCACATGGCCTTGGGAAAATGTTTTTCTATTCTACACATGTTCAGCTAATTCATATGATTAGCATTGTAACTCAAAACATTTTTCCTTGTACATTTCTAAAGCAGTAGTTTGAAAAATTGCGTTATGCACCCTTGGGAGACTGTTGGTACTTTCCAGCACCATATGAAATCATCAGTACTTCCTCTATTTTGATGACGAGAATGTTCAAATTTTCTGATATTGTCCATGTTACTATTGGGAGCATGATTGGTGAGATGACACATGAGTTGAATGTGTCTTTGAGGGGAGATGATTCCCATACTTTATGCATTGTATGTTCTAGTGGGAACATGAGGGGAGACATGGCCACCAAAGCCACCTACTTGCATTATTTTGGGGTCGGCCATGAATTTGATGATGATATCCATCCATTGTATATATATGGGCATGTATTTGATCTTGTATTATTGATTCACTCATCTATTGACTATTCAGTAGTAGAGGTTATATTTTCTGTACAGTACTTGCCATGTTAGTTTCTGCAGCTGCAGTGGATGAGGTTGCATTGTAAACCTATTAGACAATGTTTGTACCTTGCTGCATATGGTAAAACCTACATCAAACATGTCATTGGGGTATTCTATGATGATCATGTCCTACTGATCATGGATGAAATGTCTTGGGCCAGCCGTATTATCATTGACATAGGAGAGATCCTTGGAGGATTGCTCTTCATTTTTCCACTTGAGGGCAATAATTTTGCAGCCCATGATCAACACACGCTCTAAAATTATCTCAAGTGGAGAGGAGGATAGCATGAGGCAAGCTATGAGGCTTGCCATATTCATATTTGCAGCCCACCTTCATTTTCAGAGCTCAAGGTGGAGGGAGATTTCTGTGAGTTGCCATGTTGGGAGGCAACTTATGTTCTATGGATGATTGCTTGGGTATGGGAGATTCATATGGGGATGATGAGTCCCATTATATATCATATATCATGCCTCAAGAAGGCCGTTAGACATCCCATTGTTTCCTTCATGGATATTCTTTCCTCAATGACAACAATTCGGGGATGTTCACCAAAGGCTAGATTGCATATGTTGGAGGGAAAACTCAGACACTTGATTGATGATATGGCATCCTTTTCTTGGAGGATTTTATCATGCATGGATGCTACATGGAAATTAAGGGGAAAAAAATCATTCTATCCTTGTACTTGCTTGAGGGAAAGCAATCTTTGAGAGGGGAGGACTGTAATATTCCATAATTTTGTGGACTATTAATTTTTGACATTTGCACCTAGGATATGGATAAAATGGGTAGGAGACCCATTCATTTTATATATAGGGAATAAAATCCTCTTAGCACGAATAGGGATCACTCATAGAGCTGGATTTCACACCTCCATGTGTGAAAAGGGGCTTTTGCAGAATGACTAGGTCAAGTTTGACCAAGTCAAACATCGTAGTGGCATGAGGTGGAGAGCACATTGTGGGCCAGCGTAATGAAATAAGGAGGGAAGATTCTAGAGGAAGGAAACCCTAATAAGTGGGGTCCATTGAGAGGGAGCTCACATTTTTTAAAAGGAGGGAAGTGTAGCCATTGTGAGATATGTTGAGTATTATTCATCTTTGTTCCTTTGGACTTGCTGCAGTCTCTTGCTGTTTAGAAAGAATTGCCGGGGGAACTTCCTGTTTACGATTTCCTCTCCTTATTGAGTAGCCCTTGGAGGATTGAAATTCATTCCCCATATTCAGAAATTGAGTTCAAGTATCATCCATCTTCATCAGTGCAGTTTCAGTTGGATATTTTCCAGTGTTGCTGGGTGTTGCCGGGGAGGTTTCCTACAACACCATCCTTGGCTAGTTTTTCATAGGAGGAAGCTTCCATCCCTTTGGGAGATCATAAAGGGAGGTTCATGTGCTTATTCCACCATCTTTGGCACCAGGCCAACCACTTGCTATCATATGAAGCGCAGTCCCTCTCTTAGACAACGTTATTCTTGGAGAGCATTTGTTGTGAGGGACTAGAAGATAGTTGGAGGGTGAGATCTTAGGTGAAGGGATCAGCCTTTCACTTAAGATTTACATTGGAGGAGGGTTCATCATTTGATGCAGCCATTTCAGCCTTCTCCATATATTTCCAGTTCTTGAGTTGCTACTCCTACCCAACAAATCCGACATTTCTATAGGAATGCCATTTTGCTTGTATTTCAGCCAATCCTTCTAGAGGGTTGATGTATTGTATTTTCAGGGGTTGAGATCATGCTCCCCCTTTTCATTTGAGCTCCATATTGTCATATCATTGTAATTTTATTGTTTTGTAGCAGTTCTCTATAAAATACTACGTAGTCATAGCCTACAGTTTCTTATCTACAGCAGTGTACTTTATATTTATCAAGCCAGTGATGAGAGGCTTGTATTGTATTGATTGAATGAATGATTACTCAAGTAATTACATTTCTTTTACTGCTATAATCATATACTCTGGATATTTACTTCTTCTCATAAGCAAGCTCAGGAAAATAAGGCAGAGAATCCATTGTATTTTCATCAATTGTTGCGGCCCCATTCTTTGGGAAATTTCTGAAGGGAACTAGGTGTGGGAGCCTTGTCTCACCACCCTAGAAAGATTTCCTTGGTCCCAACTCTTGGATTTTGGTCTTAGACACATTTTTCTAAGGGATCCAGGTCTTGGTATCAAATCATGCTGCCTCCATTTCTGGAAAATTCGTTTTCCAGTCATGGTTTGCTTTCTATTTCTAAAAAGGGATATTACAATAGGTGAGGCAATAAGAGGTCCTCAACTAAGGAACAAGAGAAAATAATAGAGCGATTGACAGATGGACACTAGGGGTGATGATGAAATGGTGGGTACTAAGTAGCGGACTGGTGACTTCCCTTGTTAGAGCATAAAGGGCATGAATGACCTTGTTGCGACTGACAAAATATCATGAGGGATAGGGGATAGTGGGACTGAAGGCCATAATTTGCGACACGAGAGAGGAACCACGCAATAAAGGATGGAGGACTATGGTGGGATACAAAGTGACTCGGGATAGACTCCATGAATGCGATGATGACTCAACTCGTATGCTCTATACAAGTGCGACTCAATGGTGCTACCACACAGAAAAGGTCCAATGGGGACCATGAAAACATGAGTACATGATGGTTACTCACAACAAAAATTGACACGAGCATAGAAAATTATGAAGGAAAAATGGTGCCCCCAAGTACAAGTGTTGCAAGTGAAGAAATTCTATTTTGAGGAGTGTTTAAGTGACCCTTCTTGGACGAAATGTGTCTTGGTGAAGTATCAAATCACAAAAAACTAAAAGATACCCATTTGAGGGCTCGGTGAGAGATTTCCAACGATACATATGGTTTATCAAATTGAGCTACGGTTTGGCCGTAGCAGGAAAAATAAAAAATTGGGGGTTTCTCTTTTAATAAGACATTTTCCCTCCAAATTCACTCACTTTCATGTGGAGCTGTGGTGATTGTAGAGAGGAGAGAAGGCCCTAAATCTTGTGGTGATCATAGCGAACAAAATGATCATTGGAATCGAGATCCCTCAGTTGCAGGTAAGAGGCCTAATTATACTATTTCAATTCACGGGATTAAAGTTTCAAATTAGGCACCCAGAGCTCATGAACAGGCTAGGTCACAATTTTTGGGGTCTTATCAGCAACCTGGGTAGTAGGTATTGGGCAGAAAACTGCGACCTGTCCAAGGAAATGACTTGAAAAGTGTGACATGTAAGAGAAAGGAGGTTTCAGTGTTGTTTTTGGTTGAGATCTGGGATTTTTATGGTTGAGGGGCATAGGTGCCCCCAAGCATGTTGTGGTCATGCCAAAATGTATTTAGAAAAGGGGAATCTAAACAACTTTTATAATGTGGTGTGCCATTTGTTTTTTTTATGGTTATGTAGTTCGAGAAAGGTAATGGAGGATTACCAATCTCTTTTGGTGCTGCATATATGAATCAAATGGACTTTAAGTTTCCAGGTTTGTGTACATGGTGTCACTATCCCAAAGAGAGGATTTGGAGATAATGAACTGGTGCTCTCCTAGAAAACTCACAGGTTGGTCAACAACAATGTCTAAGAGACTAGGTTTTTGATGTAAGATGAAGGAATGATGAGGGGTATCATCCTTAGAGTGATCTGAAGTGATATGGGACTCTAGAGGTTCTTCTAAATGTGGAAGAATAATGGTACTAGAATCGACAGGACTAGATACACTAAGAGAGTTGTGGAGAATTGCTTCTCCTGGTCTCTCAAATGTGGGTGCCCCCTTACCCAAACATTGGGTGTCAATGTAATGGCCACAATGTGTATGTGGTTAGAATGCATGGGTTCGATGTAAGGGGGGGAAGATAAAGTCAAGAGTGGTAAATACTTCCATAATGTCATCATCATAATAGAAGATGGGGTGGCTGGTTGAAGAAAGACCACCTGATGCGGCGAAGCTACCTGACTCATCATCATGAGAAGAGAGGTTCACATGTGCATCATCACAAGGGGTGAAAGAAGAGTAAGCAGATAAAGAATCTACCGATGTTGAGCCCAGGATGATCGCTGAAGAGAGGTCAAGCGAAAGAACAGGGGAATATGCAGAGGGAGCTTCCATCGAGGGTCTCATGGATGATGATAGGTAGAAAATTGTGGACGATGTCTTCGTCATCTCGACATCAGGAGGGGGAATGTGAATGGGAGCATTCGTGTCCTCTAGTTTTGTAGAATAAAAATGCACAAAGAAGGGAGAGATGGACTCGTTGCGCTTGGCCTCTTATTGGCGAACTGCTACTAGAGAGGTGCAGAAGTCATCGAGGCAGGGACAGAGGTGTGTGTAATGGCCATGGAAATTGTACAAAGCATAGGGGTGATTGGTGCGCAAATTTTTTAGTTTCAGGACTGAATCGGGTATAGTGACATAAACCTCAGGGATATCAGACTCTGAAAATGTTTCATTGACCATGGAATTAAGGTGAGGCAACTCTGGACAAGTATGGGTGGAGTGACCGATAACATCACACAAAGCACATTGGATAGTGCGTTTTGGCGGCCGGGGAGGGGAAATGTTTTTCAGAGTGGCCTTGTATTTGGTTTTCCCCATGTGAGCTTTTCCCTTCTTACCTAAGGTGGTCGTAACAGGAGGTGGCTCCTGTTGAGGTCACTGAGACGTTGTTGCAGCGGGAGAAGTCATGGGGATTGGTTTAATCGGGGTCAAAGCAAGATAAGGTTTTGGTTGACCAAATGGGGTAGCGGCTGGAGGATCAAGGTACCAGATGGGAATCCCAAGGTTCAGGTTAGGAAGAGAGAGGGTGGCCATGATAGGTACCATGTATACTCTTGGGGGTGGAGCTAGGAACGGTATCTAACTAGAGGGGTAATGGCTAGGCGGGATGGCTCCTAAATGGTTAAGGCCTGGAGGAACCGTTCTAGGAGGGTAGAGAGGCTCATGGATACCAGCTGAAAGGATAGGAGGAGGAGGTCTGGAAGGCTAAATTGAAGGGCTAGGAGTAGGCTGTGGAGGGCGAGGAGGTTGTCGTACCAGTCGAGTGTGACACTGAGGAAGTGCCCAAGACGACGTACTGCGGCAAGGCATTCGATAAGTTGGGACCGCAGACAGCAGGGGAGGAACATTGCAGGAATGTACCAAGCACGAGAATCTTAAGACCCCAGGTGCAGACACCTAGCAAAGGATTGACGGTTTTTCGACACACCCCCAAGGAGATGAAGGGACCAGGGGAGCAAGCCCGAGACGTCAGCTTAGTAACAGTGTCAACGAAACAATGGTGACCATATTGCGCAGGAGGGAAGCACATTCCCATGCGAACCGTCACGGGGGGAGTGGGACAACAGACATTGCATAGGTGTAGCTACGACCCAATAGAATGTTGTAATCTAAGGGGGCATCTATGACTTCTATGTCAACGCAAACAATTTTGCCTGCAAGAGTGTTAGGACAATTTCGGAATAAGCCAATGTGCTAGGAGGCATGGCCATCTCACGCTCGGAGAGTGATCGTGGAAGGAGCCAACTCAGCTGATCCGAGTTGCTTCCAAACCGAAGCATACATCACATAGGTGGATTCCCTCTCATCAAAGATGCACCAGGAAATGTTGGCGTTTCGGATCTTGACTGGGATTTGGAAGGTGACGGAAGCAGGGTGTTGTGTGGATTAATCCGTCTTGCGGACAAGACCGATCTCCCTAGTACTAAAAGTATCTAGCAACAAACAACCAAATAAACTAATATTTCTCTAAGCATATATGATTTACAAAAAGCTCTATAGAGGTGTAAAAGACTTACCATATGTCTAGTGCTTGTTTGAATTCGTTGTTGTCCCTCGTGCACTTTAAGGAGTTCTCCTCATAAACCTGTAGTCACAAACAAGAAAAATATTAAATAGAATCTGTATAGACATCATGATAGACCATGCTTATCATAGTGATCAAGGAATCTATGAAATAAACCATTAACTGACAGCTTATTGAGAAAAATGAGTATATTTGTATTAATTTCAAAAGAAGGAAAACTTTACAACCTGAGCCTTGATGTTGCACAGGCCTTCCTGGGGTCCGAAGGAGGAGTCTTCTCTACTTTGATAAGTTCTGCACTCCTCCAACCAAGACAAATAGATGTGTGTAATCTCTTCTCACAAAAATCGTAGTTAACTAAGTTTGAATCCCAACAGAACTTAACCTCCAAAATCTAACCATTTGAGGCTACCCAATGCCTCTTTTTATAGAGCAGATGAGGCAGTTAGGATTCCACCTTTGAAGGGATATAATCCTCCTTCAAAGGGGTAGACTCCTCACATCAAGGGATTAGTTCCTTAAGGAGAGGGATACATGCACCTTATCAAAGCGTACTCATCCCCAAAAAATCTCATCTAGAACCTTCTAGAATTGACCTCAAACCAAATGCTAACTTGACTTTCTCGCTCTTTTGAGTTTGGAGGGGGTACGCAGGAATTCTTAAGGAAAAATCCATTCTAGAACGCAGGTAAGCCATGCATTACCTGCGTACCCAAGCCAGGAACGCAGGCATGCTTCATGTTACCTGCGTACCCATTCTTTCAAAGGTTTTTAGGGTTTTTCTTCTTGTTTCAGGGCTTGACATGAGGAGTAAAGGTTGTAAGACTTGGAGAGGAGGTATGTATGAGTGTTAATGAGCTCATAAAATTAACAGAATGTCAAGGTGACAGTTTTTAGTGTAACACAGGGAGAGGAGGATGTTCTGACCGGTCAACATAAAAGACAATTAATAGATCGTCAGAAGGATCTACATCACCCATGGCATATAGTAAAGATTTTTGTTGTGAAGGGCACGACTGGAGGAGTTCCATCGTTGAAATGGCAGCAGGGGATTGTACCAAATCATATACTATGCTATACGAATGGGTAGCTTTTCCAGAAGCAGAATTTTGGCGTAGTGGTCCCTTAGGGATCTTGGTATGAACCTCCACCTTAGGCTGAGGGATCTGCAAGGGACCATTAGGTGTCGAAAGAGGCTTTGTAGAGATTGAAGGAGGCAACTAAAAGACAGACGTAGCAGGAGGCTTGTTGTACTGACGAGACTGAGTCTGAAGATTGATGTCTACAGTTAGAGGTTGATCAGAGTTCATCATGGGAATATGGTAATCAGAGGTACCAGATGGAAGAGGTTGAGTGGCCACCTATCCTTCAGGTGGTTGGGTAGCCACAAATCCTTGCTGAAGGAAAGGATTAGTAAGCACAGCCGGCTGACTGGGCGCAATATTGGGAGGGACGAAAGGGGAAGCTGGTTGTCCTCACAACATTGCTTGAGACTCCCACATCTGCTTCATCTATTGTAAAAGAGGACAATCATGCGTTTAATTACCATAAACAACACAACAAGAACAAGGCTAGTTCATGGGAACACGCCTTTCATGCTCGGTCTGAGTGCCCTATTGCTGGTTAGCAGTGCTAGGTGCATTATTTTTAGGATTAGGTCCAGGATTACCAGGAGAGGATTGATTTTGAGTGCCTTTCCTCGTCTCTTTGGAGGGAGGAGGTTTAGTCGCACCCTGCTATGCATACACCTGCCCCTGAGGGTGTGGTGGCTGCTGGTGCGGGGGTTGACAAGGCAAGGGAGGCAGAGGTGCTAATTCTCAAGGAGCTGGAGCACCAGGCTGTGGATACAGATAATAAGGGGGTTGGGTAACATTTTTGTAAACAGGAGGTTGGTAAAAAAGAGGAGGCATTGCCTTATCCTAGATACGTGCTACCGGGAGGGGGAAAAGTGCAGGAGGTGCTGTTCCCCCTCCCCGAAGGAAAAACATAGCTCAGGGGAGGTTGAGCATATGGATTAGCGAGAGCTCCAATGATACCGTCGGCGACATGAGGTGCCCCCAGTGCATTGGCATCGCTGGGTCTGGGAAGATCAGGTAGAACGATATAAGCATAACCCGACTGAGCATAGATCAGGTCATATTTTAACGCCATTTGGATAACGGCTTCTTCGGTTTGAGGAAAATGCGATGTGACATCTTTCCCGATAGGAGGCTAGAGAGATCTAAGGAACCAATCCATGTAGACATGGTCTTCAAAGGTAGGGGCTTGACATAGACTCTTTCTTCTCCACCATTCTTAGACATGATCAGATATGTGGGTCATAGATGATTGACGAAAAGAAGTCAAAATTTCGATGCCAGTGTCATAACGAAGGGAAAGCTGGAAGTAAGACAGAAAATCCTGGGAAAGAGTCGCAAAGGTGGTATGAGAGGAAGGGGCCTCATCAACATACCACTTATAAGCTTCACCAGTAAGCGTACATTGGAACAACCGAAGACGGACAGAGTCATCGGTAATGGAGTTAGAAGAACACCACATGTGGAAAGATTGAACATAATTTGTAGGATCTTCCCCAGCAAGGCCTTCAAACTTAGGGATGTTGGAAGGGAGATTTGTCGGCATAGTAGGCCAAATAGCATCGTGGTGTATAGGGTCATTTATCAATTGGTCAAAATTGGGGAGGCTGAGGCCTACCATGAAGGGGAGAAAGGGCGCAGCCGGGGTAGTGTCTGTTGCAGTCCCACTAGTGGTATTCCCAGCATGAGGGCTGAGGTTGACACCAGAATTTGGTCCTGTACCAAACATGGTGAAGGTGATAGGGGGAGAACCGAAGGCAGAACGAGAAGGAGAACCCAAAGGACCAGAAGAAGAGTCGGTGTGCGGACTCGGTGGAGGACTAAGTCAAATCCTACGCAGAGGAGTAAGTATTCCTACCAGAAACTGAGGATGAAGGCCAAGAAGTCTCCAGGATGAAATGCCTTGGTGGCACAATGATGACTACATAGACACGGCACAAAGGAAAAAGAGTTCGACAAGTGCAGGGAGGTGCAGGATTAACTAATTACAATGTTGAAACAAGGGCAGAGAGGTGTAGGATCAATTGATTTCAATGTTTTAGAGTCTTTGCTTAGCGGTGTTAACCAAGCCCTTTTTCACTTAGGGTGTGTGTGAAGTGTGTAAATTTTATTTTTTAAACCCAGAAGTTTGTAGAGAAAAAGAAAAAGTGTGTTTTATAGTTGCAAATAAACTTGCAAATTACAGTATATAAGCCTACAAAATAGAAAATAAACAGCTAATAATGCAATAATCTAAACCCAAGGAGGCGAGCCTCTCAACAACTAGTCTATATTTGAGTAAAAAAAATAATCAAAACACACTAAAAAAGAAAATAGATCTAAGGTCAGGAGAGACAGGGATCTAAAGGACAAAATCTGCTGGGAAGTGGTGCAGAAACAACAACAGATCAGAGGAAAAATTGCTGTAAAAAGAGGTGGTCAAAGGCTATCTCTGGGAGGGAAACAGAGTGAACCCTAGAGGAAATCCCCAAAAAAAATGAATGAGGTGATTTGGATGGATAACAAGCCGATCTGAAGCGGATCTGAAGATGAGGTATCAGATCTGAAAAAATGGCTGAAGACTCTGAAATTTTAGACAACCTGCAACAGAAAAAACTCTTCCACAAGAAGTGGAGGGTACTGAAGCCCTAGGGGGCTAGGTTCCCACTTATTTGAGCAAAACAGAACAAGTACATGTTCAAAATGGGTGGAGACAAAGGTAAGACAACCCTGAACAGAGGCTCAGACAAACCCATAAAAAATTCAGAAAAATTCCCGCAAAAAGTCCAGGTCGCAGTTTTTGACCTGTTTTCAGCAGAGGTCACATTTTTTGGGCTAAAAGGTTCATCCTAAGGGTCTAGGTCCAAGTTTTTGGGCTAAAAAGTGTGACTTGCACTTTCGGCACTCTTGGCAGAAGATTTAAGAAAAAATTGTCGTCTCAGCTGCAGCTGATGTCTGTCACCTGCCCAATAGGTCCGAAAACACACGGAAGTTAGAATTTTTATCGTTTTAGGGTTTTATAGGCTAAAAACAACATCAAGAAAAGAAAAAACAAGAGTCTGAAGAGAAATACTAGGGTTTTAAGCAGCTGGGTATGCAAGGATCAGAAAAACGATAGAGGTCGTAATCGTAAACCCGTGTGGAGTCGCCAGTTGTTAGTATGAATCTTAATTCCAAGCGTATGAAAAAATACCACTTTAGATGTGCGTAACAAATAGCCCTAATAGCAAACATGGTTGCCAATATCCTCAGATCTGCAGTTAGGCGATCAAGATAAATGCTGCAAAAATCTATATCTATGCATTAAAAGACATTAAGCAGTAGAAAAAACAAGATTTACTCCATGCATCCAATAGAAAAGACAAGAATATGTTGAATGAATTTTGTATTAATGGCACCTAAGAGGAAAACACAAGAGGGTGTTCCCAGTTCTCCTCAATGGGATGGGTTCTTATAAGTCCTCAGCACTTCAGATTTAAAATTCCTCTCTGTTGATGGTGTAGAAAACCCAAACAAAAATGGTAGAAAAATATGACTATGATGGTGGATCAATAGTCAGACCAAAACTATAGATCTAGAGTGATCTTTAGGCAACAAAAGGTGGTAAATGAATGGGAAAACCCTTCTATTTATAACAAAATATTGAGTTAGTCTAGATATTGGTGCATAATTAAAATATTATTAACCAAATCAAGATCCAACTTTTATGGAATATTTTATTATATTTGTTAGAGGGAAAAAGAATTTGACTTGGGTCAAATCCCTTTATTTGTAAATAATAAATAAATAAATGATTTATTTATCATTTTAAGGATGTGGTTGAGTAATAATCAAATAAATAATGTTTTATTTAATTATTTAAGGGTGATTTAGTCATATTTAACAAAGAATATTATTTAAATAAGGTTTAAATAATTATTATTAGAAAATAATAAGATAAATAATAATTAATTTCCTTGTTTTGGGTTAAATATAACTAGGAATATTAATTAAACTATTGTCTAACTAATTATTCCTTGAGGAAAATTGAACAAATGTAGATTTATTTAATATTTCCTCATGGGGTTTCCTGTTTATACCATAAACAACTTAATAAAGGTGGTTTACTTAGTTATTTTCATAGTGAAAGCAATTTTACTTAGGGTAAAATTGGTCGTACATGGTGTACTTAGTTCCATCTAATGATAATAGGTTAGATGACCAAAAAATGGTGTAACAACAAGCATGGTGTCAAAGGGCTACACCATCTTCTTGGGGTAGCAAATGATGCTTCCACACATGAGGAAAATTTATGAATATGACAAGAGGTTATTAATACTCTTGTATGCATTGGAAAACTATGGAATTTTTGGATGGAAAATACCTTCCAAGATGTAATATTCCTACTTAGCCTAAGCTAAGAGGAATATTCATTTTTGTTTTATTTTCTGTTGCATGAATAAATGAATAAAGGAGGACATGTAAAACTCCTAAGAAAACTAAATAAATCAATGCCCATGTGAACACAAATAAATCAGGGCCATGTAAATATTCACTTGCTGGTCTGAAAGGGGTTTGAGCTGTGAGACTGGGTCAACCTTGACCAAATCTACAACACTGTCTAGGTTCAATGTATCTCCTAAAGGGACAACACAGTTTTAGAAGGAGGCCCCTCATGTGAAAAGAGCTAACTCATCAAGGTGGTTTAGGGTTTGCAAAGGCTCTCATCTTATAAAAGGAAAGGGAAGGAAGCAAAATAAGGTTGTTGATTGATCATATTTCTGAGTATTTTGTCTGCTTAGACAAATACTATTCTCTGCTTTTTAGTGGAGGATTATGCTTGGAGTTCCTATGTAGGGATTTCACCTCTTCCTTTGAGAATTATTGGAGGAGTATTTGCTGAATTGATCCACTATCAGGCTTGAGGCCAAGCTCTACTTACAATTGCAGTGCTGATCGATTGAGGGTTTGCTTATTTTGCAAGCTGCATCAAGTGGGATTCTAGATCTGTAGAGATCTATCTTGTTTTGAGAGCCTCTTCTCATGGAGTGTGTCGTTTAAACTCCTGGAAGAGTGTCTCCTCTATTTTGTACTTCAGATCTGTAACTTGGCAGTGGGCCGACCATTCAATTTGAGCTACAATGTTGTTTCCATTGATGGACCACATTATTTTGATATGAGGTTCTTTATGGTGTTTTTATTCCAATTTTGATCAGAGATATCTGGTGCTGGGCTTTGTCTTTCACTTTGGTGATCCATGGATTAGCTTGCTAATCCATGTTTTGTTTAGATCTGATATTTTGTAATGTAATGTTATAGTCAGAAATTACTGCAGAATTTTACAGATCTGCAACTTGTATCTAAGATATACTCTTATTTATGCATGATTTGGTAAAAACCCAAGGGGATCTTGTAAAGAAAACTATCTAGTTTCCAGATCTTAAATAGATATGATGTTTGGTCCATAGATCTGTCCTAGATCTGAGTTGTAATATGAAACTTCTACAGCTCTTGAAAATAACACTATTGAGCCATTTTCTATTGTACATTTATTTATTCGTCATATTTGGTGGCCTCCTTCTCATATGGTCCAAGACTGCATTATTCTTGAAGAAGTTTTTTGTGCATAGCTGCAGCCCCTCTTGCAGGGTGTTTTCTAGCTAGACTAGGTTGTGGGAGACCTGTTTGCCACATCTAGTTTGATTTGTTTTTTCTCCCCTCTTGGATTTAGACTCCAGATCTAATGATCTAAGGTATCTAAGGGCTGCAAACTCATTTTTGTACATCAATCTCCCAAGGAGTGCGTTATTTTTCCAAGCCTTATGAGCAATCCCAATTTGGGAACATTACAGTGGTATCAAAGCTCCTTTCTTGGCATAGCCCGTGCTTGCCTTGGAGCACCAGCCATGTTGCATTCAGAAGAAAATGATCCTCTTATTGAGAGGGAGAAGAGTTATCAAAACAAGAGTCATAAGAAGAATGACTACACTACTGATGATCCTGACAAGGGTGAAGACAAGGGTAAAGCCCCTAAAGCTGTGAATGATAAAGAGGCAGAGGAGTTTGCAAAAACTATTATGGAGACCATGCAATATCTTTCCAAAGAGATCAAAGAGATGAGGGTGGAAAAAATGAGGGAATCTCCTGGGAGATTTTAGTTGGGAGAGAGCTTAGATGTGTCTCATCATGGGACTAGTTAACCAGTGAATCTGCGACAAGCCCCACAAGCTTCACAATGCTCCACTATGCCTACCTTCTTGGCTGTGGAGAATTAAGGACCACAAGGGCAAGCTTCCCTTGAATATTACTTTGTGGAATATGATTCTCAAAGTCAGAGATTCAAGGATCACTTGAGTTTCCAATATTTTTTTCACCTTAAGGACAGAAGAAGACCAGGGCAGCAGTATAGAGATGCTGGTTTCTTTCATGGTAGACACCACACTATGGGCAGATTCTTTTTTCCCAAGTTTGATGGATCATCCTCCATTTCTGCCAGGGCATGGGTAGAGAAGCTGTATATCTACTTCTAGTTGAACAAGGTCCCTGAAACTGAAGCCATCAAGATTACAGCGCTGTACTTTGAGGGAGAGGCACATAATTGGTGGTTCCATGGGCTGTCTACATTGGGACATATCAATGTGACTACCTACTCTAAGTTTACTAGAAGACTGGTGGAGAGGTTTGACAGGAAGGATCCTGAATCACCCTTCATAAGCCTTGAAAATTTGAAGTAGTCAGGAGATGTAGAGACTTATATCTTTGAGTTGTTCAGATTATCAGTCATGGTCCCTGATATTTCTGTAGCCAAGAGGGTCTACATGTTCATTGATGGCCTGGAGGAACCTTTGCATGGGTTGGTTAAATATACCAAGCCCATCACTTTGCATGATGCCATTGAGAGGGCTAGATACCTCCAAGATGCCTTGCCAGAAGCAAAGGCAACTTTCCAAAGCAAGGCCCCTCACTTTTCTAAGGGGAAGGAAGGAAAAGTTGCTCCTCCCAAGGAGAGATCTTTGAAGAAACCTCTTGATGTTGATGTCAGGAGGGAATTGAGGAAAAAGAGATTGTGCTTCACTTGCCAAGAGTCATGGGCATCGGTACATAGATGTGTTGTAGGGAAGGCACACTACATATAAGTCTTCTCAGATCTTGAGGAGGAAGATGAAGATGATGAACCCAGGAGGGGTCACAGCATTGATGATGATGAGGGAGATCAAACACCATCCAGAGATGGGAAGAGAACCTTTGCTCCAACAAGTGGGACTCTTGCCTCTTTGAGGGGAGTGCCTAAGTACTTAACCTTAAGATTCCAAGGTTCAGTCATGAATCAAAGAGTATCTATCCTGATTAATAGTGGGGCAACCCACAAATTTATTGATGCTCATCTTTTGAAAAGGAGAGGGATCCCAACTGATACTTTTGAGGGGTTTTCTGTTTTGGTCCCAGGGGATAGGACCATGCAATGCATGAAATATGTTCCATAACTCTCTGTCACTATGGGATCCTATACTTTTCTGGATCACTTATTTGTAGTTGACATACCAGACACAAACATCATCTTGGGTGTCCAATGGTTCATTACCTTGGGGAAGGTTACCACTGATTGGAAAGCTTTGCAAATGGAGTGGGTAGACTTGAAGAGTGGGAAACCAAAAATGATTCAAGGCATGCACACTTATTCTTCACCTAATGTTTCCAGACAAACAACAGAGATGGATTTGCGTAGTGGAAGCAGTGATCTCACAATTCCTTCTCTCATGTTTATGAGGATGTTGCAAGGGACATTCTTATATCATGGCAAGCCACCTAGAATCCAATCAGATTTAGATCTTGTGGGGAAGGATCCACAAAGTGCTACTCCAAATATATATACAGGGAGGATTGGAGCAATAAGAGACCAAGTTATAGCATTGGGAGGCTTGGGACAGCCCAAGAATGAGGAGGGTTTTCTTCCCACATCACTATCACCCTCTCATTTTTTTGAATCTGTGCTATGGAAGGAGAAGAAGGGGAAGATCAGCCTTCCAACAAACCATTTTTGCATGTGTGATTTCAAGAGGGAAAGTAGCAACAAGACAAGCACTTCCATGGATGTATCAATAGTGCTGTCATTGTTGAGCATTGTGCATCTTTATTGGAAATCTCAACTGCTTGTAGAGTATTCCAAAGATCTCCACACAGGGATGATACTAGATGGCATGCATCAAGAAGAGGGCTACTTAGTCCAAGGAGGAGTCATATATTGTCATGGTAAGTTATTTTTGGCTAGAGCTTCCAAGCTCAAGCAGAAGATCCCATAAGAAGCATATGAAGAATTCTTCCTCAGCCATATGCATTCAATGAAGATCTATTCCCTGATCATGAAGAGTTTTGATTGGGAAGGCATGAGAGAGACTTACATCAGCACTTTCGAGAGTGAAATAGCTATGAAGGATTGGGGAAGCCAATGGACTCTTTTCAAGAGTCATCTTAGCCAGCTCTTCCTTTTCTTGAGAGGAGGGAGATGCTCATGCATAACTCCATGTGTGTGAAGGAATCTGATGGTAGAGGATTTTATCATGATAAGAAAGTTGTATTTTCTGATCTATTACATTCCTTTGCCATGTTTTTGCAGGATATGATTCCTAAAAGGAATGAGAGATCATATGGATCTCATAGTTTGTTGAGGGCCAATGGAAATTCTGAAATTGGCCACTCCCTTGATGTGCAAAGGGAGACTCCTTTTCAGGATGGGTGCTTCCCAAAGGCACCAAACTTATGTAACACCTTCAGCCATGTTAAGGTGACTCATGCAGCAAAAGTGTGGTGGGAATTCCACTTACCACACCTGGATCTAATGAAGACAAGAGGTGCACTATGCTGGCATCACATGTGGGATTTTGACCCACCTCCTCAAGTGCAGATTTCAGTTTGCATATATGTAGTCTTGCTTCCATACATTGAGGATATAGTTGTGTTGTTTATGGGATTGTATGGACAGAGGATGGGTAGTGTGTATGTACCACATGGTTCGGAACTCCAACTTTTAATTCATGATACATGTTTTATATGTAGCATTTCTCCAACTATGTTTATTTCTGTTGAGTTTTTCACTCCTGAAGGGACGGACTATGCACATATTATGTTGGCCTTGGAGGAACAATTCATGATGCTTTGGCTTGTTGAGCACTTGGCTTATGATGAGGATTTGATCCTTGATGATGTCCACAAGGAAGAAGGAGAAGTACTACATCTCTTACCCTATCAGTTTCTTGAGGACAAGCAACATCTTGGAGGGGAGGACTGTAATATTCCTACTTAGCCTAAGCTAAGAGGAATATTCATTTTTGTTTTTTTTTTCTGTTGCATGAATAAATAAATAAAGGAGGACATGTAAAACTCCTAAGAATACTGAATAAATCAATTCCCATGTGAACACAGATAAATCAGGGCCATGTAAATAATCACTTGCAGGTGTGAAATGGATTTGAGCTGTGAGACTGGGTCAAACTTGACCAAATCTACAACGTTGTCTAGGTTCAATGTATCTCCTAAAGGGACAACGCAGTTTTAGAAGGAGGCCCCTCATGTGAAAAGAGCTAACTCATCAAGGTGGTTTAGGGTTTGAAAAGGCTCTCATCTTATAAAAGGAAAGGGAAGGCAGAAAAAGAAGGTTGTTGATTGATCATATTTCTGAGTATTTTGTCTGCTTAAACAAATACTATTCTCTGTTGTTTAGTGGAGGATTGTGCTTGGAGTTCCTATGTAGGGATTTCACCTCTTCCTTTGAGTATTATTGGAGGAGTATTTTCTGAATTGATCCACTATCAGGCTTGAGGCCAAGATCTACTTAAAATTGTAGTGTTGATCCATTGAGGGTTTGCTGCTTTTGCAAGCTACAGCAAGTGGGATTCTAGATCTGTAGATATCTAGCTTGTTTTGAGAGCCTCTTCTCATGGAGTGTGTCTTTTAACCTCTTAGAAGAGTTTCTCCTCTATTTTAAATTCAGATCTATAACTTGGTAGTGGAGAAACCATTTAATTTGAGCTACAACGCTATTTTCATTGATGGACTGCGTTATTTTGATATGAGGTTCTTTATGGTGTTTTGATTCCAGTTTTGATCAGAGATCTCTAGTGTTGGGCTTTGCCTTTCACTTTGGTGATCCATGGATTAGTTTTCTGATCCATGTTCTATTTAGATATGATATTTTGTAATGTTATGTTATATTCAGAAATTACTGCAGCATTTTACAGATTTGCAACTTGTATCTCAGATCTACTCTTATTTATGCATGATTTGGTCAAAACCCCAAGGGGTTCTTGTAAAGAAAAATATCTAGTTTCCAGATCTAAAATAGATCCAATTTTTGGTCCACAGATCTGTCCTAGATCTGAGTTGTAATATGTAGCTACTACATCTCCTGAAAATAATGCTATTGAGCCATTTATGTTGATATATATATGTTGTAGCTCTCTTTTCTAAAGATATCTTGCTCTCTTGTCTCATGTAATCTACTGTATATTGAAATAGCTTCACTTTACTTCTGATTTTCTGCTGTACATTCATTTATTAATAATATTTGATGGCATCCTGCTCATATGGTCCAAGACTACATTATTCTTGAAGAATTTTGTTGTGCATAGTTGCAGCCCCTCTTGCAAGGTGTTTTCCAGCTAGACTAGGTTGTGGGAGACCTTTTACCACACCTAGTTTGATTTTTTTTTTCTCCCATCTTGGATTTAGACTCTAGATATAATGATCTAAGGGATCCAAGGGCTCCAAATTCATTTCTGTACATCAATCTCCCAAGGAGTGTGTTATTTCTCCAAGCCTGCTGAGAAATCCCAATTTGGGAACATTACACAAGAGGAGGTTGACCTCCATGTGCTTCAATCTTGTCTTGGGAAAGATTAGCTACAAGGGAGGCACCAAAATTGGGGTAAAAATACTCCATCATGTGACTTTGGAATAAAGCATGTCAAAGAGGAGAGTTATGATGAGACAAGTGCTTCATTTCAGATTTCTACAATGATGTCTTTGTTGGGAAGCCTAGATCCATATTGGGAGTCCAAATATTGGTCGAATATTCCAAGAATATATTCACATGTAAGGTTCTTAATGGGAAAGTGATATATGGGAGGTATAGGGTGGTTGATGGAGTCATTTATTTCCATGATCATATCTACTTGACTAGAGACTCCAAGCTCAAGAAGGAGATTCTACATGCAGCATATGAGGCACTCTCTTCAGCACATGTAGACTTCATTGATTCTTATCATACCATCATGGACAGATTCTATTGGGAGGATCTCAAAGAAGATGTGCACCAACATATCAGGATATATGTAGCTTGTTTGATGTATGAGGAGGAAAGAAACTACCTTAAAAGGTTGTTACAATCATTTCCCCTTTTGATGGAGAAATGGAAAGGTTCATCTATGGACCTCTTCACTAGCTTGTCTACAATATATGGTAAATATTGTGTCTTGATGCTTATTTATCAACTAACAATGTACGTGCATTCCTTTACCATGCATTTGCAGCACATTGCTCCATAAGACAGAAAACCTCTATTTGGATTTCATGGTCCTTCTGGGACTACTTTCACTGATGAAGATGACCATCTTATAGAGGAATTTAGGCAAGACATGTTTTTCTTGGTTCATATTCAACCAACACCTAATGTCCTCTATTATTTCCAAGCTTTAGAGAAGCTTATGGCAGCAAGAAAGTGGTTGGATGGCCACTTGTCATATCATATTTTGAGACAACAAGAGGAAGAATAGCACCGGTCTCACTTGAGGGACTATTATCACCATACTGCATGCTATATGACCCATAGTCCATTTTTATTTTGGATCCCATATGGTGATGACACTATATTCACTATATGTATGATGGATTGGGCAAGAGTGATTCTTGGAACCAAAGAGTGGGATCATGAGAGTCCAAGTACATTTTGGCTTCTTAATGACCATATTATTGCAGCCCAAGATCAACAGTTCCATATCTATCATAAATGGAGAGAGAGACAACGTGAGTTGAACAAATTTATCTCTCAATTTCAGCCATGCAGCCCCTATACATTGTAGATGCAGGGGATTGGTGAGTTTTTCTATGAGTTACCAAGGATGGTTCACTTTTTTTAGATGATAGCATGGAGATTGGAGTTTCTCATTGCGGTTGACACACCCAACATTTATCATCTCTCATGCCTTGAGGAGGCCAATGTATAGCATATAACTCTTTCCATATATCTACCACTTTTTCATGATGAGAGATATTTGGTTTATCCACCAAAGGAAAAATTTTATTCTTTGGAGGAGACATATCCATTGGAGATTTTGCAGTATCTTTGCAATTGCTTGAGGACAAGAAAAAATTTGAACGGGAGGATTGTAATATTCCTAAATTAGCTTGCAGCTAATTGGAATATTAAAGTTTGTTTTTTTAACTTAGATAGGTGAATAAATGGTTATAGAGACCAATAAATATCTTTATGAAGAATATAACCACTTCTCATGTGAAAGTGGATCATCTTTTCAGCTTAATAAAGCACCCTAAGGTGTGAACAGGGTCTTAAGCACTTTGACTGGGTCAAATTTGACCAAATTAACACCGTTGTCATGGAGGAGTGGACATTAATGGAGGGACAACACAGTTTTAGATGGAGACATATTGCATGGAAGTAGTATCATTAATGTACGGGGCTTAGGGTTTGGAAGCTCATATATTATAAAAGGAAGAGGATGGAAGGCATATTCATTATGTTGATGTATTTGATATTTTGATATATGGTATGTTTAGACATATAGCTTTCTTCAACTATTTAGCTAAGAATGCATGTGATGTTTACCACTGGGTGTTCCTAATTGGGAATCCCACCTCTTCCATTAAGAAACTCTTGGAAGATTTTGCACCATAGTTCCACATTCAGGAATTTTTCCAAGATTCATTCTCATGTACAACGCAGTTCTCTTTAGAGTTGGGTTGTGTTGTAGGGATGTAGCAGTGGAGGAGATAGATCTCCAATTTCTAAGCTAGTTTTCCATTGGAGGGAACATATTTTCATTCAGAAGCATGTGAGGAAGACTTCAGGGCTTCATTACATATTTTGGCACCAGGCCAAGTAGAAGTCATAAGCTACAACGTAGTTTCCCTCAAGGAATGTGTTATTTTGGAGAGCAGCTCCAATAGTGGGTTTATTACCCTAGTTGGAGTGTTTGGGTTTCCTATGTGGGGATCAACCCTTCATTTAGGAGATCTGTTGGAGGAGGATCAGCCATATTTTATATCAGATCAAAAATCTCCCATCAGTGATTCAGTTGTAGAGATTATTGAGCCCTCAGGCCAAATTTGTTATATTTTGTATAGTGTGTATTTCTGGAAACCTTTCCTAGGTTGTCTTGGAAATATGTTTTGGAGCATGGATCCCTAACCTTAGCATCTTTGGAGAATCATATCAGAAGAAATATATTTTTATATCTTTCAGCTACTATTCTCTCATAGACATCACAGTTTCATGCATTCCTATATTTCATGTGTTAACAACATTTCAGATCTAGGTGTATGCTTTCATGGGAGGCTTGTTTGCCCAACTTGAGTCATCTTTTCCTCGAGATATTGTACCTATTTTGCTGTTATATTCATAATGGAATGGATCTACTATTGTCTCATGCTTTGATCTATTTATAGCTCTTCATATTTCCATTTTTGTGCACTCTATTCCTGCTTTCCCCATTTGGAAATATTACAATCATGTTAGATCCAAGTACTAAACAAGGACAATGTAAGATCAATATTGGGAGAAGCTGGATCGGAAGGCAAAGAGCACAATAAAATTGTGTATATGATTTGGTATTGTTGAATGTATTTGGGGAAACTATGGTGAATACTTTGTGGTTTAATTTAGGGACTTTGTACCAATTTAAGTCTCTGGTTAATAAATTGTTCCTGTGGGAAAAGTTGTATAACTTGAGGATGAAGGATGGTGACTTGGCGACAGAGAATTTAAATGCCTTCAATACTGTGGTAAGTAATTTGTCATTTATTGATATTAAAATCTCAGATGAAGATAAGTGCATGAGTTTTTTGTGTTCTCTACCATATTCGTGGGATAATATTCTTATTGGAATAGATAGCAATACAAATACCTTGAATTTTGATGAAATTGTCTCAGCCTTGCTGTCGCAGGAAATGCGATGGAGAAATATGGAGGGATAGAATGGAGATGCCCTATCTATATGATGAAGGTCCCAGAATAGAAACAAAAATAATTTTTCCAGTTGGAGATCTAAATCTCTAGGAAAGCCTGTAAAGGTGTGCTGAAAATGTGGAAAGGAAGGACACTTCAGAAAGGAAAACAAATCTAATTCTCCCGAGAAAGGAAAGGGATTTGATGATGCTCCTTCTGTAGAGGCAAAAACCACCTCAGATGAAGGTGGGGATGTGTATTTGGCTTCTTCTTCTAATACACATGTAGATCATGAGGCATGTTTGATTGGATCAGGTGCATCCTTTCACTTCACTCCCCATAGGTAGTGGTTTTGTGAGTATGAGAAGTATGATGGTGGTGATGTCTTCTTATGGGATGCAATGCAGGGTAGAATCATCCGACATGGAAAAGTCAAGCTAAAGCTGTAAGGTGGAAGGATTAGAACACTTCATGGTGTTCTTCATATTCCTTCATTGGCTAGAAATCAGATTTTTGTATGCAAGATGGATGATGTAGGTGTAAGAACAGTGTTCAAGAAAGATACCTCCAAGATGGTTTGGGGAGCACTGGTATTAATGCGGGGAGTTTGAATTGGAAATTTGTACAAGATTCAAGGTAGTATTGTTATTGATGGGTGCAACAGTTTTTTGGTTCTTGAAAGTGGAGCAGAAAGTATAGTGGTCTGTGGAGAAAAGACCATGCTATGGCATCAAAGGCTTGGACATATTGGAGAGAAGGGCCTTCAGATACTGCATGGTAATTGTATGGTAGAAGGTATGTCTAATTTCTCTCTGGATTTCGATTTCTGTGAAGATTGTGTATATGGGAAGTAGAATTGGGTGATTTTTCCTTCTGGTGCTATGATGGCAAACAATATATTAGAGCTTGTGCATAGTGATTTGTTTGGACCTGTGTCAGTTCCATCACTCAGTAAGTCTATGTACTATGTTTCATTCTTAGATGATTTCTCAAGGAATACATGGATATATTTCTTGAGGAAGAAATTTGAAGTATTTATTAGATTTAAATAATTTAAGGCTCTGGTGAAAAACTAGACAAAGAATTAAATAATGGTGTTGAGGAGAGATAATGATGGAGAGTTATGCAAGAAGGAATTTGAAGATTTTTGTTAGAAGTGTGGTATAGCACGGCATAAGAATACTCCATACACACCTCAGAAAAATGGAGTTGTAGAAATAATCAACAGAATGTTGATGGAAAAGGAAAGAAGAATGCTCAGTGGTACCATGTTAGGACAATAATTTTGGGCAGAGGCAGTGGAGACTGCATTCAACCTGGTTAACAAATCACCTTCATCATCGTTGGATGATAAGGATCCAAATGAGGTATGGAATGGTAAGAAACCCTCTCTTTCACATCTAAGGGTATTTGGATGTGATACATATGTACATGTTCCAAAGGATAAAAGGATTAAGTTTGATAATAGATCTCAAAGGTGCATCTCTATTGGGTATAAGGATGGTTTAAAAGGTTACAAGAATTGGAAGCCATAAACAAGGAAGGTTGTGTACAACCGAGATTTGGTGTTTAGAGAGGTGAAATATGTTGTTAGACATGAAGTCCTACCAAAGGAACCTGAGAAGATATATTTTGAGCTAAAGGAGGATGAATCAGAGTCTACAACATAACAAGATTTAGAAGAGGAAGAGCCACAAACTCTAGTTGTGAGAATATCAGTTCAGGAAACAAGGCAACCAAATAGGTATAATCCATATTCTTTCTATTCAAATTTTTCTTTAACTATCATTGATGATGATACCATAACTATTAGGGAGGGAGTGGATTGAGAGGATGGAAAACTCTAGATGGTCACCATGGTTGATGATTGGAATCCTTACAAAAATGAGGCATGGGATCTGGTGGAGTTTCTCGCTGGAAGGAATCCCATTGGGAGAAAATGGGTGTTTAAGAAGAATATGAATGTAAAAGGTAATGTGGAAAAATACAAAGCTCGATTGGTAGCAAAAGGTTATTACCAGGTGCTGGGAATTGATTTTGGTGATATTTTTTCTCTTGTTGCCAAGGTTACTTCTCTTAGATTACTTTTATCTATTATTGCTTCATTTTATTTTTAGGTAGAATAGATGGATGTGAAGACAAAATTTCTTCATGGCGATCTGGAAGAGGAGATATACATGAAGCAACCTGAAGGCTTTAAGGTGAAGGGGAAGAAAGAAATGGTATGCAGGTTAAAAAATACTTTGTATGGGTTAAAACAATCATCAAGGATGTGGTATCAGAAATTTGATACCCATATACGGGGACCTGGCTTCACCAGAAGAAAAGAGGATCACTATGTGTATTTTAAATTAATTAGTGACCATGTTGTTTATTTGGTATTGTATGTGGATGATATGTTGCTGGTTGGAAATGACAGAGAAACTATCCAGGATTTGAAGACCGAATTGTTCTCCAAATTCAACATGAAGGATATTGGTGCTACAAACTATATTTTCGACATGGAAATTAAGAAATATCACGAAAAGATGAAGCTCTAGATAAAATAGAGGATGTATGTCAAGACAATATTGCAGAGGTTCAATATGAGGGATAGTAAACAAGTGAAGTTTCATATTCATGTAGGTGTAAAGCTATCTTCTAAACAATGTCCCAAGACACAAGAAGAAGAGAAGGATATGTCTCATGTTGAATATGCAAGTGCATTGGGTAGCCTTATGTATTCAATGGTTTGTACTAGACCAGAAATTGCACATGTAGTGGAAGTATTGAGTATTTTTATGTCAAAAAAAAGTAAGAAGGATTGGACATCAGTGAAGCAGGTTTTTAGATATTTGCATGGCACTAGTGATTATGTTTTGTGCTACTAGGGAAGACGAGTATTGGACAGAGTTTTTGACATCCATGGTTTTCTTGATGGATAATGGGATGGATATATGGACCAAAGAAGATCTACAAGTGGGTATGTGTTTAGCCTATTTTGTGGTGCAATCAGTTGGATGAGTAAAAGGCAGTCTGTAGTGGTTCTTTCAACTACATAGGCATAATACATGCAAGCCACTCATGCAATCAAGGAAGCAGTTTGGTTGTAGAGATTGTGTTCAAGTATGGGGTTGGTGCACCGAGCTATAAGGATATAATTTCATAGCAAAAGTGAATTTTTCTTGGCCAAGAACCCTACTTATCATTCAAAGAGAAAGCACATTGATGTTCAATATCACTTTGGGAGAGATATGATTGAGGATAAAAAGGTGTTGCTGGTAAAGGTGGACACTTTGAAGAATGTTGCAGAGGCATTGAAGAAGTCTGTGAGCACTCAAAATTTCTCTTGGTGTAGAGAAAAAATGGGTGTTGCAAGGTTGGACTAATAACTAAGCTCTCACGTGACCCCCTGTTGAAAGAAAACAATAAGTGGGAGAATTTTGGGTGTGTGTTATATTATTTCCACGAATAGTTTTGAGAAAAAAAATGGGCCCTATTTTAGCTAGGCAGAACCACCTATGGTTTTGTGCAGGAGTTTTCACATGGTTTTAGGGCATGATGGTTTTATACCCCTGGTGTTTTGTAAATTTTGTTAAGGGAAATGATGTTATGTTCTAATCTACGGTTAATGGATTGGGGTTTATGAATGCTTCAACATGTATATATGTGTTGTAACACTAAAAGGAATATAATGAAAAATCAAGGTGGTAGTCCTGATTTGGGATGTAGGGGAAAAATCTATGTGTATATATGTTTCATGTTTTATGCTCTAGCTATTGTTTATTTTCTATTTTATAAGAATTTGTTTGCCGATAATTTTTGTACAAGGTTAAAACCTACACTTCCCTTAAGATCCTCAATGTATTTGCTATACTAGAATATTAATCCTCTCCTTTCTTCCCAACTGATCTATAGGGAGACTGAAGGGAGTTGTAGTCTACCATTTTTCTTTTCATCTTGGACTTTGTTCTTCCTACAAGTATACCATGTAAGATAAACCAATTCAATAACAAAATAAAATCCATACCTATTTTATGTCCACAGGAGGCTTATCTTATCTACAATATAATTCCACATTATCATGTACATGTATAATCATAAACATATCCATGTAATTACATAACATCACAAAAAAATTGTGCATGATCATACCAACTATATACCACGACCCCATGCATTACAACAACAACCTCGAAAACATCAATCATTACCCAAATAGAGTGCAACATACCATAATACCACTCTGTGATATCAGATATTACCCAAAGAGAGTGAAACCATGCTCTAATACCACACTTTGGTATTAAATACAACACAAAGAGAGTGAAACCTACTCTAGTACCACCATTTGGTATCAGATATGCCCCGAAGAGAGAAAAACATGCTTTGATACCACCCTTTAACCACCCCTCCCACATTTACCCACTTTCAAAGGCTTCCCCGGGGTACACATGAGATAAGGGTCACTATGATAAGACTCAACCTCCTAGTTGACCTTAAGGAAATGGAGTCGACAACTTAAGACCTTAATGACTTCCCTCAGGTGCCATAGGACCTTCAAGAGTAGCCCAAACCCTGATAAAATTCACTTTTTACCCAACCTGGAGTGCTAGTAACTCCCTTCCCAAGGCCACCACATTATTATGGGTACCTAGTTACTCCCATAGGCCTAATTCCATGGGGTTATGGACTTTTATGCTAAGATCTATGCCAGTGACTCCAAATTATGTGCCACTTTTTCACGACCAAGACTCATGTATCTACCCAAAACTCAGTGAAACTTCCAGAGAATGTATATGACATAGGAACAATTCTTGTAAACCAAAAAATGATACGAATACTTGACCTAACCATCCACAACTGGGACTGACATTCCCTTAAACACTTGGTAAATATGCAACCTACAGGTCATGAATGCAAGTATTATCATAAGGGACTGAAAACTTATCTGAGGTTTAGCAAGAAGGATCATTGCCTTTTCACATTAATTTTCACAACACCAATTAGGTCTTGCATTAATTATTCATCCATTTAAAAGTGAAAACATGATAGGAGCCATTACTAAGAACTGCCATATAACCATGCCTATAACAAAAGTATAACCAAATAAATATCAATAATGGAACAACCATTAAAGCCACATAATAACAAGTAAATTTCCTTATAAAAAGAAATGGAAACTTAGCTCTTATTAAACATATGTAATATTCCCAAATTTCCACTTGATATTTGGAATATTAGAGTTCTCAATTTTCTTAATGAATTAAGTAAATAAAAGGGTGGAGGGAGCCATAATCCTCATGATGAATAAATATCCAATTTTGATGTATGAATGTGGATTAATTAATCCTAGATCTACATAAAGGAGGTTGTGGAGAAACTACTAATGTGAAATAAATTGGAGATCATGTCTCATTAATGAGATAGATCATGGAGATTGATACAGTCAACTAAGATTTTGGAAGGAGTCAAATAGAAGATCATGGAGCATTCATGATGAGATGATGGAGGAAGTTTTGCAATTAATGCACACATGATGGAGAGGGTGTACATTGCACCTAGACATGATGGATGACTTGGAGTGACAATGTAGTCAAGCATGGAGGATCTTGTCTACATGCACATCACAGTTTAGAAGAGGGCCAAGGAATGGGAAGGAGCATAAACTATATAAAGGAGATGAAGACAACAATGAAGGTAGGCTATTTATTATTGATTTTGAGGTTTGTTTAGATCTGGAATTGTCAAGTGACATTCCATTGCTTTCTTGGGCTGTTTAAGAAAGATTGCAAGTGTTGTTTAGCACAGGGTGTTCCTGGTCGGGAACCCCACCTCTTTCTTTGAGTAGCTCTAGAGAGAGGGTTGTACTTCATTCTACATCAGGCATTGGTGCCACTTATTATTTCCATCATCTGCAGAACATTCATATTAAGGAATTACGCAATTTCTGAAGATCAGTTGGAAGGTGGAGGTTGTCTTCAGTATTTCAGCTGCAGAACCGGTGAAGGTTTATTCCTATCACCTTGGGCTTGAAGATCAGCATTCCTAGGGCTTCATATCATATCTGGCATTAGGCCAAAATTTATTGACCTCCTAAAAATAGTAATTCCATCCAGAATTACGTTGTACATTATTGCAGATCTAAAGGAGGAAGGAAGTTGCTAGCATTTCTGGTAGTAATCCTATGAGGGATCATCCCCTCACCTTGCCATTAGTATTTAAATCAGCCTAGAGTCTATTGCAGCATATTTTAGGAGGCATAGAGCATATCTCTCCTTTACAGTGCAGTTTTTAGGAGCAATTGTGTAGCAGCAACTGTAATCATCATTGGAGGATTGAGAAGCTATATCTAGAGCTTCTAGCTTGTAGATCTGGAGAAGGGATCGCCCCTTCAAGCTTAGATCAGATCTTGTGACATGTTTCAGCCATATATTTTTCATATCTAGCTTCATATCTATAATCCTAGCAGATAAAGGATCAAGCCCTAGGAGGGTGATTTTCCAAAGTTGTAGATCTGGAAAATCCTTTCTGGGTTATCTTGGGTTTCCATCACATTGGCTAGATCTTGAATCTTGGCATCATCAGAGCTCTTGAGCTCCCTTGATCTACATTTCATTTTGCATCAGTTCATGTACATGTTCAGCAGAAGGGATAGCGTAGTATTGCTTCTTGTAAGCTCACTAGTTACACAGTGCTAGTTCTAGCACCATTGTAGGGTGATTCTAGGCCATCTCTTTGGCTAGATCTACCCATTTTTTGTACATTGTGTAAGTGGTTCATCTCCATATAATAAAATGGCTCATCTTCTCTATATATTCTGATGTTGTCTTTAGATTTATTGTTTACTAGTTGCAATTCTTAAATTTTGTTTAAGTATTACTGCATTCTCCCTTTTGAGATATTAAAGTGGTATCAGAGCATGATCTTTGGCTCAGCTTTTGGACACTTCATATTTTGCATCAAAAGAATAATCAGATATATGAGATCTATCATGAAGGAGGATACATTTTACATTGCTCTCTTTAGATCCAAGCAAGGTATCTCCAAGGAGGTCTATCAAATGAAGGGAGAAAGACAAAGGAAGGACCCAAGAAGAAGATTTGAAGAGGAAGGTCCAAGCACTTCCTATTAGTAGAAAAGAATACCAGAGTCATAGATCTCCTCATAGATCTACTATGAGCACTTTCTTTAAAGAAGGTGAGAGGTATAAAAATGACGAAAGAAGAGAACCTGAGATTCATGAGACTCTCATTTTGTACCTTGAAGAGTACAAGGAATAGTCTAGAGCCTTCAAAGAGAGTCTAACTCTCTAAGAATTATTTGAACTCAAAAAAGAAAGAAGATCCTATAGCAGCAATAGAAGAAAGAGGCACAATAGATTCTATTTTCCTACATTTGATGGATCTTCATCAAGCACTGTTAAGGCTTGGAGGAAAGAGTTAGATACATTTTTCAGGCTACATCCTGTGGTTGAAAATGGGGCTGTCCAAATTGCAACACTTCATCTCTTAGGTGAAGCCAATGATTGGTGTTTTAGTCACATGGAGCATGAAAAGGTGACTAAATATTCAGATTTATTTCACAAGTTGAGAGAGAAGTTTGATGTGAAGAAGACAGAGATGTGTCACATGTTAGTGATCAATATTTTTCACTTGTTGGTGATGACTAGTTGTAACAGCCAAGTTTTCTAGCAGCTGATCTAAAAAATTTGTCAAATTTTCCAACTGGAAAACACCCATAAATTTTTTTTTCTCTCCTACCTTTTCAATCCACCCATGACGAGATGAAACCCCATTATCAAGCCCTGTCTAGCCTCAGCCATACTAGCTTTTCCATTAGCTCTAAATAAAACAATCCAAATCTGTCCAAAGAAGTCTCCCCTAAGTTAGGTAGTGGCGCTTTAGGCATTTCTCCCTTGGAAAACTATCCTAAAGCCAAAGAACCTCTATCTGCTACAGACAAGTCATAACAGACCTTCCCATTCTGCAAATAAAGTTGGTTACACCCTTAAGTCGTGCCACTAACAAACCCTAAAGTCTCAGTGATGCACATGCCCTAGGTCAAAACTGATATTAGGTGGTTTTACAGTGTTTCAATGGATCTTTCAAGAGAAGAAGTGTACCAGCATCCCAGAAGACAATATTTGGCTCAACATGAGAAGACAACTGCTTCTCATGTGATTTTGAGCGTGGGATGCAGCTACAGGGAAGAGAGTTTTTTCATTAAGCTCCTGTGATCACAGTAAAAGGTTAGTAAATTATGAATGACAAGAAGTGCTTTGCAAATACTAACCAAACTACCTGTGATTTATAAAGAGGCACATAGATATTTGAAAAGAATAATTACATGTCTCAGAGAAGTGCCCATCTTAACTATTATCAATTTGTCATTCTTCATTTGCTCAAGCATGAAAAGGCAGTGAAAGGAAAAATAACACTGTTAAAAGTTGATGAAATGGCATCACTGAGAAAAAACCTCCTTCATCTATACACAGAGGGTTTGAGGAGAGAAAAACCTCCTTCATTTATAAGTAGAGGGTTGAGGACTGAGAGCGCATCCTTCATCTATAAGCAGAGGACCAAGGATAAAGTTTGATTTTAAGAATTGCACTGACTGTAAGACAATGTTTGAGTACAGTGAGACAACAACTAAAGGTCTCTGCATAAAAATGATGTTAAAGGCAGAGGCAAAGCAGTGGTAGTTTTAAAAATTGTTACATGAGTTTCACTATTATTAATTTACTATGTGAAGCTAATGTGTTGATTATCAGTGAAGAAATATTGTTAAGCAGATGGCCAAAGGAGTCAAACAATGTTGGTCTCAAACTGACTTCTACCACCAAGTATAAAGGAAACTACTATCATTATGATCATCAAACATTCTTCATTGGGTTGAAACAAAGGTGGAAAGGAAACTAGGTATTTGTCAAATAAGGCCTCCTTCATAAGCAAAGTTCAGGGGTTCACCATTGTTTGAGGATGAAAAGCGATTATGGCATATGGAAAATATTCCAAATGGACTGCCCTCAAAAAGTGGTGAAATGAATGAAAACCCATGTTTCTTGTAGACCTCCTTCACAGAAGAACAAAGGGGCAACCTTCCCTTATTCACTTTTCAACTCTAGTACATCATCCCCTGTTTTATCTCCTTAAAACTGAAAACTGGATCATTTTGTCAATCTAAGCATAGTTAGTGGCTTTGGTGATGGAGACCTTTTGTAAACAGGATTTTCACTTACAGTTTCAAATAATTTTTTTAACCACAGTCAAAAGAGAAGCTCAAACAACACCTACTAGCTCAATCAGTTTCACAATGGGCATGACCACCTCCAAAGCATCAGGAGCAGACACTGTCAGTTTAAAGTTTCAAAAGGGTGAAGCTACCTCCTTCAAAGTGTCAAAGAAAACCTCACATAACACAATGTGTCTTTCCACAAGTATGATTTTTTCAATGAGAAAAACACTAAGTGATGTTGATATTCAAAAGGTGTTGCTCTTTCTATTCATAAAGGCCTTTTTTCAAACTTGTCAAAGTGACAGCAAATGAACCACACAAAGACAAGAGGTGGTAAAGGATATGGAATTTGCAGCTAAGTTTTTCCCCAGTATAAAAGGGCAGTATCATTCAAAAGGCACACCTACAGTCATTCACTTGGCTCAGTGCTGAATTCCTTTCTACAGTACAGATATCAAAAGGAAATAATATCTCATTCCTTAGTGAGAAATAGTGAAAAGAGTTTGGCCCTTGAATGATTTTATTATAAGAGGAAAGAGTCATATCTACCAAAACTAGCCAGATAGCATGCACAACCTTTTTACCAATGTTATTTAAAAGGTGGGCCCCTAATAGCACGTTCAAAGCCATTTTGGTTTTGTTTTCAAATGAACAAAGGCAGTGGTTTTAAAGAAAGAAGCCTTCAAAACCCTCACAAATCAAACTCAAGGGCGATTGACTTTTGAGTTTAAAAGAGGATAAAGGAACCATTTCAAGCCCATTTGAAGTTCTCAAAATGCAAGCAACACTTCCCTTTGCTGTTCACTAGAACGAAGAAGGAGTTTTCGAGAAAATTTGTAGAAGTTTGAAGCTTGGAGATCGCACGGCGCACCTGGAAAAACATGCGGCGCGTTCAGGAGTGATTTTACGAAGAGGTTACATTGTTGTGTGGCGCGCCTATAGCGGTGCTCGGTGCGCCTGTAGGTGTGGTCACAACTGCCCGAAGGCTGACCTGACACTCTGTTTATTTCCACGGCGCTTTCCCTTTTCAACGTGTCGTGCATATTTCAACATTCAAAATGCCTCCAAAGGGGCCTTGAAACTATTCAACCCTTCAAGAAAAGACCACCATCCATTTTCGAGGTATTTCTATTTGCCTCCCTGGTATAGTCAAGTTGCTAAATGAGAGATCATTGCCATGTTTTCAAAACTAAATGGTGATCGAATAGAGAGGGTCTTGCTATAAATAAAATTGATGTGTTAATTTTTTTGAAGAAGTTTGTTACAGTGGGAGGATAGTGGATTGATTCATTAGTTTCAAAGAGCCTAGAGCTACCCTCAAGACTGTGATAAAACCATAACCTCTGTCAGCAAATGTAGTGGTGAAAACAGTGGTAAGGAGGGTTGAATTTTTGTTGAAAATCTGAAGACTGTTGTGGCTATGATTTCCCAAGGTTGACATAGTGATAATGGTGTGTTTATGATGATGTCAAAAGGCCTAAAAATTGCCCTCAATATAGTGCTAAAAGCATAAACCTGCAAGTAAAAATATACAAAGTAGTAGAGGTTTGTAAAATTTTTGGAAGTTCCTTAACTGTGATAGGGAAAAACCATAAAATCTGTCAGCTATGTTGTAGTGGTGAAAGTAGTGGTAAGAAGGTTTTAACTTTTGTTTAAGGTCCGAGTAACAATAGTGATCATACATAGATTAATTTTTCACTTTCAAAAGTCCTCTCTATGTGGTGAAAAGAAAAATCAATGTTGCTACTTTTTCCATGAAACAGACTTTAATGAGTGAAGTTGTTTTTTCAATTTGAAGGTGTTTTGTCAAAATTTGTGTGAGAAATAGTGAATACAAGGAGGGTGTTTTTGATTGGGAAGAGTGTTTTGCCTCTGTCTAAATACAAGGATGTCTTTTTTTCATCAAAAAATAAAGGATCTTTGTAAACATACCCAGCCATAGTAACATTTTCACTATGTGCTTACTATTTTGATAACTTTGGTTGATTGGCATACAAAGGGAGACAGACAGTGTTTTGGAAGGAGTAGAGAGTTTTTTGTTAAAGAGTCATTTCACATAGCATTTGAAGAAATATGCCTCGGTCAAACAGTGACTAACCAAGAAGACAGAGTTGTGTTTGAGAAAGCATTTTAAAAACCATTTTGAGGCACCTTGGTGTTGCAGAGAGCATTCATAACAAGATGCCTCCCAGGCAGGATAGTAGGAGTGGATTGCATAAGAGATTTGAGCCTATTTCCACTGAAGAAGTGAATGCCCACCCATCAGTCTTGTTCAATTTCCATGAGGTTGGGTTTTTAGATTTTTGTCAAAGAGTGCAAGAGGTGAAGAGATTTTCTCCTTTGACACACCTTTGCACTTTGAGGTTTCAAGACAAGCATTTCTAGCTGGCAGGCCTTGATTTCAAATTTTCTCCAAGGTCCATCTCCAAGGCCACTAAAATTTCCTATATTGGGGTGAAGTGGTTTAAACAAATCCATTTGGACTCAGAAGATTACAAGCCCTTTGTAAAGCCTGAGCACAGAGATTCATGTCCTTCTATTTTCCCTTTCTCATATCTTTTGGCCAGCTACGCCCCCCTCGTGAAGATCATCATGAAATACTTCACTTGTGAGGAAAGATTCTCCTGATTCTATGCATATCACATTCAGCTGCTCATGCATTTCACAAGGGCAAAGTTGCTAAATCTCCCTGTCTTCTTACACAGGAGCATTGAGAAAATGGTCTCCACTGTTCAAAAGAAACCTCCTTCACAGCAAATAGCCTTCCTCTTCCATCACTCTCTCTTCAAAGTCATCATCCTTCATCAGCTTGAAAAGAGGGAGGTCTCTTGGGATACTTTCATCACCCATCCGGATTTCTCCACTGTCCCTCTAGTCCATACATCCCCTACACCTCCTACTCATCATCCTTCGCCTTCTCCTAGCAGACCTATTCCCAAAAATCTCAATTTTACCACAGAACAAACAAAGGAGCTTGAAGAAGGAGAAGAGAGTGACCATGAGGAGAAAGAAGGACATGAGTAGGAAGAGGAAAGTGATGATGATCAGCAGCAAGGGGATGAAGAAGAAACTGCTGAACAACAGCATCAGAGTGAGGCATAACACCAAGAACATGAAAGTGCTGAAAAAGGGCAACCAAAAGATGCTGAACAGGAGCAGCATGAAAGTGATGAACAGGGGCAGCCAAAAGATGATACATAGCAGCTACAACAATATGAGCAGGGGCAATCACAGCATGTTACACAGGAGCTACAGGATGAGGTACAGTAGCCTCATAAAAAGGAACATCAACCTCAATAAGAAGAGGAGCAACATGATAAACATATGCAAAATAGTGAGGAGGACAACCCTCAAAGGGAAGTGCAAAAGGATAGCCAAGGCATCCATAAAGAACTCCATGACAGTGGAAAAAATGAAGGGCAAAGTGACAAGGGTAACGAGCCCATGGAGCATGTGTTAGCTGCCTCTCCTAGGAAAGGGGCCATGCTATCTTCTCCGAAAGTCACCAAGCCTCGGACAGCGAAGAAAAGGGTGCCTAGAGTTGTAACTCCAAATGTGACTAGGGCCCTCTGAAGCAAGGGAAAATTCCCCAAGAAACCCATGGTCGAATTTCCCAAGAGGAAGAGTACTAGAAGAGCCACCCAAAGCAAAGGGAAGGGCAAGGAAGAAAGCATTCATGAACAAGAAAGGGAATTCAACATCATCCAAATCTAAAGTAATGATAGTGATAGTGAAGCCCAGATCCTATAAAATCTCTTGATCCATAGAGAAAGCCAAATTTATGCCTTGAAGGCTGATCTTCATAGAGCTAGGAACTTCAATCAATTTTTGCAAGTTCAAAACAAGCAGATGAGTGTCCATATGGCTATTTATGAGACACGGGCAATCAAATACAAGAAGGAGGCCTCCAAAGCACAAGTGAGGTTGGAAGAACTCATGGGTGAGTTCGATGAAATTGAAGGAGAAGATCAGCCTAGGCGAAAGAGGCCAAGAACCATGGGGCTAAAAAAGGCCCTTGAGAAGAAAAAAGTAGAAGAAAATACCCTTCTCCAATCTACCCCTCTCACTGCATTGTTCAAACAAGAGATAGAGAACAATCGGGAGGCATGGCTTGAGAGCGTTAATGATCACTTGGAGAGGAAATTGGAGAAGGAAAACAGGGACTTGGACCTTCAACGGAGGATGATGGGGCATTATAAAAAGCTAAATCAGTTTGCAAGACGGAAGTTGAAGTCTGCTCAAGAAAAACTCAAGGAGGCCAAAGGAAAGCGCCTGGCACAAAAATTGAGGAAAGACACCTCAAGACTCCAAATCTTGGCCTCTGCTTCACAAAATGTTGCTGAAAACCCTTGAGGGTCATGCTTTCCAAGTTTGGGCGAAATTTGACATATTTTGGTTTTTTGTCATTTTTGAGTTTTTGGCCAAAACTCGTGGGCATCACCATTTCAGTTTGGGGCATCATTGGATGCCATAATTCTCGGAGCACATACTCAGCGATTTTTAGGAAATTTGAAGATCATTTTCTCCCCCAAAATGGCGAAAAAATGCTCGCTTTTTCTACACTCTGCTCGGTTTATCAACAAGGCTTATTTTTTGGGTTTTTTACACACTGGCCTATTTTTGGAGGACTTCTAGTGGCTAGTTGGGAGAAAAATGAACATTTGTAGAAATTAGACACTCAGATCTTTCCAACGAGCTATCATGAGCCTCATTTCAACATCGGGAAGGCTTCCAAAAGTTGCCAGCAAGTCAGGGGACCTTTTGTTGATGTATTTTTTGAGTATTTTTGTAAAAATTGAACCTTTCAAAACTGCTTTTTCCTCATGTGCGTTTAGCTATTTTTGCACATGAGAAGTTATGAAAAGTCAATTTATTTCCCTCTTTTAGCATTTTTTATATATTTTATGAGATATTTTTTTCCTTGGGCTTTGCAAAGCCTCAAGGACAAAATAAGATATTTTGGATAGGCCAATGAGATTGCAAGTTGAACTAAGAGGTTTTCCTCACTTGGGCCTATATATTCCAAAGGCTTTCATTGTAAACAAGGCTGAACTTGATGAATAGAAGAAATATATGGTCATATAAGCTTTGGAAGAAATACTTGTCTCATGCTTTTGGATAGTTTCTTGGATGTTCTTGGATGATGAAAGAGGATTGTTGTTGGATTCCATGACTTGGTAGAATGGTATAGTGTCTCTCTCTCTATTTTGTTTTCTAGTTTTCATTCATAAATCCATGTTCTTGCTTGCTATAGGACAGTAGAGAAAAAATTTGAGACATGCCCTTGGAGGCACCTCAAATTTCCTGTTTCTTCATAGCTTCCATGTTTTCTTCATTCTTAGTCACATTAAAGAATTCTTGACTACTCTTTAATAACTTAAGGATATTGTTGCTTGTTTCATTCATGGTTTTATGCATGCTAAGTATAATTTACGGTATGCACTGCTTACTGATGGCTAGCCATAGCTCCATCCATGAAATTTCTATTTGACTGATTAGATTGTCATTTGTTGAACCAAGGAGGTCTTGTTCTGATCTTTCCCTTTGCCTAAGACTATGCAATCTTGTTTTCAAAGTTCCCCATAACTTGAAGTATTGTGTTTAGGCATTCCGGCATAGTGATTTGAGTTGTTTTTCTGTGTTAAGTGTATTTCCCAAAGTCTGATAGCCATTTCCCAAAGTTAGAGAGTTATATATCTATATGCATGGCTTGAATGTTTATTTCTGTGTATTGATTAGCTTATAGTTACATTTCTCGTGATTAATGGTTTTCCCTACCATGTTTATGTCAGCTATTAAACTAGTTATTCTTGGAATCCTTTGTTATTCACAAACTTGATGTCCATCTTATTCCATTTTGCCCAAAGATCCATTTTACCTCGAATCAAATCGGCCCTTCAACAACCTTGTATCACCATCTGATAGGTTTTTTAACCTCTTCGAACCCATAGCCTAGTTGATCTGACATCTTTTTACCTATCTTATATCTTTGATCAGTTTCATCCCTCATAACCAAAAAACCAAAACCAAAAAACCTACTTCATAACTAGCCTAAAATCAGAACACAATAAGCAAACACACAAATATCCCTTACACAAATAGAGAGAGCCCTCTCTGAGTCCAGGAAGGCTAGGTCCTTGGGCTCCAAAGATTGGTTATGTGTTACACTATCATTTGGCTTGCAAATTAGCCAAATCACGAACCCTAACATCACAAAGAGACATTTCCTAAGGAAACAAAGGAGGATGTTAATATTGTCACTCTGGACAAGAAGTCACTACATTCACCACCAGCTGCAGAAGTACTTACATCTAGAGAAGAGACCCTTGCATCTTTTCAAGATAATATTGATCTCTTGACACATAGAGTCTCATGTATGATTTGAGAAATGCATGAGGAAGAGGAGGAAGATTCCAGTGCTCGTGCATTGATAGAAGAGCAACCATCTCTCTTACCAGCAGTTGGAGACACCATTGTCTCGGTTGGAGGAACTCTTGTGTTCTATCATGGGGTTCCCACACATCAGTTGATCCAAGGTATGCATGTACATTCATCACCTATTGTTTCAGTAGATCTTATTGAAACTTATGGGGACATGCCATCAGGGCCAATGCATAACCAAGGGTTAGATCCAAATGCTGATTTGAAGCAACAAACTATCACAACATAGAGGACCCTTGATCTGATCAAGGAGGAGATAAAAAGATATCCTAGTTTGTCATGGATGGACGACTTCAACCTTTTGAGATGAAGTGTAGAGTTTTAGCAGGAGGGATGAGCATTATCCTATGTACAATGGATGGTTATGAGAGCAACATCGTGCCTTGTTTTGAGACAACATATGTATTACCTTGCAGATCTACAATGCTCTCACTTAGTAGCAGTGATAATGAAGAGGGCCCATTACTCTTGGAGCATTCTGAGGGTAGCTTCACTCATGAAGCAATGGAGGTTAAGATGATGAATGGTAGACATCTTGAGATAAGAAATATTTTCTCCTTTCTTGATGACACTTTCTCAATGAGCATCTCACGGCTCAAAGAGAGACTTCTACCTGCAATAGATCTAGAACCTAGTTGGTTTTTGAAGGCCATGGATGAGAATAAGGTCTCATTAAGAGATCTCATTGGAGGTGCACTTCAACATTTCATGGAGTGCAAATTTCTTCATCAGTTTGAGGAGTTTGGTGTCTTAAAATGGGAAGATACCAAGTTTTTGCAGAATGAGATCCATCATCCACATTGGGATGAATGGATGATAGTATGGAGCAAGGAGTTTCCTAACCGCTTGAAAATATATCACACAGGCGAAAAAGAAGCATGGCTGTGCTGGTTTCTCTTGGGTGGGTATGGTTACCACTCAATGAGTCATAATTTTCTGATTCATGCCTTACACATCACTAGAATAATGCAGAAGAAGAAGGCATGCTTGCTTTGGTTATTTATGAGAGAGTTTGGACATCACATGATATATCTTATGTCCTTCTATTTACTCTTGTTTAGGATGTATCTCATGTTCATGTATGTACTGGGGTTTGGGAGAAAATATAACTCTCACATGAGGTGGCATAAAGGAGCTTGTTTGTATTATGTTGATAAGACATCTCACATGTCCATTAATTTATTCTTGCTCCATGACTTGCATCATAATAATGCAAGGTGGCAACAAGAATCCTTGTTGCTATGGTTACTATTGGGAGAGTATGGGTTGAATTCTTCCCATACATTGCATGACACTGTTGGAGGATGGCAATAGGAGGCCTTACAACATTGGATTTTGTTGGGGAATTATTGTCATTGTACTTGGTATAATGATGATGTGATGGGGCATCAAGATGCCTTATTAATGTGGCTTCTCTTGAGAGAATATGGCCACTACATTTGGTACAATAACGATATGGTATGGAAGCAAGAGGCATTGCTAAGATGTCTACTTTTGAGAGAGTATGGATCTCATATTCTCATTGATGATTTGGCATGGAAACAAGAAGCATTGTTGCGGTGGATTATTTTGAAAGAGTATGGCTCTCTTACTTGTTTTTATGATGATCTAGCATGGTAGCAGTGGGTTTTGTTTCGTTGGTTGTTATTAGGAGAATCTGGTTTGACATTTTTCATGTTTTCCCATATGTCTCTACTTATTTTTTTTCACTATGATGATGTGATGTTTGATTCCTACATGGCCAACATGGCTAATGATGAGGGCATTGATGTATGTAATATACTCTATGTATAATGGGTTGGAGAGATAGTTCATGAGTTGGGGCTTTCCACTTTGGGAATGAATCACTTCATCTTATATATCTCATATGTAGAGAAGAACTTTGGTCATCATTTGGTTGCCACTTGGAGATTCATTGATGAGTAAGGGTATCTAAATTTTCAGTTGGAGTCCATTCTAGACATTCTACAGAGGCAGCTTTGGAGCTAGACATGCATGACACATTATGACAAATGGGAAGGCCTTCCACATGAGGATGCCATTTGGAGGGAGGATGTTTGTTGCAGCATCCACTTTTGTGGTTGCTTAAGGACAAGAAACATTTTTCCAGGGAGGAATATAATATTCCCAAATTTTCACATGATATTTGGAATATTAGAATTCTTAATTTTCTTAATGAATTAAGTAAAAAAAAGGGTGGAGGGACCCATAATCATCATGATGAATAAATATCCACTTTTGATGTATGAATGTGGATTAATTAAGAAACTTAGATCTACATAAAGGAGGTTGTGGAGAAACTCCTAATGTGAATGAAATTGGAGATCATGTCTCATTAATAAGATAGATCATGGACGTTGATACAGTAAACTAAGATCTTGGAAGGAGTCAAACAGAAGATCATGGAGCATTCATGATGAGATGATGGAGGAAATTTTGCAATTAATGCACACATGATGGAGAGGGTGTACATTACACCTAGACATGATGGATGACTTCGAGTGATAGCGCAGTCAAACATGGAGGATCTTGTCCACATGCACAATGCAATTTAGAAGAGGGCCAAGGCATGGGAAGGCTCATAAACTATATAAAGGATATGAAGAAAATAATGAAGGCAGGCTATTGGTTATTTATTTTGTGGTTTGTTTAGTTCTGGAATTGTCACGTGACATTCCATTGCTTTCTTGGGTTGTTTAGCAAAGATTTCAAGTGTTGTTTAGCGCAGGGTGTTCCTGGTCAGGAATCCCACCTATTTATTTGAGTAGCTCTAGAGAGAGGGTTGTAATTAATTCTACATCAGGCATTGGTGCCGCTTATTATTTCAATCATTTGTAGAACATTCATATTCAGTAATTACACAATTTCTGAAGATTATTTGGAAGGTGGAGGTTGTCTTTAGTATTTCAGATGGACAACTGGTGAAGGTTTATTCCTATCACCTTGGGATGGAAGATCAACATTCCCAGGGCTTCATATCAGATCTGGCATTAGGCCAAAATTTATTTACCTCCTAACAACAGTAATTCCATCTAGAATTATAATGTCCATTACTGCAGATCTAAAGGAGGAAGGAAGTTGCTAGCATTTCAGCTAGTAATGTTGTGAGGAATCATCCCCTCACCTTGCCATCAGTATTTCCATCAGCGTGGAGTCTATTGCAAAATATTTTAGTAGGCATAGAGCCTCTCTATCCTTTACAGTGCAATTTTTATGAGAAGTTGTCTAGTAGCAGCTGTAATCATCATTGGAGGATTGAGAAGGTAGATCTAGAGCTTTTTAGCTTATAGATCTGGAGAAGGGATCAACCTTTCAAGCGTAGATATGATTTTGTGACATGTTTCAACCATATATTTTTTAGATCTAGCTTTAGATCTATAATCCCAGTAGATAAAATATGAAGCCCTAGGAGGGAGATTTTCCAAAGTTGTAGATCTGGAAAATCCTTTCTGGGTTTTCTTGGGTTTCCATCACAGTGGCCATATCTTGAATCTTGGCATCATCAGATCTCTTGAGCTCCCTAGATCTTCATTTCTATTTGTAGCAGTTCATGTACATCTTCAGTAGAAGGGGCAATGCAGTATTACTTCTTGTAAGCTCACCAGTTACTCAGTGCTAGTTGTACCACCATTGTAGGGTGATTCTAGGCCATCTCTTTGGCTAGATCTACTCATTTTCTGTACATTGTGTAATTGATTCATCTCCATATAATAAAATGGCTCAACTTATCTATATATTATGATGTTTCCTTTATATTTATTTTTTACTTAGTTGCAGTTCTTATATTGTGTTTAAGTATTACTACATTCTCCCTTTTGGGATACTACAACATAAGAAAATGGTAACTAGGTTTCATACTTTCACATTCCACCCAACCATAGATTGGCTAAACCAACTCTTTCTTTCTACCAATTACCGCCATGAAATATTACAAGCATGAATGTGGGATCTCATGGGATAAACCAATCCAAACACAACCAAGGGAATCCAAAGGTTGAACCACTTCCACCCTCACCATATTGTGATATCACCTAGACTGGTGTCCACTTCACAAAAAGAAACCAAGCTTTGATGCCTTAGAATTTCTTCACCAATACCTTGAATAATTTTCTCGTCTCCACCATCAGGATTTACCATGTATCCCACCATTATCGATCAAGGGATTCCTATTCCTTTAAGAATTTTTCTAAGAGCACGTCACCTAGATCCAAAATATTCTAGAAATATAAAGCTCAAACCGAGAATGACCCCATCACACCATGGATATCCAGAAATAGAAAGGCTAGGCTAAAATCCACTGTCAAAACTCGAAAATATCCATGCTAATGAAATAAAAAAAACCAAATACCAACATGCACATACCATGCTTTTGAAACCATTTAGGAAATCATACATGCAACCCGCTACTTGCAACTACTCCTGTTGAAGCTGCTTGATGGTTGCCTTCCTTTTCTTTCCTTTTCCTTCCTTTTCTTTTCCTTGTCCTTGTTCTTTCCTTTCCTTTCCTTGTCCTTCAATTTCTTTCTTTCTTTTTTTCTCCTCTTGGTGTTCTTCTCCTATCTATGAGAAATTATAAAACTGAACTAAAAAAAGGCTAACAATTGATGATCTGAGGTTTTTTTATTGATGAGGCCTCTAATTTCTTCAATTTTCCATTATTTTCCTTCATTTTCCTCCTCACATGCAACCTATGACCTTTCACCTTCCTTTTCTCCTAATTTCCACTGTTTTCGTAAATTATGTGCCAAAATACCTTTTTTCCTTTCCAAAGCCTTAGCCATTTCCTTTTCCAATTTTCCTTAGCCATAAACACATCAAGTGATGCCCAGCGGGATATTTTTCCCAACATTAAGCATGGAATAAGTTCCCCTTTCCTATGGTATGATTTTACCTTTATTAACTTTTATTACATGAGCTTTTCACCTACAAATTTTACGGTAGAAGAGGGTAATGAAGGGTAGATGAAGGTTGTATGAGGACCTCACCAAACTTAGTACCCTCCATGTGTCCATCTTGCACAAGGACCAATGCACATTGTGGCCTTCAACACCTAGAAATGTACTCTCGGTGAGCAATGTATTGTAGTAGTTGTTGGGGAAGGAGGGAAGGTGTCGATGATAGGATGAAAAATGAAATTTAAAATTCTCAGCCCTTCAAACCCATAGTCTCACTTGCACACAAGAAATATTATTATTTTTATACTTGAAAAAGTAAAATACCTAGTCTTTCATCTAGTCTGTGCTTTGAGATGTATCACTGAATGACAAAGAAAATAAAATGAAAATGAGATGGGGTCATTTTTTAACTATGTAGGATTTACTAGGAATCGAGTCCAAGTGGAATCACTCAATATTTTCCTTTTTACCATGTGCTAAAAACTAGCAAAATATTACTATTCTAAAAACCCAAAATTCAAGTATCAGTGAGCTAGTTAAACTACTAAATGCCTAAATTAGTCAATTGCAAATGATACAGGGTAAATTTTGTTATTAATTAAAATTTTTTTAGGACTAAATACAATTGGAAAAAAATAAAAAGAGGTTTGTTAACACATGCTAAAATTAAGCCGAAAATTATTACTATTTTGCTACAATAGACTTCCAGAAATTCCAAAATTTGAACTAGTAAACCAATGCAAGTAGCTCAATCATGGATATGATTTTGCAGAGTTGTTCCAAGTATGAATAATTATTGCGACTATAAATAAATTGTAAAACAAATCACTTCAATAATTTAATCAATATAACATACATCAAATGAAGCATGAATATTAAGTGCAGAAATAGGAAACGCAAGTGAACAAAACATTCAAAGAAGATAAAGAAATTGTACAGAAAGGCTCTGAGGTTACTAGGATGGCCAAGCCCAAGGATACTCATAGTCCTATAAAGGAATTCAACCCTTAGAAGCTGAAAATGACACCAAACTGCATTATTAGAGTGAATCAAAGTACATCCTTGCTAGAAATGAAAGTAGAGTTGCTAATAACAAATTTTATTCAGAAGAAGACTAAACAATGTAAAATTGCAAAGCAAGAACTGTATCGAGTACCCATTTTTTTAGGTAGAAAAAATCATCCGATTTTGAAAGCGTTGTTTCAAAATATACCTCTATTTTTGTTACAAATTTTTTGACACATTAAATTTGCGTATGTATCAAGTATGAACATTATTTTTAAAATTTTAGTGAGTTTCATGCATATTTTGAAAAGTGTTGATGTAGCATCAACCCCTTTCACTAGTAAAAATGTTGCCAAAAATCTGATGTCACTTCATCAATTATATGACTAAACTTTGTCTACTATTCAAAAAACCAGAGAGATAAATTTCTTCCTTTGGATTTCGTCAGATATTTGACCAATAGGAAATTTTTGGACCTGTATGTCAGATATCCACCGTCCTTGATACCAAATAGACCATCGAATAAGTGGGCATTTTTTCTATGTATAGCCGTTGAATAGACGACATTTTTTTCAACGTATATTCGTCGAATAAGTGACATTTTGTTTGATGTATATTCTTTGAATAACTGATGTTTTATTCAACGTATAGACGTTGAATAAGCGACATTTTAATTTGTAACAAAGGTCGAGTACATGACATCAATATTTCGGATGTGTTTATCAAATATCCAACCATCATACGTCGGTTAGTTGACATCGTAACTTTTCATTCGACGAAGATGCTATGGATTCGACGATATTTTGCGTCGGGCAGGAGACGAATAGCTAGCACTAGTTCGTTGATGAGGGTTGATGAATATCCTACACTTGTTAAATGTACGTCGAATATCTGATAGGTTATTATTGAAAAATAATGAAAGAGGCTCCAAGGAATGGTTGTTAAATTTAACAAATTATTTTCCATTTGAAGTTCTGGAAAATTTTATTTCAAACTAACTCAGTCTAGACCTTTAATGTAGATGTAACCCAATTACTCAGGCTATGGTTCAAACATTAAAAATTGAAGAATATGTAATTTTCATGTGTTTCAATTAGGGAATTCGCTCAAATGAAATACTGTACATGGGATGCAATCTTCAACAATGTTGTGCCAAAAGAGGATTGGCATGCAATCTACATATAACTGTAGTACAATCCTCTTCTGGAACGACATTGTTGAACATCGCATCCCATGTACATTTTCATTTGAGCAAATTCTTGAATTGAAACACATGAAAATTACACATTCTCCAATTTTTTCTACCTGAACCATAATCTAAGTAATTGGGCTACATAAACATTAATGGTCTAGATTGAGTTAGTTTGAAATCAAATTCTCCAGAACTTCGAAAGGAAAATACCTTGTTAAAGTTAATGACCATTCCTTAGAGCGTCCTCCATTTTCCCAAACTTCAGCTTGAAAACTAGGCAATAATGAAGAGATAGAGAGGACAAGTATCTCTAATTATAAGAAATAGGATACACATGACAATCTATAAATGGGCTAAAACACATGTTTCTCAAATAATAAGAACCAGCAAACAAATTCCTAGTATCAATAATGGAAAATTGAATGCTAAATGTAATGTCACATTTTTTAGATATTTTATTTTGATAGTTGTTCCTTTTCAACATCCAAATCGACAAAGATTGTCCTACACATAGTCATGAGACCAATGAGGCAAATCTGAGAAAAGGTTTCCTGTTTTTTTGGAAATCCATATATCTAGTTATCACCCTCAAAATTTCCTCCATTCTTCCTTATAGCTAAGACATCCATGAGAGTTGTCTTTCCTGCACCACTAACCCCCATAAATTTCATAATAACACCAATTATGAGTGCACCTGTAATAGAGCAATTGAAGTATATCTTTAGTCACTTCTCGTTCCCTCCTTTCCTGTAGATGAATCCAAGATTAGGTAGCCAAATCAATCAATTACTAGAATCCACAAAAAATGTATTTTCAACACTCAAGTTCCATATAAGGGGCATGTCAACAAAGTATTTGAAATTTTCAAAAGACATTGCTAGTGGTTGAAATGGAAAATTCATTCCTCACTTTGGAGCAATTCACGTTACATCCTCCAAATCCAACTCATTGTTTCCTACTAGATTAGCTTATTGGATGCTCATTTGTCTCATTTGCATTTCGGCTAGATAACCATTGAAATTTTTTTATAGAATTGAAAATCATGGAATAATTTAAAATTTAGTTCCGTTACAATTCAATATGTTCAAAAAAATTTGAGAAAGAGATGGTTAACAATTTTCTTACAAGTATTATTGGAATTTGTAGAAGACATAAAACATGAGTAAGATCCTCTTCTTAACCTTTATGGTATTGTATTGATCCCTTACTCTGCACCATTCTGTTGGGATTTCATTTCTTCATAAGATTCTTCAGAAATCACAACTTGAGGTTTCCTAAGAGTTATGCATAAAAAAATACCATATCATTTCATATTGGAAATGATTTGATAAAATATAAATAAATAGAAAGTGAATGGAAGGTATGTGTTTACTTAAGAAACTCACGATTTAGATATGCAAAAGCAAAGTTAAACAACAAAAAACATCGAAGAGTAATGAAAATCCCAACAAAGCACAAACTCTTGTCCAATACCAATATCCTTCTGTAAATATGTTAAGACACTTCAACACAATAAGGCCCAAATTCATGGTTTTTCCTACATTCTAAAGGCCAACAAGGTTTCGTGAAACTAGTCAATCTGATGCATGGTTGCATAAAACCTCTTCATAAATAAAAATATATTAGTTATATATAATTTCATACAGTCCTTAGTGGATTAAAAAGGTTTAAATATTAAAAAATTCCATCTAGGAGCAATAATCTCATTCACGAAGATTGCATTCTCTCCATATATCAAAGGTTAACACCTGTAGCCCCATATCCACCAGTTTGGGATGCTATCTACATTTAAAATCGATCAAGCCTAAGAACTCTTCATCATACAAGGGAAGAACAAGAATATAGAAGGTTTATATAGTGGGGTAAATTTTACATCATATGTCTTAATCCTAAGCTAGAAATATTTTGAATATATGCATTATAGCCTAAAATATTATGTTCATATGTGTTATCCAAAGTTTGGAAGGCGTATTCTTTAAATCAAAGTTCACCATGCATGTATTATGGTTGATAAACGAAAAAAAGGGCTTGTCGTATTTGATTAAACCTCGAGCTTCTCCCATCCATCATATTATTCGTCCACTAAATCAACGCTCCACAGAATTTTTCATCCCCCCCTTTCCATCATCCCTTTAATGGTGTGTGCTGGGGGGGGGGGGGAGTCTGAAAAGTGGTTTTCCTCCCCACTGGACCCACCTAACATGTCAACACCATATAGTTTCGCACCCCCCTCTCATAAACCATTAACCACCTTGACCCCCCTCTGAAAAATGCTTCTCTACCATCCTTTTTAGCCAAATTTCACTCGTACCTCCCTCCATTCATCACCTGACACATGGCATAGAAATTTACCCAATTAAATGCATTCCCAGTATAACTATTCAAAATTTCAATGGACCCACACCCCCAATGAAAACTACTATATATCCATAAAAACACCTTTCACCACCATTTTAATTCCTTTTTTTTTGCAGATCGCTCACCCTTCATTCATCACCAAATATTTTTCATTTCATTCAACCATCATACCTGATAGAGGATTGATCAAGCACAGTAAAAGGCACCATTTCCACTAATTTTCAATTCACAGATAAAATCCCTGGTAATTCACCATTACCTTCCTATTACTGTGATTAAAATTATCAAGATGCCTCCTAAAAAGAATAATGACAAAGACTCAATCAATCATATGCTTCCTCACCTTGTTGATCTTGATCGCATTCCTCTTGTAGAAATGGATTACAAAATTACAGAGACTAAGTGCGAGTTTGACCTTTTTGAACTATAACATTAGCTCGAAGATAAATTCATTGACCAAAATGATGAAATTGGGCTCTCGGAAACCAATTTACTTCATTAAATCTTCCCTCAGACCCATCATTTCATATAATTCATTAGAAAATGTCAGGCCTGCTACTTACCAAACCAAAATCCATTGTAGCCTCAAATGGAGAAACCTTATTCACCATCACTTCCAAAACCATTGACCAAATGATGCAAGTCCCTCCTATTGAATCCATTGCACCATTTTCTGTAGAAGCCTTGAATGAACTATACTAGAAATTATATTTCTCCAAGATAACAAAAATTTTTGACGTTTTCCTTCCTGAGAATGCCTAATTTCCTAAGAAGAATCCACCCTATAATTCTACCATGTTCCCTAATAAGGCCAAACATGTCATTTATGTGCTCTCACACATTCTAGGTTATTATTCTGATGAATGGATTGATGAACCCATTATAGGTTTTATGTACATTTTCTCTACCAACCAAAAGCCTTCATTTGTTTTTAATTTTAGTCAATTTTTGGCTCACAACATAAATGAAAAACTCCTGAAGTTACCAATTGAAGGAATATTCAAATATGCTTCCATTCTTGTATATATGTTCATTTATTATCAAGCAGATAGGCTCCCATTTTCATTGTAGAAATTGGATGGAGAAGGGAACCCACGGTCAATGATTTTGTGGACCTCATTGATGAGGAAAGATTCAGATGAGTACACATTCAAAGAGTACATAGAGAAATTCTTTCATCCAGTCATGAGCCGGTTGACCAAAAATGCAGAGCCAAGAAAGAATGAAGAAATTAAGAAGATATTGTACCTGACAGAGCAGGCCAAAACAGGAGATTGGTACCTCCACCAAAACTACACAGAGATTAGGGTGTATGGATGTAAGGTGCCTCCATAAAAGCTGCCCAAATACCTACCAATGAGAGTATTTTCCCTGGAGTATATAAGACAAATGATAAATTTAGATGAAATTCATTTTGTCTCAGTAAAGAAGAAGTATTAGTTCAGAATGAAGACATAGGTTGGACCTTTCATTTGAAGTAGTAGAGAAATAGGTGAATAAGAAGACAATATCCCGAAACAAATGATCTTTAATATGAGCTTTACATGGTATTATTACCCTTTAGGCCTAATCTCCCAGCTAAGGGTGGAACATAAAGCCAGTCCTTATGTGCACACACAGAGGCCAGAGATTGAGAGGTATATGAATAAGTTGAAATGGATAGAGAAAACCTTGTAGGAAGCAGAGGAATAGCTCATGTCCACCTCTATTTCAGACACCCCTACTCCTCAAGAGAAGATAGGGAAGAGACAAAGAGAGGAAGGATCCTCTTTAGCTTCAAGGATCTCACCAAAGTATTTCAACTTCATCTACGGGAAGAGGGATAAGAGAACTCCTAAAAAAAATTCAACAAAAAAAACATGGGAACAACAACCATAGTCATCAAAGATCCATAGTCTTCGATGCCATCAAGCACCAAATTTACCGAATCTTCAGCAACATCATTAGTGTCACAAGGCTAGCAAGACACAACCCAAACATGTCAAATCGTTCATGGAGAGAAAGAGAAAATCATTTTTGATATATACAAATATATTAGGCTTAAAAATGAAAGACTTAAAATCAGTATGTACACACAATTCTGGAAACAAACTGCTAGTTCTCAAAGTGGGCTTCTATATGCCTTTTATACAAAGAAGATAAGAATGAAAATGGAATTCTTACATGCTTAAATTTCACAACCAAAGTCATCTACGGATTACAAGAAGACCTCCTTTGAATTTGATGCAAAGGATATTCATCCCATCGATCAGATGGAGATGCATAATCAAAATGAATAAGTAATATTTTCCACCTTGACTAACAGGTCAATGAATGTTTAAAAATTGTAGGTATCTCTTACAAATATTAAATATCAGCTCAAGATTGAAAAGGTCTCATATCTAGCAAAAGACACCAAAATAAAATCATTAGAATATATTTTCATAAAGATGGGATATAATCTAGAGAATGTTAAGGCAACTAAAGAATTGATAAAGAAGAAAAATTTAGATATTACAGCCCTTAAAAAGAAATTGAAGATGCCAGTAACAAAGGACACATAGACCAAGTATAAAAAATATTCGAAGACCCAAAAAGAAGATATGAATAAGCTTATCATGAAGCAGGATTCTTAAATAAAAAACATGGAGGCAGAAATGGATAAGCTGTTCAAGGAGAAGGAATAAAATGCACAGTTGGCCATGATTCCTTCGAATGCAGTGCCTCTCACAACAATACCAAATACATGTGCTTCTACATCAACAACACCTCCAATACAACCTACAAATTTTGCGATCAAACTTACAAAATCAATGGAGGATATGTCAATAGAAACTGAAGAAATGAAAAAACTACAAGGACGGGTAAAAGCCTTGTAGGAGTAGAAGAATGAAAGTGAAAGTTCACACTTAGTATAGGCAAAAAGGTCCCAAAGATTGTTGGAAAGGATACTGCAAATGGAAAAAGAGTCAGTCATTGGTCACACATTGGCCCAAGCCAAGGAGAATATATGGACATATAGCCTTAACTCCATGAGTGATATTTAGCCTTTTATACAAATCATTTTTGAAAAAAATGAATTGATACAGGAAGCTACAACAATAGTTGCAGATATCAAATAAAATTTTGGTGATAAACCCACTAAAGCCATTGATGTTATTAGATTCTTGAATTCTAAGAACAAATATGAGTTGGAGGAAGTTGGAATTGAAGACAGAACTGAAGCTATACTTTAATTTAACAAGGTTTTGACCAAAAAGAACCTCATTCTACAGTTGGAAGAAAAATGTCAGGGATTAGAGATTTTTTTCAACATATTTTTTAGCAGAGTTGAAAAAATGATCAAGAAGGGACTGCCTATTTTGTTTGTAATAAATGATAAATTAATCATGAATCATGAATCATTAATTTTCTTATCCTTCATAAAAGAACTCTTTATTTTACAGAGTTTTTTTAGGGAGTTTGTGTTAGGTCCCTATATTACTAGTATAGTCCCTTATTGTTGTTAGTGTAAACCATTTATTGTTATTATTTTACCCTTGTAACACCCATTTTCTTATTATTGTGCCCTTAAATTATTATTGTTAGGTTGGCTAGGATTACATTGTGGCCCACTAGGATTACATTATGGCCCCATGGAATCCTATATATAGAAAGGAGGTTTTGTAAATTGTATCATCCAAGAATTTTTCATTTATGTAATGTATTGGAGGTTTCCCCCTCGAAGTGGCTCATTTATAAGGCGTTTATATCTCTTTTCTTCTCTTTTTGGAGCTGGTTACACAACATTTGGTATCAGAGCTTTGGATTCTAGGGTTTCGCTACTCCAAACAAGTCATCGTGGCATTTTTGCTATAAAAAAATTTTCTACGAAGTTTGAGAAGCTGAAATTTTTAGGGTGCGAAGCTGAAATCCTGAGGAATATTCTCTGAAAATTTCAGAGCTTGGTTCACAATATTTTCGGAGATATCACCTGTGGAAGTTAGGTCTTTGTTTAGGCTCCTAAATAGGTCATCGTGGAATTTGCGCTATAAATATTTTTCTACAAAGGTTCAGAATCTGAAATTCATATGGTGCGAAGCTGAAATCCTGAGGCAATTCGTCAAAAAATTTTAGAGCTTTCTTCGCAATATTTTGGGAGATATGATCTGTGGAAGGTAGTGCTTTTTCAGGCTCCTGAATTTCATCTCAAAGAGGTGATCGTGGGAAAAGTTCAATAACTCTCTCTCTGGGCATCAGATTGGAGTGATGTAAATTTTTTTCATAAGTACATAGACTTTAGTTTCTTGGCTATCAATTTCAGAGACAAAGGATGAAAAATTGACACGTGGCAAGTCATACAAGTTCGCTCTACTGAACCAGTCCAGAATTAGCTCATTGTGGGAGATTGGACACAACTTTGTCTTGGAGAATCAAAATCAGGTCATACCTATGGCATTCGAAAGATAATTCAGAGGGCTACATTGATACCAAAATTCAAATATTGAAGTGTTGAAATCATAGAGATAATCCAATTTCAATATCGAGTTCCTCAAAAGCAAGAAAACGAATATATAGCAGTATTGGGTTCTAAAAGATGCCCCGTAAAAATAATTCAACACCCATTAAGCCTTCAGAAGGCTCTACTATGACTCATGAAGATGAATAATTGCAACATGATCTATCAAAATTACAAGAGAAAGTGCAACAAATTTCAGTCTCGCAAAGAGAAACAAAAAATGAAATGGAAGTTTTGAAGAAAGGCGTGGAAGTGAAGATGGACGGTTTGAAGAAAGGAATGAAAGCTAAGATGGATGGCGTGGAAGCTAAGATGGATGGAATGGAGGCTAAGATGGATGGCATGGAAGCGGACATGAAAGACAACATGGAAAACATGAAGAATGATCTCAAAACAGACATCGAAGGTTTGACAAAGTTGATACAAGAAATGTTTCCTAATGGTGAAAAGATAGTAGAACCTCATGATGAGAACAAAATAAATGTTAATCATGATTTCATAAACTCTACTGTTGGCAGGAAGAACCACCATATTCCAAAAATGGATCTGAGGAAGTTTGATGGAAAGGATCCTGTAACATGGATACTACAGAGGGAGCAATATTTTAATCTCCATAACGTGCAAAACACACAAAAGGTACGCATTGCAACTTTACATTTAGAACAAAATACATTTGTATGGTATCGATGGCTTTGCTCCCGTAAAAAAATTGTCACTTGGTCAATTTTTACGGAGGAAATGATAGTAAATTATGAGGATACAAAGAGCAACACCTTCTTTAGCCAATTGATAAATCTCAAACAAAAGGTTTTAGTGGGGCAGCACATTGAGGACTTCCAAAAATTGAATATAAGGGTAACTGATATTCCAAAGGAACACAAGATTGATCTCTTCATAGGCACTTTAAAGGATAACATCCAACATGAAGTTCGCGTTTTGGAACCTGATTCATTGGAGAAGGCATTCAGGTTGGCAAGAAAAGTTGAATGTAAAATTATGGGGACAAGGAAGCCTACCACTCAATTCTATAAAGAAGGAAGTGTTGCTACGCCTAGATTTCCACAACCTACAAGGTTGACACCACAACAATTGGAAGAAAAAAGAGCAAAAGGGCTTTGCTATATTTGTGATAGCAAATACACTAAAGGTCATAAGTGTGCTGAGAAGAAATTATTTTACATAGATTGTGAAGAAGAAGAAGAAAATGAACAAGAAGAGGATATACACCAGGAACCAGCCCTAGAAGAGGAAGAAATGAATCCGAACATATCGTGTAATGCACTGGCAGGAATTACCACTCCTCAAACTCTCAAGATAGAAGGACATATCAAGAAGAAAAAGGTAATAGTGTTGATTGATTCACGTAGCACCCATAATTTTATTCATTGTAAGGTAGCCAAGGAATTAAATTGTTTCCTATACCCAGCACCAGAATGTCAAGTGATGGTTGCAAATGGAGGAACTATAAATTGCTCTGGAAAATGCCATAATATCAAGCTAACAATGGGGGAATATGTATTGACTAGTCCAATGCTTTCCATTCCTATGGGAGGTGCTGATGTTGTACTAGGAGTACAATGGTTACAATCTTGGGGGACGGTAGCTTTTAATTTTCAAGAACTTTTCTTGAAATTTTTTTCAGAAGGAAAGGAAGTCGAATTACGGGGTATTGAAGGGAAGCCGGGAAGGATAATAAGCTCTAATGTAATGACAAAGCTTCTAAAGAAAGAACAACGAGGCGTAATTGCACAATTATGCTCACTAGAAGTTCCGACATCAAAATCATCTATTTCTGCAGATCTCCAACAAGTCTTGGACAATCATTCCAAGGTGTTTGAAACTCCCAAAGGACTCCCACCTATTCGTGATCAAGATCATGCTATTCATTTGATTCCAGAAGTGTTCCTCCAAACATAAGGCCTTATAGATATCCTTACTTCCAAAAGAGTGAAATTGAACGTATGATTGCCGAAATGTTAGAGGCAAGTACAATTCAACCTAGTCAAAATTCTTTCTCTGCTCCTGTAGTATTGGCACACAAGAAGGATGGATCATGGCGAATGTGTCCGGATTATAGGGAGCTCAATAAGCTCACCATTAAAGACAAATTTCCCATTCCTGTGATTGATGAATTATTGGATGAATTACATGGAGCAATTTATTTTACCAAGTTGGATCTTCGTTCAGGATATCATCAAATTAGAATGAAGATCGAAGATATTCCAAAAACAACATTTCGAACTCATGAGGGTCATTATGAATTTTTGGTCATGCCTTTTGGCCTTACCAATGCACCTTCTACATTTCAAGGGTTGATGAATTCCATTTTCAAACCCTTCCTTAGAAAATTTGTGCTAGTATTTTTTGATGATATAGTAATCTACAACAGGTCTTGGAAGGATCATGTTGAACATGTTGACAGGGTGCTCAAACTATTGTAGGAGAAACAATTATATGCAAAAACATCCAAATGTTTCTATGGAGTACAAGAGGTGGAATATCTGGGTCATATTATATCTCAAGAGGGTGTTAAAGTAGACCCTAACAAAATTAAAGCCATTAAGGAATGGAAAGTCCCCACGACCATAAAGTAATTGCGAGGATTTCTCGGGTTAACAGGCTATTATCGCAAGTTTTTTAAGAATTATGGGAGAATAGCAGCACCTCTAACAACATTATTGAAGAAAGATGCATTTTCATGGACTCCTGAAGCAGCTAAGGCCTTTGAACATCTTAAAGAGGCAATGTGCCTAGCACCGGTCTTAGCTATGCTAGACTTCACAAAAACCTTTATTGTGGAATGTGATGCCTCAGGAAATGGAATTGGTGCAGTTTTAATGCAGGAAGGAAGACCCATTGCTTTTGAAAGTCGTCCAATCAAAGGAAAGTATTTAGAGAAACCTATTTATGAGAAGGAAATGTTAGCAATACTGCATGCACTAAAGAAATGGCGAACTTACCTAATGGGAAGACACTTCAAGGTAAAAACTGATCATGATAGTATTATACACTTTTTGGAACAAAGACTATCTTCAAAAGAGCAAGAAAAATGGGTCACAAAGATGTTGGGTTATGACTTTGAAATAATCTACAAAAAAGGAAAGCTTAATGTTGTTGCAGATGCACTCTCAAGAAAGAATGAAGAGGTGGAAGCATTGCTTTGTGCCATTCTATTATCCAACCAGATTGGATAACCGAAGCAAGAGATGAATGGAAGAAGGACAAAGATGTATGGACACTCATTCAAAAGTTGCAGCAAGATCCTAGTACATCCGATACATTTAGTTGGAAAAATGATTCCTTATGGTACAAAGATCGCTTATATCTTTGTAAGAATTCCCATCTAAAACAAAAGATTCTTCTGGAATTGCACACTTCTCCTTTAGGAGGACACTCGGGATTTTTAAAAACTTACCACAGGGTGAAGAAAGAATTTTTTTGGGATGGTCTTAAATCTGATATTCAAAAGTTTGTGGCGGAATGTTTGGTTTGCCAGCAGAATAAAGTGGAGACAATTAAGACCCCGGGACTTCTACAACCTTTATCCATTCCAAGTCAACGTTGGGAGGAGATTTCAATGGATTTTATCACAGGTTTACGTAAGTCCGAAGGAAATAATGTCATCATGGTTGTAGTTGATAGACTTACCAAGTATGCACACTTTTGTGCATTATCTCATCCACTTAAAGAAAGTACAGTTGCTACTACATTTGTGGAAAGAATTCAAAACCTACATGGAAGCCCAAGGGTTATTGTGAACGACAGAGATCCCATTTTTACAGGAAATTTTTGGACGGAGTTATTTTCTTGTTTGGGTACTCAATTAGCTCATTGCTCATCTTATCATCCTCAATCTGATGGTCAAACTGAGATAGTAAATAAATGTTTGGAAGGATATCTTCGTTGTTTTGTATCTGATAAACAAACACAATGGTTCAAGTGGTTACCTCTCGCTGAATGGTGGTATAACACTTCCTTCCATACTGCAGCAAAAATGACCCCATTTATGGCACTTTATGGATATAATCCACCATCGATCACATCATCTTTAAGGGAAAATTCGAAGGTTCAAGCAGTGGAAGATCACATCGAGCATCAGCAAGAAGTTCTCCAACTCTTAAAGGATAACCCGAATTTGGCACAAAATCGAATGAAACAACAGGCAGATCAACATCGCAGCGAGAGAAGTTTTGATGTAGGAGATTGGGTATTTTTACGGCTACAACCATATAAACAAATGTCCCTCAAGCAAGCTAAGAAGGACAATAAATTATCGCCAAAGTACTATGGTCCTTACAAGGTGTTGCAAAAGATTGGTACTATGACATACAAATTGGAGCTTCCTGCTTCTTCGCGAGTACATCCAGCTTTCCATGTTTCATGCTTAAAGAAGGTTATAGGTGAAAATCTTCCAGTTCAAACAGTATTGCCAGAACTTGATGGGGAAGGGAAAATCATATTGGAACCTGAAGCAGTCATGGAAAAAAGAACTCGACAACTACGTAATCGATCAATTTCAGAGTATCTCATCAAGTGGAAGAACTTACCACTGAAGATTCTACATGGGAGGATGAGAATTTTATACAGAAGCACCCGAAGCTACTCAAGTGTTGAGGACAACACTTTTTTGAAGGAGAGGGGCATGTTAGGTCCCTATATCACTAGTATAGCCCCTTATTATTAGTGTAAACCCCTTATTGTTATTATTGTACCCTTGTAACCCCCATTTTGTTATTATTGTGCCCTTTAATTATTATTGTTAGGTCGGCTAGGATTACATTGTGGCCCACTAGGATTACATTATGGCCCCATGGACTCCTACATATAGAAAGGAGGTTTTGTAAATTGTATCATCCAAGAATTTTTCATTTATGTAATGTATTGGAGGTTGCCCCCTCGAAGTGGCTCATTTCTAAGGCGTTTATATCTCTTTTCTTCTCTTTTTGGAGCCGGTTACACAACAGTTTGATCCTCATGATGAGACTATGGGGGTTGACGTTGGTAGCAACACCTTTGCTCTGTTTGTGAGTGACACACTGAACGCACCGAACATTAATTAAACTCTTCAACATGGTTACATACCATTATCTACACCCACTAACCAATGCACAAAAGGATGTGCACATGATGCAAACCATGATTCCATCAAATCTATACAAGCAAGCTTTCCTAGGTCTACTTGTGTTACTAGCACGGGAACAGTACCTGTTACATTCTTGGTAGATGATGACCATGTTCCCATGAAATTAGACAATCTTCAAGGTATTTAATTATTTTACATATTGATTATGATCGAATTGAAATTTATGTATAGATTTTCATTATTTTCAACTAAAGATAATATCATTTTGCAAGAAATACCTTCTATATGTGGTTGAATGAGGCATCCTTGAAACACTTTAGGCCCACCATTCACAGAAGGTGGAATTAGAAAAATTCAAAGTTTAAGGAATAACTTATCAATAGCTTGGTTGGCCTGTTTGGAGATGGTACCTTCAACAAAAGTGGAGTTACGGCGAAGGTAGGACTATATTTAAAATATCTATGAGACCAATATAGGGTTCATTTGCAAAAGAACCTAAGTATGAGCACCCTCCAGTGATTTCAGAAAGTGAGTGGAAATCCCTCCTAGAATATGCAAAGGAGAAAAAAAATTGAAAAGAAGGGAAGACAACACCCAGACCAAGAAGGTATGAGGCACTTTTATTAATGTAATTATGATGCTTTCTCATCAATATTGCGACATGTAATTAAGATTATAAATATCATCAATATAAGCTCCCAGATACATATAAATCCATGAAGACGAGAATACAAAAACATGTCCAACATCATATTGGCCCTAGGGGTTACTAAAAATGGCCACAAAAATTATAAGTATAAAAAATAAATTTGCATCCAAATTTAGATTCTTAATAATTTTAATTTAATATTGCATAAGAAAAGAAATTCATGTTGCCATGAAAAATTTAAGGGTGAAAATTTCAATGAAACTCCCATGGAGGAAGACCTCAATATTTCTTACAAGCATGAATATCAAGTCGTTGTTGAACATAGGACAAGCACGGGGTCTTCATCTACTAGTTTCGATCCTCCACCTGAGACTCAGGTAAATAAATGTAATGAAGATAATTTATAAATTAATACTTGTATACAATCTATTGGTTTATATTTTTGGCCATAAATTAATGTGATTTATTGTAAAAAGTAAGGAGACAGTGTAAATGTTGATGTCCAAGCAATGATGGAAGACATAAGCCTAGTGACAATGGAGTGAAAATTGAAACTGATGTTCAACTCGATTCTCGATGTATTTCATGTGAATTATAATTTTTTTTAGTATAGATTAGAATTAGAAATATTTAAATGCAAACATTGTATTAATTATAAATATTCTTAGTTCTACTCTAGAGCATGTACGGGATGAGGCCAGGTAGGAGGAGGAATCTATGGCCACATCTGAAATTATCCTGCTTCCCTCTACTATCGAAGCAGGTAATGAACACTCTACTACTTTTTTATTAATAAAACACTTGTATTAATAATTAATATAAATAATAATTTAACATTTTATTCTTATTGCAGTTGATGCTCTGTTGCCCCTACAACAGCATACACGTTTGACCAGGTTGGGAGCAAGACATCTTATAGATGAAGGGGATGACATCCTTGCGTCATACATGAAAAATTGCAAGAAACCGAAGAATAATTAATTGTAATTATAATTTAATTTGAACGACCTTGTTTCAAATTATGTATAGCATATAGTTTATTATAAATCAAATTGAGATGAAATATTTTTTAAACTCTAAAAATGAATGAATGCATGAATGAATAAAATTTTACTATTTATTTCTTTATTTATGACGTATCCTAATATCTTTCTTTCAAATATTTCCTAGTAGATAGATTGGGTACTAGGGAATTGTGAGTGATTTGAGGGGGGGGAGGGGTCATGAGATCTTCCCCCTTCACATGGTTGGACCTATTTAGTAGAGAATACATTAATATTTAGACAATCCTGGAGTAAAGCTCTGAGATCCAACAAAGAAACAACAAGGTCAATGTTGACTTCTTTGCTGCTTGATAGAGTGGCGGGAGGTTTGATCAATCAGATATTCATTTAGGTATTCATGCAGGGATTTCCACTCACTTTCCGAAATCGCTGGAGGGTGCTCATACTTAGGGTTATTTTTCAAATGAACCCTATATTGGTCTCACAAATATTTTAAATATAGTCTTGCCTTCGCTGTAAATCCACTTTTGTTGAAGGTACCATCCCTAAACAGGCCAACCAAGCTATTGATAAGTTATTCCTTAAACTTTGAATTTTTCTAGTTCCACCTTCTGTGAATGGTGGGCCCAAAGAGTTTCGAGGATGCCTCATTCAACCACATATAGAAGGTACTATTTCCTACAAAATGATATTACCTTTAGTTGAAAATCATGAAAATCTATATGTAAATTTCAATTCGATCATAATTAATATATAAAACAGTTAGATACTTGGAATATTATCTAGTTTGATGGGAACATGGTCATCATATACCAAGAATGTAACTGGTAGTGTTTTCGTGCTAGTAACACAAGTAGACATAGGAAATCTTGCTTGCATAGATTTGATGGAATCATGGTTTGCATCATGTGCACATCCTTCTGTGCATTGTTTAGTGGGTGTAGATAATGGTGTGTCACCATGTTGAAGAGTTTAATTAATGGTCGGTGTGTTCAGTGTGTCACTCACAAATAGAGAAAAGGTGTTGCTACCAACGTTGACCCCCATAGTCTCGCCATGAGGATCAACTCCCTCAAAAAACCCTGTAAAATAAAGAGTTCTTTTATGCAGGATGAAAAAAATAAAATCATAAATAAAGAAATGGGATAATTAAATGAGTTTCTCACCCCATGTTGAGGGATTTGGGTCATCACGGTTTTGATTTGGTCTCTTATATCTTCTGTCCGTGACTTAATCGTAATTAGAAAAATTAAGTCTCTTGTTTAATTTTACGAGAAGCCTCTTGACTGTTTGGATCAAATAGATCGACATATAAATTTTTTCTTCACTAAGAACTTCCTTAGGAGCATATGTGGATTGCTTTGAGGCTGGTGCCTTCCCCTTGTCACCGTATTGACCAAATACATGGTAGTTAGTTATAGATTATTTAGGGATAGAAATTATAAATTTCGAACTTGTTTTTTTCCTCATTCGAAGAGGAAGAGAAGTTAGCTCTTTTTTTTCTAGAAGATTTTATTATTATTATTATTAAATATAGAAAAACATTTTACATGAGTTCTCCAAATTCCATCATATGCCTCATTCCATGTGCCATGTTGTGGCTCATCTGCATTTACCTTTGAATTTTTTTTCAAAACACAAAAAAAGCATATATGATAGAAAATGTAAATTTTTTAGTGTCAGAAAAATTTTGATTTATATTGGTACATTAACATTACATGAAGAGATGTGAAGCTGGGTCGAGTCGGGCTCATTCACATGCAGAATAGTTCAAGAGTTGGACCGATGGGCATGTTCATAATATTGCACATTTAACAGGGTCAAGTCGGGCTCATTCGCAAGCTCAAGAGGGACAAATGAGAAAGAACATTGGATAAGCTCAGGAGGGTTACACCGTGGAGCGAACAAAATAATTTCGCAAAGGTGCAAAAAGGGCGCATTTCCCTTTAACACTTAAGATTTTTGGAGGAGGAATAAAGGGAAAAATTGATGGTCGAGATCAAAGTGTAGAAATAGAGCAGAGAGATAGACAAAGGAGATTAAATCGCAAATCGAAAATCACAAGTTTCAATGGATAGGTGCGGGAGGTAAGTGATAAAGTCTCTGAAGTGCAATGTGTGATGCCAGGCGGGACCCGATCGCATAACGCGCATCAAAATTTTTAAAAGATATGTGTTAAGGAAAAGTTAAAGTCAAAAAAATATGAAGTGTGATGTGGCAAGCTGACATGTCAGACAATGTGGCAGCGACATCGCAGATGACGTGGCCCTAGCCCGCATACCACACAATGCAATTTTTAAAAATTAAGGGCGAAGGGTAAGTGTTATAATTGTTGACGTGTGATGTGCGATGTAGTGGGGCCTGATCGTAAATCATGAATCACAAGTTTTAAAGGATCACCATGGGAGGTAAGTGATAAAGTTTCCGAAGTATGACCTGTGATGCCAGGTGGGACCTAATCGCATAGCACACATCACAAGTTTTAAAAGATAAATTCTAAGGAAAAGTTAAGGACGACGAAATGTGAAGTGCGATGTTAGCACAGACACGATGTGGTTCCAAGATGAAATATAAAGGATTTCAAGTCTGGGCTTATGTGGTTATGCACCATTTTGTGAAGAAATAGGTAGAACGTAGCAAAGAAACTTAGGTAAGTGACCTGACACAAATCAAAGGAGAAGAGGTAGAGCCCGACAGCAGGTGATATGATTGATAGCATTTGAAGCACAGGGGCATAGGCAGAGTCAGGTAGAAGAGCGTATGGAAGCCCTATTGGGAGCATGACATATGGGTCAATTCTAGCACTAAGGCATCATTACGGAGCTGTACAGCCATTGCATCATAACCAGAAAGGACACCTCGACACTTCGGGAGGACGCATCAACAACATTAGATTCAACAAAACGAACAATATTTCCAATTTTAATTTGTTTTCCAAAGTATGATTGCATAAGTAATATTAACAATTTAGGTAGTCGAATAGTTTCAAGAAGTTCAAGATTTATGAACCATTGTGATGTATTTAAGTAGATAGAAATAAATAAAAGGGCTTCCAAGTTTTGGAACTCTAGAGGATTTTTAATCTGGTACTGAGTTTTATGAGACATAAATGAAAGAAGATCAAGTTTCCTACAGTTGTTGATGTTGATATTTCTTTCCAGTTTCTCTCTGTGTTTATTCCTCTTTGAATGAAGTGAAGTAATGTGGTAGCTGGTCTTTTAATTACATCTCTGAGTAAGAGTTAAACAACCTTAATTTGCACTCCTTCACCTCATCTCTTTCTTCTTCAGAAAATTATGATAAAAATTTAAAGTAATAGATTCCGTATTTGCAACATATTATTTAGAGTTTCCTCTCTCTCCATGCATTTCCTATGAAACTTAAAAGTGATAGATTTTGTTGCCCAACATATCAATTCAATTTTCCTTTACAATTCTTCTTTTCATTTAAATCGGATATCAACAGTTTATGGCATTATGAAGGCTTTAATTATATTAGATTGTATTAAATAATTAGATTCCAAATGTGTTAAGCAGATTCCATTTGATATTATAATTGTGACATAAATTTAAAAAATTCCTTAAGCACTGATTCCTTACCATAGCCAAGGGTACAACATTTTTAGGCACCGTTATCGGGGACTAAGAAACAAAGTTTATTTTCCCTATGTTTTTCACATTATTTCCTCTGGTTGTTCAGTAAGGAGGAAATATTCCATTGTGTTTTTTATTTTCAAAATTATGGCTTTCAAAGTGCCACACACAAGGTCAGACACCTCATAATAGATAGTCCCTTCTTTTCTAGATCCAGAAATATTGGTTTCTAAAAAGGCTCAGAAACCCGTAACTCCTTCAATACCTGATCTTGCATTTCCTGCTCCTGGCAACTATTCTCATAACTCTTTTTTTGAGGATATTTCCAAGGAACTCCCTTTCTTGGAACAAGATACCCCTTCCACACACATTTATTTTCAAGAACCTCAGTTGGAAGAAAATTCTTTCGAGTCTGTTTCTTTTACCTCCACTCAAGCTCAACCAAATATAGTTGTTGGTCCATCTGGTGTTGTCCATCAACCTACCCCCATATTAATTTTTCCTACACCTTCATTCACTTTCATAGCAGGTTCATCAACCTCAACCACCCAAGGCGGAGTACCAAGTTGTTAATATGGTAGCACCAGATTTCTTAATGGATAGATATGCACCACTAAATCTTCCACAAAAAATGAATGCCATGCCTTAAGAATACCTCAAATTACTTCCTTGTTTCATTGGAGAATATGAAGTATCTACATAACAACATCTACCCTTGTTTTTCACTTTTTCTAAGATTTAAATGTAGAGCATCTTGATGTTGTGATGAGACTATTTGTGTATTCTCTATGTGGAGAGGCTAGGAAATGGTTCAAAGGTTTACCAAATGATTCCATAATGACTGGGAAGGGTTAGAAACTCAATTCATTATGATATGGGGAGAGAAGAGAGATCATGGTTACTCATTGACAGAGTTTAATGAAATTAAAAGAAACCCTAATGAAAACATTTCTAAGTTTGTAAAAAGATTAAAAAAAAATGTATAATATTTTACCTATAGAGATGAAGCCCCCCTCCCTGTAGGAGCAAAGGTAGTCTTTGTTGGGGTTTTTGATTCTGATTTTAGCTTTACATTGAGAGATAGAAGAGCCCCTACTCTTGAGCAGATACAAACAGATGCTTTAGAGATTGAAGCTAATATGAATGCGGCTGGAAAGGTGAAAGGGAAATAGCCAGTAAAAGAGAAGGGGAAGGCAAAAGAAGAATCATCACAATATCTAAGAATTGAAGATATGATAAAGGTGATAAAAAATATGACAAATAAGCTAGCTAATATGGAATTGGAAAATAGAAAATCCCAGATACAAGTACAACAAAACCGAGGGGGGTTTAACCCTTAATTCATAAGACATCCCCTACAAATCTTGCAGAGGGAAAGAAGAGATGAAGACCAGGTTCAAGCTCCATTTTATATAGAAGCAACACCTGAAGAGCTAGCAGAAGATGACCAAAGGGAGACTGAGGATAAGTTATATGCTATGTATGCAATAGAAGAGGATGAAAAGGAATATTGCGAGGGAGAATATGCTGAAGCTGAAGTTTCTTTTGATCAAGACGATATGGATGAATATTGTAGGCAATTCATAGATTTCATGCAAGCTGAGTTACATACAAATTATGATTTTATGTCTAGAAAGAGATCTAGAGTGTAGGATAATGAAGGTTAACAACAAGGTTCCATTCCTCCTCCAATGACGACTCCACTAGAAAAAGACCCTACGAAACAGGTCAGTAATAGGAACCAACTTGTAAATTCACTTAATAGAACAAATTTGCAGCCCGGTGAATCTTCCCAGAACAAATCAGATGACACTAATATCTTGGAGAGAGTTGTTCCTGTACAGGAACAAGCAGCAAATTCTAGAAAGAGTGAAGAAGAACCTGAAAATAATGTTAAGAAAACTCATGCTTTCAATTTGACTAAAGATGTGGAGAAGGTCAAAATTCAGGTGCCTCTTCTAGAATTAGCCAAAATACCATCTTACAAGAAAGAAATTTCAGAATTTATTAATCTCACACAGGTGGAAGACATAAGTGACACAGTGAAATTACAATAAGAAAAGCCAGTGGTCACCTTTGGTCCTCATGTAAGAGAAATAGATACCTCTATCCCACCCTTCTATATTTCTTTGTTGCTTCATGATTATGCTCTACATAATTGCATGTTGGACTTAAGAGCATCCCATAATATCATGCCATTCTCTATTATGAAGGAAATAAACTTGCAGATTACCAAACCTTATAGGGATCTGTATTCATTTGATTCCAAAAGGATGAAATGTGTTGGGTTAATTAAATATGTAGAAATTTCGTTGGAAAAAATCTCAGCAAAGAGTATAGTCATGGATGTAGTGGTTGCTAACATCCCAGCAAGGTTTGGAATGCTCATGTCAAGATATTGTGGAGCAAATTTGGGAGGTGTACTAAAATTATATTTCACTTATGCTATCATTCTAGTTTTTAATGGAGAATAAATGAGGTTGTACAGGGAAACAAGGTTTGTGAATACTACCTCCAAGAAATATGTAGAAAATTCCCACATTTATAATCAATAAACCAAAGAACTTTTTGTTTCATGCTACATGAAGATGCAGAATTTATTGAAGACACAAGAAAGAAGCTCTCTTTAGTAGTTGTAAATAATGAGGTACACTCAAGGAAGATTTGGAAGTGCTACTTTGATGGCGCCTACTCCAAGGAGGTCGCAGGTGCTGGATTCTTGCTGATATCACCAAAAGGCAACCTCATGCCTTTCTCTTTTAAACTAGAATTTGATTAAACAAACAATCTGGCTAAGTATGAGGCTTTAATCTCAAGCCTTCAAGTTTCTAAACAGATGGGAGTTAAATGTATTCCAATTTTTGGTGGCTCTAAATTGATAATAAGGCAGATTAAAAATCATTTTCAGACAAAGCATATGAGATTGAGATCATATAGGAACAAGTGTGGGATCTCGATGAAAACTATTTTGAATCATTCAATCTTCAATATATTTTGAGGGAGGAGAATAGATTGGCTGATTCTTTAGCAGTTCCAGCCAACACCTTCAAACCTCCAATAAATCCAAGGTTAAGGTATGAGATTTAAATTAGGCATAGACCTTCTATCCCTCATAATGTGAAACATTGGCAGGTGTTTGACGATGATGAACATATAATTTAGTTCCTAATGATGATTATAAACTTTGAAGATGCTCAGATAGACCAAGAGTAATAACAAACAGAGCATAAAGCATAGATAAGAAACCTTAAGTAGTCAATAGGTGAATAAAATATTATCCAATTGAAAGATAATGTGTTTCCCAAAGGGTTGGTTCCCCTTGAAATATTATTTGATGCTAATGATGTTGTTTTTTATTCAAAGAAAACAAATCAAGAAGAAGATATCGAATATTGTAATTTGGGAACTCAGCAGGAACCCGAAATATTGAATATTTTCAAATGTGTTCCCAAAAACTACAAAGAAAGATACATTTATATTTTTAAGAAATATATGGATGTGTTTGCCTAGTCATATGAAGACCTGAAAACATATGATAGAAGCATCATTCGGCATAAGATTCCATTTAAGGAAGGAATCAAACCACACAAATATAACCTCATACATATCAATCCATCCTTGTTAGCTCCAATTGAAAAAGATGTGAAGAAAGTGTTGCAAGAGAAAATTATAGTCCCTCTCAGATATTCAGACTGGGTTTTTAATCTGGTCCCTATAAGAAAGAAGAATGGATAAATAAGACTATGTGTAGACTTTAGGAACTTGAACCAAGCATCTCTAAAAGATAATTATCCTTTGCCGAATATGGATTATGTCTTACAAAAGGTGACAAGAGCTCACAAGTTGTGTAGGGTTGACAGATTTTCTAGGTATAATCAGGTAGCAGTAGAAAAATAAGATCAGAAGAAGATTTCTTTCACTATGCATTGGGGCACCTTCATGTATGTAAGGATGCTGTTTGGCTTTATGAACTCAAGTGCAACATTTCATAGGGCCATGGACATATCCTTTGTTGGTGACAAGTTTGTAGTTATATATCTGGATGATGTAATTTTTTTATAAGGGTCAGATGTTGAACACTTGGTGCATTTGCAAAAAACTTTTCAAAAGTGCAGAAGGTTTGGTCTGTCATTAAATCCCAAGAAATATTTTTTTTTCCTTAGAAGAAGGTAAATTATTAGGTCACATAATTTCTAAAAAAGGAGTAAAGATATACCCAGCAAGGGTGGAATCCATTCAAACTATTCCTTTACCCAGAAGCAATAAGGATATCTAGAGATTCCTGGGAAAAATAAGCTTTTTGAGGAGGTTTGTGCCCAATTATGCTGAGATCGCGAGAAATATAACATATATGTTGAAGAAAAATGCAGAATTTAAATTGGATAAGGAAGCAAGGGATGCATTTGTTAGAATAAAGGAATCACTACAGGAATCCCCAGTTTTGATTAGCCCAGACTATCAAAAATCCTTTCAGGTATTCTCATTTTCATCCCCCACTACTATTGTTGTTGTGTTGTTGCATAAAAGTGAAGACAATAAGGAGTAACTAGTTTAATTTTTCAACAAAATTCTCAGAGATGTTGAGCTCAAATAAAATATTATGGAGAAAAAAGTATATGCTTTGGTAAATGCACTAAAATCCTTTAGGACTTATGTGTTGCAGTCCCAAATAAATTATTATGTTCCTAATTCTGTCGTGAAATACGTGTTGATCCAAAGTGATGTTGAAGGAAAAAGGGGGAAGTGGATAGAAAAAATCCAAGAGTATGATTTGGACATCAAACCCACCAAGCTGGTCAAGGGATAGGGGTTAGTGAAGTTTTTGACAGAGACAAATTTTCAAGCCTTGGGAATTAATCTATTGGCACCAGTGGTTCGAGATTTAAATGAAGAAGGTCAAAGCAATTTCAAAACAGGTATTCAATACAATTTTTTGTGCTCTAATTGGTATAAATATATTGTGCATTACCTGTGTTTATTTTCCTATCCAAATTCACTAAATAGAACAAAATATAGATATATCAAGCTCAAGTCTCAGCCATATGTTATGATAGAAGTGAATCTATACTGAAAATACCTTGCTGGTATTTTTCTATTATGTTTGATCGAAGGAGAATCTATTGAAGTCACAAAACAATATCATGGAAGTCTGTGTGGAAGATATTATAGCTAGAAGGACACTGCTCATAAAATTCTGAAGTTAGGCTTCTATTGTCCAACCCTATTTGTAGATGTTTAAAGACTGGTCAGATGTTTTCAGAAGTGTCAGTTATTTTCTGAAAAGAAAAAAACTTGCTCCATTACCTCTTATCCTAGTATTTATTGAAGAAACTTTCAGGCAGTGGGGATTGTGTTTTATTGGAAAGATCAATCCACCATCAAGCAGAAAGTTCAAGTGGATTCTGATTGCCACTGATTATTTTACAAAATGGGTTGAAGAAATACCGACTAATAAGGCGAATGACCAAGTGGTAATGAAATTTCATAGGAAACTTTTTTCAGCAGATTCAGATGTCCAATCAAAATTATGACAGATAATGCTCAGGTATTCAACTCTACTCATTTCATTAATTTCTGTCAAACATATAATGTAATTTAATCACATGCCACACCGTATCATGCCCAAGGGAATGGATTGGAAAATTTTTCAAATAAAACATTGGTCAAAATCTTGAAGAAAACAATCATTTAGAATCAGAAGGATTGGGATATGAAGTTGAAGTTTTCCCTCTGGGAAGTTCGAGTCACTACCAAGAGATCTACTAGGAAGTCTCCCTATGAACTGGTTTTTGGAACTCAAACATTATTTCCTACTTAGCTGGCCAAACTAGTGATTTATTTCCTTCAAGAAGCTCAGGAAGAACTGAATGCTCTATTTAGAATATTGAAAAAAATAATTGAATCAAGTGAAAATGTAAATAGAGTCAAGGATAAATTGATTACTTATGAGGAAAAGATGAAGTCTATATTTGACAGAAAAGAAAAATAAGTTCTCTTTCAAGCAAGATATTTGGTACTAAGATGGGACAAAAGACAAGAAGAAAAGGGGAAGCATGGTAAATTTGACCCTCTCTAGCATGATCCATACAAGATCTCTGAGGCAAGGTCAAATAACACATTTATTTTGGAAGATCTAGATGGAGAGACAGTACATCTGCCTGTGAACGGGCAATATCTGAAGCATTATTTCCAGAATTAAAAGTGAACATTCCCCCATTGTAAATACTGGATTTCTCATTGTTCATATGTCACCAAGCAATATTTGACTCCACGCCCAATGCATAAGGCACTAATCTGCAGTTCTTAGCGCTTCCATGGAAAAAAGACTATCCCCATGTGGAGCCAGATGTTGTGGCTCATTTGCATTTAGATTTGATATATTTTTCAAAACGCCAAAAAATCATATATGATAGAAAATGTAAAAGTTTGTGTGTCATAGAATAATTTTGATTTATATTGGTACATTAACATTACGTGATGATATGTGAAGGAGGGTTGAGTCAGTCTCATTCACGTGCAGAATAGTTCAAGAGCTAGACCGACGGGTACGTTCAGAACCTTGCATGCCAAACAGGGTCGATTCGGGCTCATTCGAATGCTTAGGAGGGACCATCATAGAAGAACACTAGATAAGCTCAGGAGGGTTACACCATGGAGCAAAAAAACTAATTTCCCAAAGGCAGAGAAAGGGCTCATTTCCCTTAAACACTTAAGATATTTGGAGGAGGCGCAAAGGGAAAAAGGATGGTTAGGATCAAAGTGTAGAATTGGAACATAGAAATAGACAACAGATATTAAATCAAAAATTGCAAATCACAAGTTTCAAAGGATAGGCACATGAGGTAAGTGATAAAGTCACTGAAGTGGGACGTGCGATGCCAGGTGGGACCTGATCGCATAGCGCACATTGCAAGTTTTAAAAGACAATTTTTAATGAAAAGTTAAAGTCAGCGAAATTCAAAGTGCAACGTGGCAAGCTGATGTGGTAGACGATGTGGAAGTGATGTGGCACATGACATGGACCTAGCCTACATACCACACAATGCAAGTTTTAGAAGTTAAGGGAAAAGGGTAAGTGTTATAATCATTGAAGTACGATGTGCGATGTTGTGGGGCCCGATCACAAATCACGAATTTTAAGTTTTAAAAGATCACTGCAGGAGGTAAGTGATAAAGTCGCTGAAGTGTGACGTGTGATGCCAAGTGGGACCCAATAGCATAGCGCACATCACAAGTTTTGAAAAATAAACGCTAAGGAAAATTTAAAGATGGCAAAATGTGAAGTACGATGTTGGCATGGATGTGATGTGGTTCCAATATGAAATCTAAAGGATTTCAATTCCGGGCTTATGCGATTATGCGCCATTTTATGAAGAAATAGGTAGAACATGGCAGAAAGACTAGGGTAAGTGACCCAATGCAAATCAAAGGAGAAGAGGCACATTTAGGTAGCAAGTGATATGATTGACAACGTTTGAAGCACAAGGGCATAGGAAGAGTTGGGCAGAAGAGCATATAAAAGCCCTATTGGGAGCATGACAGCTAGGTCAAATTGGGCACTGAGGTGTCGTTACAGAGTTGTGAAGTCGCTGCATCATAACCAAAAGGGACACATTAGCACTTTGGGGGGACACATCTGCAACATCATATTCAACAAGGCGAACAATATTTCAAGTTTTAATTTGTTTTCTAAAGTATGATTGCATAAGTAATATTAACAGTTTAGTTAGTTGAATATTTTCATGAATTTCAGTAGTTACGAACCACTGTGATGTATTTGAGTAGAAAGAAATAAAGAAAATGGCTTCCGATTTTTGGATCTCTGTAGGATTGTTAATTTGGTACTGAATTTTCTAGGAAATAAATGAAAGAAGATCAAGTTTCCTGTAGCTGTTGATGTTGATATGTCTTTCCAGTTTCACTCTATGTTTATTCCTCTTTGAATGAAGTTAAGTAATCAAGCAGTCGGTCTCTTAATTACATCTGTGAGTAAGAGTTAAACAACCTTAATTTGTGCTCCTTCACCTCACCTCTTCTTCCTTTATAAAATCCCGATGAAACTTTAAAGTAATAGATTCTTTGTTTGAAGCATATTATTTCGAGTTTCCTCTCTCTCCATGAATTTCGTCTGAAAATTAAAAGTGATATATTCAATTTCTCATCATATCACTTCAAGTTTCCTTTACGGTTCTTCTTTTCATTTCATTTAGATATTAGTAGTTTATGACATTGTGAAGGCTTTCATTATATTATATTATTGAGTGTATTAAATAATTAGATTCCAAAGGTGTTAAGTAGAGGCCATTTGATATTATAGTTGTGACATACATATACAAAATGTCTTAAGCATTGATTCCTTAGATTGTTTCTTGAGATACAACATGCCATATACATTCTTTCAAAGTGGTGTAATCACAGACCACCGCTCTGATAATAGAGAGAGATAAACAAATAAAGAAAATGGAAGGTGAAAGTAATAGAAACATACAATCATCATATAATGCATAAGTAACACATGTGACAAAGATCCAAAAAATAGTAATGTTCATGATTCTTACATTTGATATAAGTCATTGTCCAACATCCTGCAGATAACACAGAAATAAACTAGATATGAAACATAAACAAGAAAGGAGGTGTAATGACAGCCATGGTAATTTTATGTGTCCCCAGTCCACCTCTTGACCAATAATGCCGTGAACATAGTGTAGGGTACCCAACATCATATGAAATCCCCCTTTTGAAAGGTTTTCAACCTTCGAATTCAATTGGAATTTTATTGTGTAAAGCGAGATTCAACAAGTTTGAAAGAAATAGAAAATTTCTTGTTGTGGTAACTCATTATGTCTCTAAGAGAATTGATGTGAGTGATCTGTGATTTTTGGACAATGAGTTGTGAGTGAAATGTATTTGAATATGCATATCATTCTATGGGATGCAAGCCTAAAATAGAATCTTGGTGGTTCTTGTACTCATACTCTAATTAGGTATATGATGGAAATGTAAAAATACATTTACAGCCAGTGCTTCCCCATGCTGAATATCAAGCATATCGACATTAACATTAGGCCAGAACATAGGTAGAGCATGAAATTGAAAATGAACTTGATAAGTTTTAATAATCTTTGATAATCCATGGCCAGGTATGTGTATTACTTAACTTTGAGTAAACTCTAATATAGGGTGATCCACCTTTTTCATATGATTGATTCATTAGTACGTGGTGGCTTCCATGAGAAATTTGAAAATCAATTACGTGCATTGTATCCTCGTCATTAAATTATTTTGTAATGGAAACATTTGCAGCTATATACCTATATTTAATATAAGGGAAAACTTCATTTATATTTTCATGTAAGAGAGGATCTCAATGCTGGTAGGCTCCTCACTTTTTAAGGTTTTGTAAATATGCCCTTAAGAAAATTGTGACCATGCTAAACCAAAATATACTACCATATATACATCTAACTTGATCACACTTCATATAAATACCTTGTGAGGTGGATTGATGTAACAATGAAATTCTCAAGTGAAAAATAATGAAACCAACATGCATAATATTGGTTTGGAGCTACTTTTTAAAAATATTACAAATATCAATTTTTATCAATGAGATTAGAATCACAAATATTTTCAAAATCAATTTTCATAAGTTTTTCAAAATCCTTCTCCCTTTGAACTAGAGAAACTTGCTCCCCCTAAATTTGGAAACTCAACCTAATATGTGTTATGGCTACTAGCTAAATCTTTTTTGAAGTCATCTGTGTATCCCATCTCTTCCATCTAGGTCCATTTGCACCAAGTGGGTCTGCTAATGCGGTCCTCCTACCTCCTCAAAATTGTTGCATAAATATCTCTATGTCCCTCTAAAACTAGAGGTTGACCCCATAACTGGTACAATAGTCCCTCTCTGATCCCCAGTATGATGGAGTCCTCAACATACACAAATCCCTCTGGCCATAACTATACTGAAACTCCTCTGAAATCAACTCTATAGCCTTGATCCTCCAAGGCTAAAACCGAGAGCATATTCACTCTTAGACGAGGAACATATAGAACATGATGAAAGGATACAATCCATCCTAATTATAACTTAGATACAATTGAAAAATCTCTTGCACCAACTGCTCCTTCAGTATGGATCCCACACCTCACCAATCACATAGTTGCTACTGAGCCAGGTGTTTGAAATAAATCACATTCCCTTGGCATATGGCATGTGGCACCACTATCTAGATACCAGCAATCTCTGGAAATATCCTCTAAATCCAGGAGTGAAACACACTCTTTCTTTAACAATGTGGATAATTTCTTGGCAAGTTATGGCTCATCCTTCACTGTAGCCATTTCCATAACCAAGATTTGTGTCTCATTCTTGGCCTCAAACAGTAAAATAGTGTAATGTGAAATAGTGAAATAGTGAAACATATTTTCCTTTGAAATGACCCCTATTATATCCATCTTCGATGGTGATTCTCACTATGTGCACCAATTTCCTCCTAAATAAATTTCTCCAAAATATGGAACGAAAATTTGGTGTCGACTAAAATGGCGGAAATGTTGAACCTTAAGAAGGTCAAGCATCCAACACTCTACAAGGTGTCATGGTTTCATAAAGGACACCAATTTCTTGTTGGGAAAAATACTGAGAGGGGGGGGTGAATCTGTATTTAGGGCTGACTGAAATTTTTTTACTTTTTCTTTCTCTAAAACCCATACGCTACTTTACTAAACCCAAGTCGCGTATACACGTGGATATCCTTAATAAAACTTGTGTATTACCAGAGATCTCATTATGTAGATAATTCTTTACTTAGATCATTGCATCATTCATTCATTAGATGTTTAGTAAGCAGTAAACTTGTGCAGTAAGAATAGAATAAATCATCACACATAAGCAACACACATGAACACCAGGATTTAAGGTGGAAACCCAATTAGGGAGAAAACCACTGCTGCAGTCGTCTCAGTATTCAACATTTATTATAAAGAAAACATCTTACAACCATGTACTGGTGCAGACTCATACCAGCACACAGGCACCCACCCGCAGAAGGCTACAACCTTCTCTCGTTTACTAGCCTCTCCTGGAAGGGAGCTACAACCCCCTGCTCTCATTTACCAACCTCTCCTGGAAGGGAGCTACTACCCCCTGCTCTCATTTACCAGCTACCACTGGAAGGGAGCTACAACCCCCTCACTGAAGGCTTTAACCCTCAGCTCCATCATGGACCACGTTTCATCAATTTTCATACTAGATCCAACAGCTTCCATACAACACACCTTGTAGGTCACTTTTCATCAGATTTTCAGACTGGACCCACTCCACACATTTAAGCTCAACATACATCAAACTGAAACTTATAACCCCATTAATTCATATTGAATCATCAACCAATCAACCAACAACTTGATCTTCCATTAACATAATCATCAGCATATTCAACATTCAAACAACCCAGATCTGTATGAATACATTATTGACAGATAACAGTAAACCAACAGAACAGATCAGACATTTCATTCCACACACTTCAGCAAAACCCTAGATTCCATACACGCTTTTACTTTACTGAACCTGCGTATATACATGCTTTCATAGAGACAAACCTGTGTATACTTTTGCACATATTCCAGAATCAACCTCACATTCCATACGCGCTTTTGTTGAAGCCAACCTACATATGCACGCGCTTTTTATGAAGCGAACCTACGTATAGATCTTCAAACTTTGTAGGGCTGCGCAACTCTTCAGAACAAATAAATAGCTCAGATCTTACCCTTCACTTCAGAAAATATTCGCCTCATCTTAGATCTAAACATTCCATAAATAGATCTATAAAATACATAGTCATTTCAGATCTAGAGATCCCTCTTCATCATTTTCTTCATAGGTGCATTATTAATTCAGATCAATCAATAAACTGTTACCCTTCCATGCAGATATACTTCAAAGTGAAGTATTCATTAAAACCCAAACTTATGCACACCTTGCACTATGATCTTCTTCTCCTTAAATAGATTTAGCCTTTGTCAATACCATGAGTCAAAACCACACAACTACTAATGGTATTCCTGGACAGGATCAAATAGATATTCCAACGCTCAATACAATGGGCCAATACCATGGTAAATTCCCTTGGTTTTATGAATTTAGAGCGCAAATAGGCATATGCTACTTGGTACATACTTTTCCGCGTACATACGCTACTTTGCCTTTACAAACCCGCGTATGCTTTGTGACATGTCATATTTATCATTTCTCTGGCACTTACTGGAATTCCTTTCTTCTGTTACTTCTGAGCTAATCTGTAGGTACATCATCCTTCCTTATTTAACACAAGATACATCTTCCTTACATATTTAACACATAGGTTGCTTATCATAGGCAACTCATCAAGCAGGTTTCTATCAAGAACAACTTCATCAAGTAGGTTTCCATCCAAATACAACTCATCAAGTCAGTTTCCATTAAGGAAGACAACTCATCAGATAAGTAGGTTTCCATCAATAAAAACTTCATCAAGTAGTTTTCCATCCAAAGAAAACTCATCAAGTCATTTTCCATTAAGGACAAATTCATGTATTAGGTTGCCATCAAAGACAACACATTGCATCATATTGCCAACAATATTATTTCATCAAGTAGGTTGCCATCAAGGACAACACATGCCAACAATATCCCCCTTTGGACTTGATGGAAACCATGATGGTGTTTGATCACCACAACAGATAGATACATTTATTATAACCATTATGCAAACACCATGATACTCTCCCCCTATTCAAACACCATGTTACTCTCCCCCTTTGACATCAAGGGCAAAGGGCGGATCAAAGCCAAAACAAGGTTTTTCTTCTCTTGTAGAAATAAGAGCTTTGTAGATCTGATGTGCACTGAAGTTACCATGCTCCCCCTGATTTCATGCTGAAAACATATTTTTCAATGAAGTACATGACTCTATGACCTTTCCTATCACCAAGGAATCATACTTACATCAATGATCCAACCAAGTGGATTTACATATGTGACTCAAGTACCCAACCAAGTGGGTTTACACATTTTGACTCAAGTACCCAACCAAGTGGGTTTACAAATTTGATCAAGTCCTTACATGAATGAATATTACAATTTTACATCATAGGTCTCAACATGACCTTTTCATCAAATTACAAATATGACTTTTTATGACCAATACCAAAAAGACCTCAAGAGAGAGATCATATTTCAGAACCATCATAATGCCAACAATGCATTACTTTCCATATGACCAATGCTCCCCCTTAGCTTTTTCATCCTGAACAATTTCAACAGCAAATCATCAATGCATCTTCATCAGATATCAGAGAATGAAACGGATATATGAGAGCTGAAACATCACCAGAGATACCCAACAACACCACAGCTGTGACGAAGAATGCTGACCCCAAAAATTTGTCAGCACACACCCATACGTGGTTTTCTATGTATAAACTAGCGTATATACGCGACTGTCCTTCAGGAAATCCACGTATCCAATTTAATCTTCTAAAATTATGCAGATATGATCTTCTGAGAGGCAGAGACAACTCCTAGCTTCTTTCTGAGATATTCGAATGCTTTCCTGGAATATATGAGAGAAGATAGATAGGAAAATGTAGCTATGTTTTCAAGTGTCATCCAATGGTTGTAGCATAAGCACATTAGTAACCAAACCTTCAGACTCTTTGCAACATCAACATATTCTTCAAGAGGAATTATCATACCAGAACAATCTTCTTCAATAGACAATATGTATCAAGCACTTCTCCATGTGATCTGTTACCATCAATATCTTCATGATTTATTTATTTCATAATCATGATGTAACATGTGTAGGAATTATGTATAAAAGGTCTCAACCGTGTCCAAAGTCATCAGCAACAAACTCTGCATGATCTATCCTTATCTTTGCATCATAAGACTTCCATCTCATCCATGTGTGAAAATAAAAGATACTCTTCAACAAAAAGCAATCAGGGCTCATCCATAATCTCATCATAAGAAACCATGTATCATGTCACCATCATTTGAGCATGAGTATAAGAGAACTAATGAATAAGCAGATACAATGCCAACAATGCAATCATTAGTAGTTAGACTGATGCTCCCCTTGAACTTGTGCTCCTGATCTTTAGCTGAATCACTATTTTTCTTATCAGAAAGGCATACGATTCTATCTCCAGCGGAACTCACGTGTATACGTGGCTTTAGTTCACGAAACCTACGTATGGAAAGTGAGATTCTAAAAATTTCACAACTTCATCTCCCCCTGAACTTATGCCACGTGTACCTGTCTTCTTCACATCAGATGCACTGTCAGAAATAAACATACCCAGAATTACCAAACCAACCATGAGAATCACCATACATTGCTCCCCATGTGATGATACATTACTAATCCCTAGAATGTATCTCACATTACTTTTGCAGTCATTATGAGAAGTAAGCTTTAGAAGCGGATGACTGCAGTAGGATTATTATCCCCTACGTTTTTGACTAGTCCTCCTTCTTTTTCCAGTTTTACTTGAAATTTTTTATTGTGTGCTGGAAATTATCCAATTTCTCAGATCTATTCATCCTGCATTCTTTTTCTACATGTACATACTTGTTACAAGCATAACATCTTGCATGACCAGAAAATTAAGCATAGGGATCATAATGTATTTTTCTATTCTTTCTTCTATTGCAATCAACTGCTTTATGACCATACTTGCTGCATGAAAAACAATATCCCTTAAAGAAACCTGAGTACCTTTCTATGTAGAATCTGTTTGTTTAAGACTGAAACAATCTGCTTCTGCAATTGGCTGCAACATGCCCATAATTATGACATTTAAAGCATTCAACATTATTGATCAAAGGAGGGAATGATTTCTTTTGAGAGTTCATGATTGTCAGTTGACCTTTTGTTTCTTTCAACACATCAGGTTTTGCATTGATATCCTTTGAATCTTTAGCACTTCCTTGTGAACTAGATTCTCCTTTAACAGTTTCATGAAAACCAAGACCTAATTTAACAGAAGGAGACCTTTGACTAATAAGAATATTGTCCAAAATCTTAGTTCTATCTTGAAACCTCAAGAGTTTATCTTTTTCTTCTAATTTACCTTTCAAAATATTTACCTCAACTTCCAGTCTTTGGAAATGCTTCTTCATGCTTTCTTCGACCCTTCTTCCTTCTTCTACTTGATCATTCAATTTTAAAATCTCTTCTTTCAACCCATTTTCTTGTTTTTCAAAAGTTCGTAAAAGTTCTTCATTCTTCTTATTTGATTTTTCTAGATCTTCCTTGAGGGAGATGATTTCTGCTTCATGTCCTTTTTCTTCAAATGATTATAGAAGTTCCTCATTCTTCTTATTTGATGCTTCGAGATCTGCTTTCAAAGAGATGATTTCTGCTTCAAGTCCTTCATTGTGATTGGTTACTTTGTCCTGCAGTCTTTGATACATTTCTATCTGTCCCTTCATTGTTACTATCTGTTCATTCATTCTAGATATCATATCTTGGTAGATAGATTCCTTCCTTTTAAATTTATCTTCAACATTAATCTTGAGATTTTCTTCTAGACCCATAAAATTACTTTCACTATCTTCACCATTGCATGCACAAGAAAGCGAATCATAAGAACAACAATCAATACCTGTTTCATCTTCTTCATTTTCTGCTGCACATGTTTTCTGAGGTATCTCCTTTCTTTGAGTAGCCTTCTTCTTTTGCCTCCTTTCCATGAGCACTTGTAGATCTTGGTCAAAATAGTCTTCATCCTCATTTGACATTTCATCATTATCTTCATTTGTATAATAAATCTTTCTCTTTTCAAATTGTTTCCCTTTATCATGATTTTCTTCATAAGGACATTTAGCAGCATAATGACCAACTCTTCCACAAGTAAAACACTTGAAGGGAAGCTTACCTCTGAATCTTCCAATACCTGGTTGGAGTCTTCTTACAAAATTTGCTTCTTCTTCTTCTGATATATAACTTGATTCCTTGACAACTTCCTTTTCTTTTCTTTTGCACATGCCTTAAAGGAAACTTCTCTGATTTGAGAGGGACCTTATTTTCTCATTTCAAAAGTAGTTAGAATACCATTTAGTTGAACAATAGTAAGAGTTTGCAGATCTTGCCTTTCTTCAATAGCTGATACTTTTGACTCAAATTTTGAAGTCAAAGATCTTAAGACTTTGTCCACCAGAGTAGTATCGCTTATGGTTTCACTCAAATTTCTCATGCGATTTACAATATCATCTAGACGTAAAAAGAAATTGGCAATGCTCTCATCACTATGCATCCTTAAATTTTCATATTCAATTATGAGAGTTTGGAGTTTTGCACTTTTTACCTTTGTATCTCCTTCATAGCTTAGAACGATTTTGTCCCATATTTCTTTTGCTGAATTTAGCAGCATCACTTTAGCAAATTTTGGTTCAGACATGCTTCCTAATAAAACATTGACAGCTTTTGCATTGATTTCATATTTCTTCCTTTGTGCTGCATCAGTAGGAATAATTTCCGGATACTGATAACCTTCTTCCACGATTGCCCATACTTCTGCACCAAGACTTTGCAGATAAGCTTTTGTTCGTATCTTCCAGAATAACAGATTACTTCCATTGAATAGAGGTGGCCTTAGAGAAAGTAATCCTTCATGACTTCGCATTGCGACAGATCTCCTTCAAGCGATCAAGCTTTTGCAGAAGGACCTGCTCTGATACCAATTGTTGGGAAAAATACTGAGAGGGGGGGTGAATCAATATTTAGGCTGACTGAAATTTTTTTACTTTTTCTTTCTATAAAACCCTTACACTACTTTACTAAACCCAAGTCACGTATACATGCAGATATCCTTAATAAAACTTGTGTATTACCAAGGATCTCATTATGTAGATAATTCTTTACTTAGATCATTGCATCATTCATTCATTAGATGTTTAGTAAGCAGTAAACTTGTGTAGTAATAACAGAATAAATCATCACACATAACAAACACACATGAACACCAAGATTTAAGGTGGAAACCCAATTCGGGAGAAAACCACCGCTTCGGTTGTCTCAGTCTTCAATATTTATTATAAAGAAAACATATTACAACCATGTACTGGCACAGACTAATACCAGCACGTAGGCACCCACCTGCAGAAGGCTACAACCTTCTCTCGTTTACCAGCCTCTCCTGGAAGGGAGCTACGACCCCCTGCTCTCATTTACCAGCCTCTCCTGGAAGGGAGCTACTACCCCCTGCTCTCGTTTACCATCTACCACTAGAAGGGAGCTACAACCCCCTCACTGAAGGCTTCGACCCTTAGCTCCATCATGGACCACGTTTCATCAATTTTCATACTGGATCCAATAGCTTCCATACAACACACCTTGTAGGCCACTTTTCATCAGATTTTTAGACTGGACCCACTCCACACATTTAAGCTCAACATACATCAAACTGAAACTTATAACCCCATCAATTCATTCATTGAATCATCAACCAATCAACCAACAACTTGATCTTAAATTAACATAATCATCAGCATATTCAACATTCAAACAACCCAGATCTATATGAATACATTATTGACAGATAATGGTAAACCAACAGAACATATTAGACATTTCATTCCACATACTTCAACAAAACCCTAGATTCCATACGCGCTTTTACTTTACTGAACCTGTGTATATATGCACTTTCATAGAGACAAACCTGCGTATACTTCTGTACATATTCCAAAATCAACCTCACATTCCATACGCGCTTTTGTTGAAGCCAACCTGCGTATGCACGCGCTTTTTATGAAGCGAACCTGCGTATAGATCTTCAAACTTTGTAGGGCTGCGCAACTATTTAGAACAGATAAATAGCTCAGATCTTACCCTTCACTTCAAAAAATATTCGCCTCATCTCAGATCTAAACATTCCATAAACAGATCTAGAAAATACATAGTCATTTCAGATCTAGAGATCCCTCTTCATCATTTTCTTCATAGGTGCAATATTAATTCAGATCAATCAATAAAATGTTACCCTTCAATGCAGATATACTTCAAAGTGAAGTATTCATTAAAACCCAGACTTATGCACACCTTGCACTATGATCTTCTTCTCCTTAAATAGATTTAGCCTTTGTCAATACCATGAGTCAAAACCACACAACTACTAATGGTATTCCTGGACGGGATCAAATAGATATTCCAGCGCTCAATACAATGGGCCAATACCATGGTAAATTCCCTTGGTTTTATGAATTTAGAGCGCAAATAGGCATACGCTACTTGGTACGTACTTTTCTGCGTACATACGCTACTTTGCCTTTACAAACCCGCGTATGCTTTGTGACATGTCATATTTATCATTTCTCTGGCACTTACTGGAATTCCTTTCTTCTATTACTTCTGAGCTGATCTATAGGTACATCATCCTTCCTTATTTAACACAAGATACATCTTCCTTACATATTTAACACACAGGTTTCTTATCATAGGCAAATCATCAAGCAGGTTTCTATCAAGAACAACTTCATCAAGTAGGTTTCCAGCCAAAGACGACTCATCAAGTCAGTTTCCATTAAGGAAGATAGCTCATCAAATAAGCAGGTTTCCATCAAGAACAACTTCATCAAGTAGGTTGCCATCCAAAGACAACTCATCAAGTCATTTTCCATTAAGGACAACTTCATCTAGTAGGTTGCCATCAAAGACAACACATTGCATCATATTTCCAACAATCTTATTTCATCAAGTAGGTTGCCATCAAGGACAACACATGCCAACATTTGAAGTTACTGAGCAAAGTGAAGTGGCTTTCAAAATAGGTAGATATCAAGACAAACTGACTTGTGATATCATGCCTATGGATGTGTGTCATGCGTTGCTGGGAAACCTTGGAAATTTGAGAGGAAAGTAGTGCATTATGGAAGCAAGATATGTTATAAATTCAAGATGGGTGGTATTCAACATACTTTTCTATCTTTGCAAGAAGGGAATGGAGCTTCAAAGAGTGAGCCAAAAGCTCTATTTCTTGGTGGAAAATAGTTCTTATAGAAAATGACAAAAGAAGAGGTGAGTTATTCGATTGTTTCTAAGCCAAAAAGTGAATCTACTAATAATTTCATTTTAGATATGCCAATAGAAATTAAAAATATGTTTGAAAAGTAACACATAAGCATGGAATTTGTGTTGTATTTGCCACACAATCAATCTAAATAAGTAATCAAACTTACAATGGTCATTTGTCGAATATAGAGTGGGGTCTTCTGATGCAGCGAGTCTTCTGCTGAGTGGCCGGATGAGGCACCGTCACATGTGGATGAAGAACCATCATTGTCACGTGTGGATGAAGTATGATCACTGTCTATGGCGAGTCCTCTACAACTAAGTAAGTGTTTGCAATGCACTGCTACTGAGTGAATGGGGTTTCGGTGGGGTATTTGTGTTGAGTGCATCGAGACCGGGCCAACACATGTGATGAGTTAATGGGTTGAGGGGAAGGGTGTGGGGTTAGAAGAATTCATAACATGCAAGAATTAGAAGTAGTTTCGGTTTTTTGATTTGTTTGAGATATTTTTTTGTTTTATATTTTAATTTTAATTTCAAATTTCTAATATTGGTTATTTAATATATATAGTTATATTGATGTTTAATTTTATATATAATTATATTTTATATAATAATAGTTTAAATTTTTCTTTCCTTAGTTCTTCCATTGCATTGTTTCCTCTCACCTCTAGCTCGATGAGTTTCCATATGAAGATCAAGTTAAAATAAATTTCCATAAGAATAAATTAGACAAAACTCTTTACTATTGAAGGTAAATGAAATAGAACAAACCAAATAAAAACATATAAATACATACCTTGTACATTTCAACATTTTGATATCATTAATTTTCTTCTTCATCCAACTCATCATCCATATCATCATGTTAAGAATTCATTTTCAAAGGATTTTTCATGTGAGAATTATGATCATCATCGTCTATATCATAATCCAGAACATCCTCTCCCAAATTTGGTTCGACCTCTTCAAGTCCTTCGTCTGATGTATTGAAAATATCATCTAATTTGTCCATAACATTGTCTAGATTAAGATATCCTTGAACATATTCAACGTATTCGTCTGACACATGAAACCATTTCTCCTCTACATCATCTTCTTCTTCAATATCATCTTCTTCCGCTACATTATACTTTACCGAACTTCCTCTTGGACCGTATCCAACAACATAGGGACAACATGCTTTACCTGGAACCTTTGAGTAAAATACTTGTTCGAATTGGCTTCGAAGAACATAGGGCTCTGAGCCTGGCTCAACATTCCTCATATTAACCATGGTAAATCCATTAGAATTTTCAATAACAGTTCTATTGGGATCACGTCCATTGATTTGTAGCCTGTACCATTTGACATCGAACACAACTAATTTGAAGTGTATATAGTCACACTAAAGTATATCATCAAGTACCCATAGTATCGAGTTGCAGATACTTCTGGATGTTTTTCACCTATAGATGCAACGTTCTCTACTTGAAATACTATAATTATCCCACTATCCGAAGCTGTCCTATTTTCATCCAACCTTATGATGCGAAATTTGCAGGGATTGCACCACATATCTTTCTCGTGTTTCAACTGCAATATGAAAAACACATAAAAAAATACATTTTCATTATTTGATAAACATATTTAAACTTCGAAATTTTTCAAATTAATAAAAAATGACACCCTATACATCAATATACTTGTAAAAAAAATAAGTAGTATATGTGAATTATATGCTTTCCTTGTAATGTACTAAACCATGTGCTAAATCAATATCCCTCTCTATAAGACTGGTATCTCCACTACGTTCAACTTATTTGACCAATGTACACACACCATACGATGATAACCTACCATTATTAGCTTGTTTTCATTGTTCAATCCATACCTTCATCCAACCAACATTGTTTACAAAGTAGAAATGTATTGCATCCCACTCTCGTTTGACTGTATTAAAATAAAATAGTTCACATGCATATATATAATTAGTTAACACATTATACCATTATAATATTAGATTGTGCATGAAGACTAAAAGATAAATAAGTATGATATACATATAAAGAAAAAGTCAAATGTACTATAAATCTCCACTATATACTTACATCTCACTTTCCTCATTGTACCTTTCACTGATAGGTGCTCCCCTTCGAATTTGTTCATGGACTTGACATCCAAAATGCGATCCAATACATTGATACTTTTTCTTATTGTTGGACTATATTGAATAATATAAACCATGGTTTGATATACCATATATCACTCTACCATAGAACCCTCAGGACGTGCTCTTTGTCTGACCAAAGCCTTCAAAAATTTAATGTGTCTTGTAGAAATTTGAATAACTGTTAAATTATTCACTGAGATTATCCTGATCACACACTATTTGAGCTTCATGCATAATACATAACCTCTTCTACTATTGATCATTAATTTCAGAAATATAAACAATCCCATGCGCACATTAAAACCATAAACAATCACACATATAAACACAGTATTTATGGGAAATTTTAAAGATGAAAACCCCCAACTATCTGTATATTATAATGATAGAGATCATGTAAAAATCATTGTACAAACTTCTCACAAGCTATCAGTACAATCTCCAATTGTTACACACTACACAAGCTCAGATCTAACAAAACACATGCTCCAATCTGCTCCACTTGTTAGCTTGCCTCTACTGCGCAATCCAAGATGAATAATGGCCCAATCTAAGTTCAAATCCACCTGGTATGCACTGCGCAATCCTCATTGGAATCTCCATGAATGTGTGGTGAAAAACCATGCACCCGTATAGTCACAACTGATAGTCACACTTGTTCTTTCACCTACCTCTCCACTGGTCTCCACTGAAATTGTCCATGCACTGAATTTAACTGATGTATTCTTTAGTTTATTTATGAGTTTATAATTAGTGAATTAATTAATAATTAATTCACACCACTCTCACTAGTGTATCAATCAGTTAGACTAGATACAACTAGCTCAACTATGTTTAACTGAGTTAAACTGAACACAACTCCATTAACTCCTCAATCAACTCCACCAAACTCTGTCACATGAGTTCTAACTGAAGTCTCCATGAAATAGCTCCACTAAACCCTTAGGAATAGCATAATTAATTCTGTCAGCTGCATGTGCCACATTTGTGCACTTAAGTGAAGTGCTCCAAGAGGATAAGATAATGTTTAGAGTCCAAATATTATTAAGAGATAATAATATTCGACATAACTATTTTTAGACTGGCAATATAAAAATAGATTCCACCCATTATGTCTAAAAATAGAAGTCCATCTATTTTTTCCGACTTGACCAACCATCCACAAATAGCATTCTAAAACTCATAGAACATGATCCATATGTCTAAAAATAGACTTTCCGCCAAAAATAGCCTGCGGGCTCACTTAGTGAAGGTGAATCCTTTCCACTAAGCTCATCATCTTGTTGCAATCTCAACACTCCCTCTAAACAAGATATGGATTATCTGCAACCCTTATCCTACCTCTGTGGTATTCAAATTTTCTCCTGGTGAGCGCCTTCGTCAAGATATCAGCATCCTGATCCTCCGTAGGAATGTATGAAAGTAACATGATCTTCCGCTACACACAATCTCTGATATGATGATACCGGATGTCAATGTGTGAACCGAACAACCCAACCAAGATCTTCCTCATCCATATAGCCTCGCATGCAGCCAAACTTGCTGCCATATACTCGGCCTCTGCTAAACTGAGTGCCACAGATCTCTGCTTCCTGCTGTACCAAGAAACTGTTGTCAACTCGATACTGAAAATCCCTCCAGATGTGCTCTTTCTATCCATTGGGCTCCCTACCCAATCAGCATCTGTGAAGCCACATAGCCTCACCTCATTCGACTGTTTGTACCATAATCCATATCCCGATGTGCCTCTGATATAGCGCAATACATGCTTGCCTGCCTTCCAAAAAAGCTTGGTAGGCTTAACCATAGCTTGCGAAAGCTGGTTAACTGCATAGCATATATCGGGTCGTGTATTGACCAGATACATAAGCGACCCCACCAACTGTCGATAAACAGTGGCATCCACTACCTCCGCTGAAGTAGCATCCTCCTTCCTCCATCCACCAGGAAGAGGAGTATCAACAAGCTTGCAGCCATGCATGTTGAACTTCTCCAGTATCTCCCGGGCATACTTACCTTGAGAAACAAACAGTCCACCACTGCGCTGCCAAATTTCCAATCCCAGGAAATAATGAAGGAGGCCCAAGTCCTTCATCTCAAACTGTTTTGCAAGATCCTCCTTGCATTAGAGTATCAACAGCTCATCACCTGTCAAAATCAAATCATCTACATAAAGTACAATGATCAGCAACTTACCCTCCACCACAATCTGGTATAGGTTCGGATCCGCCTCACTCTTGGAGAATCCAAGTCCGGTGAAATAACTGTCTATCCGTGTGTACCAAGCACGAGGTGCTTGTTTCAACCCATACAACACTCTCTTGAGCCTGCACACATGCGACTCGCTGCTGAAGATCTCGAAACCTTCGGGCTGCTCTATGTACACCTCCTCCTCAATGACTCCGTTGAGGAACACAGTCTTCACATCCATCTGATGAATGTGCCACCCGATCTGTGCCGAGAGAGAAAGAATCGTCCGTATGGAAGAATACCTTGCGATAGGTGTTATAGCATCATTTTTCACCCTCAGGTGATTCATGATTGTCTTTATGGCTTTGGGCACCCATTCCTACAGACTTGAACAAATTCACTAAAAATCAGTGTTAAAATTTCCATACGTGGGTATGCCCAGAATTTTCCGCGTGTATACGTGAGTCCATATGTACTTTTCCGCGTATGCCATTAAAACCATTAAAAAATATATAAATTCCCTATTTTCGGACTGGGTTGATGGTTACTCCAGTAGTTCAACCACCCCAGTACGTGGCCAACTGTTTCCAACTGACTGAAACTACTTTGAGGGAGTATAAAAGCCCCTCATGTGCATGGCCGAAGGGAGAGAGAAATTTTATAGACATTATACTCTGTTGGAATCCCAGTTCAAGTCTGATTCCCCGTGCCTCTTGCACTTTCCCATATTTATACAGGAAACCCTTGTTTCCTAGAGATTTTCATCCATTTATATGCCATCTCAAGTGCACAGTTCTTGAGAGTTTCTTAGCGAGGCAAGGGCGGGACGAATCCAGACAATGGTCTGCTCGAAGATCGTGGAAGGATTCAGGTGATCTCTCCACTCTTTATTTATGTACATGTTGTTCATAATAATGAAGAACCGTCTTGTTCCTGAACTTCTGTGTTAGTATCTATTTGTATATGTGGAAAGATTGATTATTAAGCAGTTATTATCGTTTATATCATATTTCACATGGATTACACTAACGTTTAGGAGAAATATATGTTGTACAACTAGGTTTCCGTGCATGTTCTTTCTTGTTTTCCAGGTTGAAGGAGGAAGAAAGGTTTCTGGGGGTTTGAATCCCGTGGGATCTACATCGAACGTAGGACTACGGGTGAGTTCTACTGTCGTTGTTATCTAGTTTTTTGCATTCAAGTATGGTTGTGTGTGAGTCCTTCTGAATGGCATGCCCTGCTCTATGGAGATTTTGACCCAACAAACCTCTAGGGTGATTTTCCCCGAAACAGAACTGGCGACTCCACTGGGGATCGCATTTTTGTGATTCCCCTGTTTGGTGGTTTCAGCTGTTTGATAGGTTTCCAACAGTTTTAACTTTTATTTCCAGTCCAGTTTACTCTTTCTCAATCAGACTGAAGCCCTGGTTTCTTATCCAGGCTTGATCCTTTTGGTTTTTTATTATTTACCTTTGCATATGCAGGTTTGTCTGCACAAAGATGCCTATACATGCAGTTTTTGTTTAAGGGAGTCGCGTATATGCGGGTTTCCTTTAGCACAGTCACGTATGCACGCTTGTTATCAAACTGTCAAGTAGCGTATACCTGGGTAGATTTTGAAATTTTGGATTTCTTGGTTTTTTAGCCCTGTTTGTCTGTGGAGACCTATTCCTGCAGTGTCTTAGTATCCTCTGGATTGTGTAGAAAGTGGTCTTTGGTCTTTTATCTCTCTTGTTTGATTGAAAACTAGCTTATTTGGCAAAGTATTGTTTCTTGTGCTGGCATTTCTGGTTCGAGTACCAAGATCTCTTTCTGGGGATTCTTGGCTGTTCTGCTTTATCAGAACAGAGAGCTCCTGCTCATTTAATATTTCCTACCTTTGTGTCTTTCTTTGCACTTCGATTTTTTCCCATTTCTTGGATGGTTTTCTTGAGTTCAGTCGACTAGGTCTTGTTGCAACTTTTGAAGAGTCTTTCTTGGTTCTTTGAAGTTTTTGTTTGCTGCAAGGTTGTACTATTCTTCTAGGCTAAGTGACTGAGTTTCGTGTCTTCTTGTGCTCATATAAATCTTGCTACTAGTTAGCCTTATAAGATTTGGAGCGTTTTTGAAGTTTTTTCTTGAAATTCGGTGTTGTTTGGCTTGGGATTTGATCTTTTTTCTTGGTCTTTCCAAGCTCTTCCTTTTTATAAAAATCAAAAGCTCAAAAAACATTTTGTTTTGTCATTTTCTTTTGTTTTGAATTTTTGTTTTTGTTTTGTTATATCTGTTGAAGCTTTGTTGAGGTTTCTTGCTTTTGGTTTTTTGACTTGATTTTGGAAAGGAGTTGTCATTGATTTCTTCCTCTTGTTTTCAAGCAATTTTGGTGTCTTTGTATTAAGAGTTTCTGATTTTGGGAACTAGCTTTCTGGACGACCAAAAAGAGATAAAACTGATGGATATTTGGGAAATTTTGCTCTGCTTTAGGAGATTTTGCATCTTAGAATTTGCATGCTTTTAGTGATTTGCATCAGTTGCACTTAAGCATTTACTCATTTTCATATTTTTTGCGAGTGTGAGTTTGTTATCTGAAAAGAAAAATAAAATTTGTTAATCTTGTAGAACCTGTGTAGAAGTTGCTTTTCATCGAAAGACAAATACTGCATTTGCATGTAGTTTGGTTTTTATTAATTTCTTTTCTGCATCAAAACACCATGAGTTTCATTTCTGTATCCCTTTGACTTAACATAACAGCCGATTAAAATAAGCGATATAATTTAAAATCAACTAGCAAGTTTTCTAAGTGTCATACACGAACTAGCTAGGTTGTAGGGCCTTGGATTAGGTGAGTGGAGAGTTAACTCTCCAAGGACGCTCAAACAAAACATAGAAGTTGGTTAATTGAGCGAAATCCAACTCCGTTAGGTGGACTGGGAAATCTCTCCTCCAGAGCGTCAAGCGCGAGGGGAAGTGAAGGCTGAGAAGAGAGATACCCCCTCTCTGATTTGTTGAATCTGACCTCAAGACCGTTCCGCCCGGCTTCTGACACAGATTGGTGCCCATAATTGCCACTCCTAGGTTCCACATAGGTGACTGCGGGGGGGAATACCCGTGGTACCTGAGACAAACGTCGCATCACTTTCAGCAGTACTTCTGGGGGGTGCCCTTGCGAAGCTTGGGTACTTGAGCTAGCTAAGGCTGTCATTAGGAGGTCGGCGTAACTATTTCTGATACCTTCGCTAGTAGGCCTGGGCCGTAATTATCCCAGACTACTTTCGGGAGGTCCTATATTTCACTTTCTTATATTTTGGTGTCCGGTCCTAATCACCCGGAATGGAAATACCTGAAGGTTGTTTTCTTGATTGTATCTCATGCATTATTTTTTTGTAGTGAGTACTCTTTGCTCCTAGCTTGCCTAGCTTTATACTTTTTGAGACTAATTAAAATCTGTTAAAGTGCCTGATCAAGCACCTCGTCGATCAAGGAGAATCTGGGGGTTATCTCCCGAGAGTCCAAAGCCTTCTTCAAGAAGGCGTAGGAGTGATTTAGCAGGTGGTTACCACCCTGTGGCATCCGACGCAGTGGAGAGAGATCCTCCACAAGGGTCTGAAGGTTTCGTAGCTGATTCTAGTGTTGGTTCCGAGAGGAGCGCTCCGCTCACCTCGCAAGTATTATTTCCGCAGGAAGAAGAAGTACAGGTAGAGGAAGTGTCTGAACCCTCAGATTCACTTCCATCTCCTCTTCCTCATGATTATCCGTTCATTGTTGAATACATCGGACCCAATTCAGAGAGACAGGAAGATCCTCCTTATTATACATACCTTTCGATGGCCACGACTGGGAACGCGGCTTCTGCTATGAGTGCTGTAGGCATTCAGACTCCTGCTTCTGTTGAAGGAGGGGGAACTATTGCTATATCTTCGATTGCTTCTAGTGCTGCTGTGTTTGGCTTTGGTTTCACCCAAGCACATGCTTCCCAATCTGGTCCCTTCTTTTTTGGAATGCCCACTAGTGGGACTCCTTCTTTTTCCTTTTCCGCTGCTGCAGCTGGATCTACACCCATGTCTTCCATGGCTAGTGGATCAACTTCTTTTCAAGGGTTCCCCTTCGGAACTGGACACATTCCTAGTTTGAATCCTTCTTTAGGGTCCTTTCCATTTACTTCTCAGACCCAGAGTTTCAACCCTTGGTCTGGAGGTCAAAGTTCGACTACTTTTTCAGGTTGGAACCCTGTATTCACTACAGCAGGGGCAGGGAATCAGTTTTACGCTGGTCACCAAGGGAATGCTTCTTTCCCTTCGTCGAGTGCTTATCAAACTTTTTCCCCTCTGTCTAATGCCTGGAACCCATATCAGGGGCTTTCCTCTTCATTTAATACTTCAGGCGGGGGAACTGGTCCGGTCTTTGGTAACTCGGCGTGGGGAGGAGGTTCTTCTCCTTTTGCTACGAGTTCTTTCTGGAAACCTGGTGCCTCATCAAATCCAGGGTATTATTTTTAGAATGTTTGGAATTCATCCTATGAAGGATGGAATCCTTAGGCTCCACCTCGTTTACCTTTTCTGGCAACGTTAAACTTGCCAGATCTGTCGAAATTGACGAATGATCTGATTCGATACAGTTCGGGGTGGCCTCCAGTCCCGACCAAACTACCTTCAGACATTCCAAAGTTTGAAGGCAAGAATGGAGAGGATCCAGCTAACCACATCACCACTTTCCATTTATGGTGCTCTTCTAACTCCCTGATCGATGATTCGATTAGGTTGAGATTGTTTCAATGCACCCTAACTGGAAACGCTGCCAAATGGTATATTGAGCTAACTGGGGGTAGTTTTACTACATTTGGAGAACTGGCTGTTACATTTCTAAACCATTTCCAATTGCTTGTCCGATATAATGCTGGGACTAAACTCCTAGCTAATTTTAAGCAGGATGACGCAACCCACATTTCTGACCATATTCAGGAATGGAGGAGAAGGAAGAGGCTTATTAAAGCTCATAGTCCAGGAGAATTCCTTTTGGAATGGTTTCTCAAATCTCTGCAGTCAGACATTTCTAAAGATGTATCCCTGTCTGGGGTATTTTCTGAGGAGCAGGCTATTTTTAGGGCCCAACAGTTGGAACTGATCTATTCTCAGTCTGGGGTCCTCCATAAATATTTGCCCAATGCTCCTCGCTCCAAATTAGATTTATCCAAAACTAAGCCTGTTCCTCATGGTGACGGACTGATTGGATCGATCAATAGTGGTGCAGCCAGCCTACTTACTCAATTGCAACAGTTGTCTTTGCAATCTGCTCCTTCTGGTCAGGCTGTGCCTGCTGAGTCATCGCCTTCCCAATCTTTTTCCATAAATGTTGTCCAAGCTTCTGATCCCAAAGGAAATCAACAATCTGAAGGGAAGAAGAAGGGACGAAATAATAAGAAAAAGGGCAAGAATGGGAAGGGTAATGCGAATAAAAGCAACGAGCATGTTGGTGAGGGTATAAAGGACAAAAAGAAAGTGAAGTTTCCATGCAATTTATGTGCTGGAGACCATCTCACACACCTTTGCCCTAAAATTCAGGATACGCAACGCTTGTTAGCTCAGCAGGGTTCTTCTAGTTCCCAGGCTGTGTTAAAAAACCCTTTTCTCCAAGGGAAACAGTTAGTTGTTGGCGCGAATCAAAATCCTGGGGCTTCCTCTGGGGGTACCCAGGAAGGGGAAATTCCATCGAACATATTCATGATGAGTGCTCACGTGGATGTCGCTACGAGATCCCATGATTATGGCAGAGAAGAGTCTTCAAAAGCTAAGGATACTCCTGATGCTACTGAGCCGCTTCACATTACAAAGCCTATTGTTGAGTCTATGCCTCGGATGCCCAAAGCATCTACTAAGCATTCGACAATTAATCCAAATGCTAGGGATGCCCAAAAATACTCTATTGTGGAAGATCTGGCGCAGAGTCCTTGTGCTATGTCGGTTTTAGAGGTACTCCAGTCTTGTCTAGCTTAGCGCAGTGCTTTTCTCACTGCCATTGGGGCTATTGATCCAAAAAATTCTCTTCTGATTACTTTTGATATGACTAATTTTAAGAAGAGACTCCCCCATCATATGGATTTTCATATTAAATTGTCGTACCCGAAGTGCAATATCTTTTGGACGGTTGTTGATGAGGGTTCTTCCACATGCGTGATGTCTCTCACATGTTGGAAGACGATTGGATCTCCCAAATTTGTTCCATCTACCACTCTTCTGACTGCGTTTGATGGCCATTCTCTCAGACCGCATGGTATTGTCCCAGCTTTTCCCATCTGTGTTGGGGGGAAAACTGTGAATATAGAGGTTGAGGTAGTAGATGCAAGCTTGGACTACAACCTTCTGTTGGGGAGAAACTGGCTTTATGAGATGGATGCCATTGCATCCTCATTATTTTGGATTAATTGTTTCCCCCACGAAGGGAGGATTGTTACAGTGGATCAACTAGACTGTCCTCCTGTAGACCCGAATGCGTCCACTGACTCATATGTTCCAAAGTTTAATAATACTAAGGCGCCTGTTAAGAATTTAGGGGTTGGAATGTATTATTCCTTGATGGGTACTTTCGATATTCCTCCTCCTACAGTACATATAAATGCAATTTCATCTTCCAAGGCTCCTCTTCGAAGAGAATTCTTTAGAACTCATTATTTTTCGAACCCTTGGACCTTACCTTCTCCTACTGCCACATTAGCGGAAGGTCAAGTGGGTGGAATGGCATTTCCAATGTCTGCAGCTGAGATTTCTTATCAGTCTATTGTTGACTTTGCAGAATCCATCCCAGCTCCTCTGTCACCGGAAGAGTTGGATGGAGATGTGGCTTCGGCTTGGACACTTAGTTCTTCTTCTGCCCAGGATTGCCTTGATACCACTCTTCCATCTGAAGAGGCCATCCTGGAAGCCATGACTGGTATAGATAGACCATGGGATGATTTGCATCATCGGTCTTACTTTTTACCTGACTTGAGCGAAGTTGAAACAAGTTTTCCAAGTCCTCCGTCTCCTGGTCCTGTTCACCCAGTCTTGAACCCTTTAGCACCAACACAAGTTTATGCTGAAGGGAACATGGCTGTGATTTCTCCTACTATCCCGGTGAACATTTCCAGGGATCCCAATATTATTGAGAATGTCTTCATCGGAGCTAAATGTTCCCGTGAAGAGATTCAGATTTACACCGAGCTCTTTAAAGAGTATAGGGATGTATTCGCTTGGTCTTATGAGGAAATGCCTGGTATAGATCCATCTATTGTCCAACATGAGATCAAGACTTACAAAAACGCTAAGCCTGTGAGGCAAAAGCTTCGTCCGGTCAATCCTAGGAAGGCAGCAACTATCAAAGCTGAGGTGGAGAAGCTGCTTAAGGCGGGATTCATTTTCCCTGTTCCTTTGACTAAAGGTTTCAAACCCTGTTCCTGTAGATAAAAAACAAGGAACGATTCGAGTTTTCATTGATTTCAGAGACCTTAATAAAGCATGTCCTAAAGATAATTACCCCACACCATTTATCGATCAGATCATTGACGAGTGTGCCGGTAATGAGATTTTCTCCTTCATGGATGGTTTCTCCGGATATAATCAGATTACTATCCGTCCTGAAGATCAGCATAAGACTGCCTTTATTTGTCCCTGGGGTACTTTTGCTTACAAGAAGATGCATTTTGGTCTTAAAAATGCTGGGGCTACGTTTTAGCGGGCCATGTCATATGCCTTCCACGACATCAAAAATATTATCGAGGCGTATTTGGATGATTAAGCTGCTCATTCTCGAAAGAGGATGGATCATCCTGCTCACCTTCGGCAAATATTAGAACGATGTCGTTTCTACAAGATTAGGTTGAATCCGAACAAGTGCGTTTTCGCGGTTACATCGGGTCGGTTATTGGGATTCATTGTGTCTAGGGAAGGGATTAGGGTAGATCCCTTCAAGGTTGAGGCAATACTTCGGTTTCCTCCCCCGTCTCCTATCCGTCAACTTCAAAGTCTACAAGGACAGTCTAATTTTCTTCGGAGATTTATTGTAAATTATGCTGAAGTTACCAAGGGATTTATGAGATTGTTGAAGAAGCGAGTTCCATTTCTTTGGGATTACTTCGCTCAACGCTCATTCGATGCTTTTAAAAAATCATTGACCTCTACTCCTTTATTGAGTCCACCTGATTATAGCAGGGATTTCCTTTTGTATCTGGCAGCAGCAGAATCTACTATTGGTATGGTTCTGGTTTAGGAAGATGATGCTCTTGCAGAGCATGTTATTTACTATCTTAGTCGAGGATTGGTAGGACCTAAACTCCGGTACACTCCGATAGAGAAGTTAGCTTTAGCAGCAGTTCATGCTGAGCAGCGACTCCAGCATTACATTATTCTCCGAAAAACTTATGTTTTGGCAGCAGCCAATCCATTTCAGTTTTTCCTCAGTAGGCGAGTGATTGGGGGCAAATACAATAGATGGATTTTTATTTTGCAGGAATTTGATTTTGAGTTTATGTCTGCCAAATCCAAGAAATCATTGGTTTTTGCAGAATTGATCTCCGAGTTGCCCTGTGGGGAGGAGATGATCTATGATGAATCCTTTCTGGATGTACATTTGTTTCTTATCTCTTCACAGGATCCTTGGTATGGAGATATCATTGTGTATCTTCAAACTGTGAAGTTTCCCTCTAATTTTTCGAAAGATGAGCATCGTAAGTTGCGTCACTTGGCCAAGAATTATTTGATTATTGTTGATGCTTTATACCGTCGAGGGGTTGATTCAATCCTGAGATGCTGCTTAAATCTCGAAGAAACTGAGGCTGTGTTGAATGATTCCCACAGTGGAGCTTGTGGTGGTCATTTATCTGGGCTTGCAACAGCCCAAAATATTTTGGGTGCTGGGTACTTTTGGCCTTCGATTTTCAAGGATTGTATGGAGTCGGTCAAAAAGTGTCATTCGTGTCAAGTTTATACTTGAAAAATGCGCGCTCATCCAGCTCCGCTTTTTCTAGTCATTACTGTCGGTCCCTTTACAAAGTGGGGTATTGATTATACTACTTGTAACCCGCCTTCGGCTAAAGGTCACAAGTACATTATTGTCGTAGTAGACTACTTTACGAAGTGGGTCGAGGCTATGCCTACTTTTGGGAATGATGGTGAGACTGCAGCTCTTTTTCTTTTCAACTAGGTTATTGCTCGTTTTGGTATTCCTAGAGAGATTGTCATTGATCATGGTAGTCATTTTCAGAATAGCATGATGGATGAGTTGGCTCTCAAATTGGGTTTCCGGCAGGAGCATTCATCTCCGTATTATCCTTAAGCCAATGGGCAAGTGGAAGCCGTGAATAAATCCTTGAAGACAATTCTTCAAAGGAAAATTGATAAAGCTAGATCCAACTGGCATATTATGCTATATCCTGCACTTTGGGCATACAGGATGTCAGTGAAAACTGCAACTAGCTTTACTCCGTTTCAGCTAGTGCACGGGTTGGAATCCGTATTTCCCATTGAATGTGAGATTCCTTCTCTTAAATTAGTTGTTGAACTTCTTCCTGACACTTCTAGTCTGAACGGCTCCTTCATCTGGAACATCTCGATGAGCAGCGTTGGGATGCCGCCACGATGAATGAAGCACATAAAAATCGAGTTAAAGCTCAGTACGATAAGGCGGTCAAGCCTAGGATTTTTTCGGAAGGTGACCTTGTTTTGGTCTATGCCCAAGAAAAAGATGCCCTAGGGGCAAGAAAATTTAAGTCTATGTGGTATGGCCCCTTCATCGTTAAAAAATTCCTTAAGAAAGGAGCATATAACTTGGTTGATTTCGAAGGGAACGAGTTGCCGGAGCCCAGAAATGGGCTCTATTTGAAGAAGTATTATGCCTAGGTTTTGGCCTGGCATGTTGCTTTTGTATATAGTAGTTTTTCCTTGTACATATCTGGTTGATTTTCGATCTTTGATGGGATGGTGATGTTTTTGATCTGCTTTGGCAGGTTATGTTGGATGTCATGAGTCATTTTGGTTTCGTCGATGGTGCTAGTAGACACACCCGGAACTTAGCTTCCGCAGCTTGGGTGCTTCATTATCCATCCGGTCAGCTGTTAGTATCAAGAGGGGTCTGCATTGGTCCTGCTTCCAATAACATAGCATAATACACTACAGTTGTTTATCTACTCTCGGACGCAATATCTTTGGGTGTTGATTCGTTGGTAGTTTTCTTGGACTCTCAGCTGGTGGTGTCACAGTTGAATAATATTTATCGGGTTCGAGATCCATTTTTACTCTGGTTGTTCTTGAGGGTACGTTTGTTACAGAGATCATTTCAATTTTTAACTTTCATTCATATTCCTCGAGCTGACAATTGGTTGGTAGACTCATTAGCTAATCAAGCACTGGATTGGCATATTAATCATTCCATACAATAAAATTTAATCATCAAAAACATTATACATTTTGATACATTTATCACATCACATCAAACATCGTTGTATATATATCATCAGAGTGTTCAAAAAATTTTACGAAATTTGGATCCATAAAGTCATACAAAAATTGGGCTTATACCCGATCATGTTCAGTCTCAAAAAATAATATACAGTCAACTGATACATCATATCTATCTACTCCTGAGGTCCATGCCCAGAAGTTGTGTTCCTATAGAACATGATCGCGGTGGCAACTCGGCGGAATAACCGTACCCAGTCTCGGGGCAATCCTACCACCCGTCTCTGGATGGCTTCCGGAAAATCTTCCACTGCAGCCATAGGTACTTGGTGGGTTAATCCCTCCAAGTTCCTCTGTACAGCCTGGAGGGTCCTGTCTGAATCCACTATATCCGCTTCGCCTCTGTGACGCTTGTGTCGCAGGAAACCCTCAGGTCGAACTGGTCCAATATCTGTATCATGATCATTTTTTGTAAGTCATTATGAATCCAATCAAAAAACATGTTTGTTTTTAATTTTTCATACATATTTGAAAAAAATCCAAAAAAATTATATAAGTCAAAAAATTGCAAACTTACTGACTGCGCCCCATGCCGCGCCTGGTGGAAGGACAAGATCTGGATCGCCACGAAAGTCCATCTCGGCATAGGGATAGTCGTCCAAGGCGATGATTTGTTCTCCCCACCAAAGGAAGAACTCATCATCCCAAGTGGTCCAGGGAACTTCACTTCCCCCCAATCTCTTCATCATGTCTTCCCAGCGGGCAATTCTTGGATCGCTCGGGCTGCTGATGGTAGAGATCACTTTGGGTCTCAATGCTGGTATCTTCTCGAAGAAGAATGCCATCAAAATTGTACCGTATCCAAAATGTTTTGTCTTTGCCTTTCGGATTGAAGTCAATTGTTGCTTCATGTTCATCAGTAGAGCTGTGCACCAATCATACATATGAGTTAAGCATTCCACTGCTATACTCATTTGTGTCCTGGATGCCTGGTGTAGAGAAGCTGATCCTGCTACTCTCCCAATAGTAAAAAGGAGGGTTTTTATGTGCAAGTCTCATAGATATTTGATAGCAATTTGAGTTCCAACTTTCTTGAAACCCTCTACGCAGTACACGTGGACGTAATCTTCCACGGTTAGCCCTCCCAAAGGCTTCCCGTGCAAGTATACTGGCTCCACCCTCCGGGAGAGTCCAGTAATAAAATATATATCTTCCACTTCAATGCGTATAGGCATCTGATCTATAATGAAACAGTCTTCTTCCAGTTCCCAATAGTTCACAAGCATTTCAAGCAACCGGACATTACTCTTCATATTTGGCATTTTGAAAAACTTGAGCAATCCGCAATTCCGAAGAATATTTAGCGATGCTCGATCTGGCATGACTTCTTGATCAATTGCACTATGTTCACGCTCTCTCCATGATATGGTCATCCTGCAAAATTTCAATAATTCCTTCATTAGCTACGCATTTTTTCATTTGGGACTGCGCATACGCGACTTTATTTGTGCATAGTCGCGTGTATACGCGACTTCGTCATTACCAACCCGCGTATGCGCAAACCCGTGATTTTTAGCAAGAGATTCTACAATGAAAATTACTAAATTTTAATTTATGAATGGACAAAATGAATAGCAAGGATGGTTTATGAGCTTACCTGAAAAATTCGGTGCGATTTGACGTCCGGTTGCTCCTGTTTTGACGAAAGAAGTTTTTTGCTCCACAGCACTTTTTTCTAAACCAGCAATGTAATAATGAACCAAATATGAGGTAATTTGTCTATTTATGTCCAAAAAGTTGAAAATTTTCACAAAAATTTGTTCTGCTTATTTTTTCAATATATCTTAAGCTGCATAACCCGGATGCTTCGAAGTGCCCAGATTGGTATGTTTTCAGGTACATTTTGATGATTTTGAGATTTTTTCTAGTTTTTGATCCATGATTGCTGACTCGTCATGGCAGGTATATGATCTTCACTGGCATATAGGTTAGGGAATTCCCTTTCTGTTGCATCTTCCATACTAGCCTCCATACTGATCACTTTCCATAGGGTCGATCCCATCAGGTCATGAGTATTACACCTATTTCACTTGCCGATTATTTAATGATGACTTGATGGTAGAGCCTTCCTTTACATGGGATTCTTAGTTAGTTCCTCGCTATCACTTGTTGCCCATGCTGCGTTTTATGTAGGCTCGGGAGTCCTCTTAAGTTCCGCCATGACTTATGTGTTGAAGCTTCATTCTTCTTCTTCCTCACTATCATTTTTTTTGGCTATTACCCTAGAGGATCCCTGGTGTTGTTGAGTTGTATTACTGCATTGCATATTGGCTACTTGTTTATTCGAGCCTTTAGCCGGCTTCATTTGGACTCGATGTTTAAGCCAACTTTTGACCTTGTCTACCTGTACAAGTTAACCATTGCATGCACTTAGCTATCGCGACTTGACACCCTTTTTTCCCATGGATGGAACATTCCTTTGAGTATCGATTACCAGTTTTCGCCACCTTGCATTGAGCATAGGATCGTTCCAATCCCAGGAACTAGTGCATCTGTTTCTTGATACTCGTTCTATCCATTGTACCATAGCATTCTTTTATTCTTTTTAAGGCTTATTATATGAAAAAGACAAAAAAATCAAATATAACAAAAAGAGCGGGAACGGGATGTATCTTCGTTGTTTTGATGGCAGTACAGAGTCAGTTTGTCGCCCTTGAACAAAGCACATATACTTATATATATTTCCTACATTTTGGATGGTTTTAGTTTTTGACCTAGGTTCAGCCTTTACCATGTTTCACTTGTCAGTCCTCCCCCGGTTGGTTATCTCTTCCAATCATATGGAGAGTTTGTTCTGCCTCCTGCATAACAGACTTATACAGTGTCACTTTTTACTGCCATGGTCATCACGAGTCGTGCTTTTTTTCAAGGGAAGTCTAACCAGAGTCGGCCATTCTGCGGTGTCTCTTGACTCATTATTCAGTCGGCCTTCCCGGTCTTGTCAGTATCTTGTTCTATCACATCAGATGTTTTGGTCTTCTGCTCGTGCTGGTTTAAGAAGGTCTCCATTGACTTCTTGCTGGCGGGTTTGTCTCTTATCGACTACGACACATTGCTCTGAGAGCAAACCTAGAGCCGCACCCTGGCCCTATTTCCATCATTGATAGGTGACCTTGTGCTCAGCATTTGATCATCATTATGGGTCTTTGACTGAGTGGTTTCCCCTGTGTTCGACGTCAGCAAACATTATCACACTTGGGATTCGTGCAGTACCTTGATTTCCATTTGACCCTATCGGTGGATATCTTGCCTCTGTGTCAACTTTCATTATTGGTTGGTTCAGATGGTTTCTTCCATGCGCTAGTTTCATCTTGTGCATGTCGGAAACGTACTTCGGTTTGGTTTCGTCACTCTACTTCATCTGATTCCTTCCAAATTTTGGCCTGCGGGTTACACTCACGCTGGACTGATGTGGGATGCCTTAATGCCTTCCTTCCAGCAGATCTTTTCCCATCGACTCCGACTCATTGCTCTGGAAATAAGGTCTAGAGTATTTTTTTCAGTACCTTAGGGTTTGTAGTCATCAGTGGCAGACTCTTCACTATTGACGGTGGGGATTCATCATTGCCTCCTGATTGGTAGATTCTTTCAAGTGTTTGACTTCAACTCATTTATTCGCACTTGTTAGATTGTACTAGGGCACCTTGATGCTCATTTTCATTATTGGTGGGTTGTCTCGCGTTGGTTAACGGTATACATCATTGACCGGTAATCCAACGATTTCTCACATGGTCGACTTTAGCTCATTTATTCCCATTGTGTATAATTGTGCCGTCGAGATCGGTGAAGACCTCAGGTTGCATCAGCATTTATCGGTTCACTTTTGACAGTCCATTCAGTTTCTGCCAGTGATGCCGTTCACCCTTATATGTTGCAGTGTCAGTACAGCAGCATCCTATATTTTGGCTCCCGAGTTGCGTGATTGTACCTTTTGTTCCACCTCTTATGATTTGGTACTTGGAGATTCAGTTAGTTATATGATCAGACATCCAGTTTCAGCATCATTGATCAACTTTTTATATATGTGATACTTGGACATTGATTCAGACTTGTACTTCCGGGCCATGCTCAGATGATTCATTGTGTACTTTCAGTTCAGCTATACTTGTATACATTTTGGATCTATTCTGTGCTTTCCATATGATGTATTTTTGACTGAGTATGGGTATGCCTACCTCAGCATGAGTTGACTCTCTATTTTCTTTCATTGGTTTTTGGTAGGCTGAAATCTGGTGAAGTCCTCTCTTGTCCTTGCAAATTTCTTTCTATGTGCATAATACATTTTGGCCATCATGTACCCCTTCTGACCTCATATATTAGGGGGCATATGTTATAGCATCATTTTTCACCCTCAGGTGATTCATTATTGTCTTTATGGCTTTGGGCACCCATTCCTACAGACTTGAACAAATTCACTAAAAAACAGTGTTAAAATTCCCATACGCGGGTATGCCCAGACTTTTCCACGTGTATACGCGAGTCCATATGTACTTTTCCGCGTATGCCATTAAAACCATTAAATAATATATAAATTCCCTATTTTTGAACTGGGTTGATGGTTACTCCAGTAGTTCAACCACCCCAGTACGTGGCCAACTGTTTCCAACTGACTGAAACTACTTTGAGGGAGTATAAAAGCCCCTCATGTGCATGGCCTAAGGGAGAGAGAAATTTTATAGACATTATACTTTGTTGGAATCCCAGTTCAGTCTGATTCCCCATGCCTCCTGCACTTTCCCAGATTTATACAGGAAACCCTTGTTTCCTAGAGATGTTCATCCATTTATATGCCATCTCGAGTGCACAAGTCTTGAGAGTTTCTTAGCGAGGAAAGGGCAGGATGAATCCGGATGACGGTCTGCTCAAAGATCGTGGAAGGATTCAGGTGATCTCTCCACTCTTTATTTCTGTACATGATGTTCATAATAATGAAGAACCGTCTTGTTCCTGAACTTCTGTGTTAGTATTTGTATATGTGGAAAGATTGATTATTAAGCAGTTATTATCGTTTATATCATATTTCACATGGGTTACACTAACGTTTAGGAGAAATATACGTCGTACAACTATGTTTCTATGCATTTTCTTTCTTGTTTTCCAGGTTGAAGGAGGAAGAAAGGTTGCTGGGGGTTTGAACCCCACGGGATCTACATCGAACGTAGGACTACGGGTGAGTTCTGCTGTCGTTGTTATCTAGTTTTTTGCATTCAAGTATGGTTGTGTGTGAGTCCTTCTGAATGGAATGCCCTGCTCTGTGGAGGTTTTGACCCAACAAACCTCTAGGGTGATTTTCCCCGAAACAATAGGTGCAAAAATCTCCTCATAATCAATCCCATCAATCTGTGAAAAGCCTCGGGCAAAAAATCTTTCCTTGTACTTCTCCACACTCCCGTCAGCTGCTTGCTTCACTTTGTAGATCCATCTCAAACCCACCACTGATTTCCCTTCCGGCCTCGGGACAATCTCCCATGCACTATTTCTGACAATCGAATCATACTCTTCCACCATGGCATCTACCCATGCGGGGTCATCCACAACTTTTCGAAAGAGGATGGTTTCACACGATACACTTGCTCATAAGAGCCACATCTAGTATACCTGGGGTTAGGTGACTGCCTTTGTTCCGTTTCTATGATGTAGGTGCTCCTACAACTTTCTCTGCATCTTGAGCCAGTCGCTCAGCTTCTGTAGTGCGCTTCCGCCCTCTGATGGTTGGCGCTGCATGAGTGGTCTCTTCCACTCCATGAAATTCATCTTGTGGCTGATCCACATCCTAAGACTCATCCTTAGGAACTAATAGCTCCTCATCTGCATGCAAGTGTAGCTCCCTCTCAAGAGAACACTTCATGGCTTTCTCCTCCCGAAATTTGATATCCCGTCGCACAAAAATCTTGCGATTGTCTGGAAAATACACACGATAGTTATGGGGTGTATGAGTGTACCCCATAAATATCCCAACCTCTGCAGTCAGCTCCAACTTCTTCCTGGCATCCTTCGTCACATGAATGTAAACAGGTGAACCAAAAATCCTCAAATGGAAAATATCATGCCTCTTACCAAAAAATGCCTCCTCGGGTGTACTCGTGCCAAGTATCCTGTGAGGACAACGATTCTGCACATATACTACATTATTTCATGCCTCCACCCACAAGTGAATGGGTAGGCCCTGATCATGCAACATCACCCGTGTAGCACCCACAATCGTTCTGTTCTTCTGCTCAACAACCTCGTTCTGTTGTGGGTTATGAGGTGCTATGAGCTCTCTTCGTATTCCTTCTATGCTACAAAAGTCCTTGAATTCGCCAGAGATGAATTCACCACCATTGTCGCTCCTAAGAGCCTTCACCTGCTTCCCCGATTCTTTCTCAACCAGTGCCTTGAACTCACAGAACTTTGAGTATATCTCGCTCTTCTTCTGCATGAAGAAGATCCAGCACTTCCGAGAAAAATCATCAATAAAGATCACATAGTACCTGTGCTTTGCTGTCGAAGCTACTGAGAAAGGTCCACACACGTCTGTGTGAATTCTCTCAAGGATCGTCATGGTGTGACTATCCTTCTCGTGAAAGGTGGATTTCACAATTTTCCCAAGGTACACAACCTGCACTGATCTAACTGCGCAAGAGTGCCTTTAGGAAGCCCAGTAGAAATCTGTTGCAGTATCTTCAAAGCTCCATGGTGAAGGTGGCCCAATCTCTGGTGCCACAACTCACCATCATCCCAGCTCACCACTCCTTCTACCTTGCCTGTCATTGCTGCGCAACCATCTACCTGCAATTGATAAAGGTTCTTAACTCGAAACCCTATCCTCCGGGTCTCATCAGTTGCCTTACTGCGTAGGAAATCCTTGCCCTCGCTAAAGACAACATCATATCCCTTGTCTTCTAACATCGCCACAGAGATAAGATTCTTCTTCAATCCTAGAACATGCATCACTTCCTTCAATACGAAGGGCTTACCAGACTCCCTCTTAAAGGAAATGGTACCAATACTGGTCACACTGTATCTACCATCATTGCCCATCTCGATGTGCACTCCAAGATATTTCTCATCCAGATCAGTAAACAAATCTCGATCTCCTGTCATGTGAAAAGATGCACCACTGTCCAGAAACCACACTGAACCCATCACACTTGAGACCAAACATGCGATCAATGAAAAATCTAGCTCAAACTACGAGGCTAAGGCCTCTCCAGCTGTAGATCCAACATCTTGCTTATTTTTCTTCTTCTGCAAACAATTTGTGGCATAATGTCCGTGTTGGTGACAGTGAAAGCACTTCACCTTGGACATGTCCTGCATCTTTCCTTTCGCACCGGAATGAGAAGCTTTCTTGCTCTTCCCTTTCTTTGCTTTGGCAGCCAAAGAAAAATTCTCTTCATCAAAGTTCTTTGATGAAGATTTGTCCCTGGTACTTCGCCTTATCTCCTCTTGCACAAGATTCGACCAAAGTCACTCCCATCCTGGAAATTTCTCCTGACCATTGACAGAGTCCTGATAGGAATGCCAACTCTTCGAAAGCCCAAGGAGAGCCAAGCTCACCAAGTCCTCATCATCTACAGTCACCCCCACACTTCCCATTTCATCCCTCAATTGGATGAACTCCGTGAGGTACTTGGGCATATTGTCGCCTTTCTCCATCTTCATGTTTCTAAGTTTATCCTTGAGCGCCAACTTCCTCTGGTCGCTCTTGATTTGGAATAAATCTGTCAAGGCTTTCCACATAAAGAATGGAGAAGCCTTACCATGCAGGCTGGGCACTATGTGATCCTTCACGCCCTCCAACAGAATCCTTCGACACTTTGATGTCTTCTTTTGCCATGCCTCAAGTACGGCAACATCGCTAGAAGTAGGCTTTGGAACTTCAGCATCTATGAACTCCTTCAACCCATTGTCATCCAGCACCGCCTCCATCCTATCCTTCCATGAAATATAATTCATGCTGCCCTCAAGGGCATACTCCAATCGCAATCTGTTGAAAGACATCTCAACTTCGACACCAAGAAAACACTGCTGCAAATTCGAATTCCACCAGCAAAAAACTCAACCGCTTCAATGCTTTGCAATTGCTCCAATGATCAATATCGCTCTGATACCATGTAGAAATTTGAATAACTGTTAAATTATTCACTGATATTATCCTGATCACACACTATTTGAGCTTCATGCATAAGACATAACCTCTTTTACCATTGATCATTAATTGCGGAAATATAAACAATCACATGCGCACATTAAAACCATAAACAATCACACATATAAACACAGTATTTATGGGAAAGCTTAAAGCTTAAAACCCCCAACTATCTGTATATTATAATGATAGAGATCATGTAACAATCATTGTACAAACTCCTCACAAGCTCTCAGTACAATCTCCAATTGTTACACACTACACAAGCTCAGATCTAACAAAACACATGCTCCTACTGCACAATACAAGATGAATAATGGCCCAATCTAAGATCGAATCCATCTGGTATGCACTGCAAAATCCTCATTAGCATCTCTATGAATGTGTGGTGCAAAACCATGCACCAGTATAGTCACAAATGATAGTCACACTTGCTCTTTCACCTACCTCTCCACTGGTCTCCACTGAAATTGTCCATGCACTGAAGTTAACTGATGTATTATTTAGTTGATTTATGAGTTTATAATTAGTGAATTAATTAATAATTAATTCACACCACTCTCACTAGTGTATCAACTGGGCTTAGACTAGATACAACTAGCTCAATCCAGTGTTTAATCGAGCAACCGAACACAACTCCATTAACTCCTCAATCAACTCCACCAAACTCGTCACATGAGTCAAAATTTAAGTATCCATGCACTGGCTCCACTAAAACCTCAGAAATAGCTAATTCCTTCGTCGCCTACATAAAGCACATATGTGCACTTAATCAAGTGTCTAAGAGGATAAGATAATGTTTAGAGTCCAAATATTATTAAGAGCTAATAATATTCAACATATCTATTTTTAGACTGGAAATCTAAAAATAGATTCTGCCCAGTATGTCTAAAAATAGAAGTCCATATATTTTTTCCAACCTGACAAACCATCCACAAATAGCATCCTGCAACTCATAGAACATGATCCATATGTCTAAAAATAGACATAGTCTAAAAATAGACTTTGCGCCAAAAATAGCCTGTGGGCTCACTTAGTGAAGGCGACTCCTTTCCACTAAGCTCATCATCTTGTTGCAATCTCAACATGCCTCTCAACCATCGACATTGATCTTGTGTGTACAGGTCCACACTTTTCAGTCTCCTCAAATTGGTGTATGAGGTAGCATTCTTGTGCATTGAAAAATGTCATAGGTAGATTCTTTTCCATTTCACACATTAGATGAGGAATTGCTTTCCTCCAATATTTTATATTTTCTTTATCAATTTCTTTATATGAAACCCATCTAGAAATGAAATAAGAAAATCATAAGTTTCAACAATAATATAGATAGCACATTACAAGTAAAATGAATGCAGTAAAATATAAGTTAATATAAAAAAAAGTATTAAACAAATTACACTTTGGACATAAATCGCCACTTACCTCATGTATTTGCCAAGATAATATATAACTTGTTTGACATTGTTTTCAAAGTTCTTTGGTTGAGATAGAGGTAGAACATACTGTAATAAAAAAAAATCAATGATTATTTATTTTGAAATAAATATAAAACAAAATTACTAATAAGATGTTTCACCATTAATGAACAAATATATACACCAAAATAATTACCTTAATGAATTTATGCCAACCATGAGCCTTTTCCCCACCTAATTCACTTTTATTTGCTAGGATATTATTTATGTTTGAAGAAAATCCAGTGGGAAATTAATTTTTTCAATAACCTCTTTAACACCCTTGCTTTGTTGCTCCATAAATAACCATGGAAGGGTGCTTAGATTTTGGTCGTCTCTATCTCTATTTGAATGAATCGCTCTTTTCATTGCATGAATGGCTTCCTTAATGCCATTACAAACCTTGAAAACGTTTTCTTTATCTCTAATTTCATCTAACATTCACCATAAGGTATCTGCTACATTATTCCCGATGTGCATTATTTCAAACAAATGGACAATCTCCAGGTGCTCATAGGAGGGGAGCCTACTACATTGCTCAGGATAATTTTTCATTCCTCGTGGCAGTGCCCCATTATTAATGCCTTGCGGACCTGCAAGGTGAATCATACTTTAAGATATTATAACAACAATAATTGTCAAATAGTGCAATGGAGAAGATCCAATAAAAATATAGAATAATCAAAACATTTCATGTATAATGAAAAATAGATGATTTAATCCATACCTTGAGAGATTCTATTATATTGCAACTTCCATAGACCATGTGTTATTCTCCATGGTCTTAATCGAGTCTCTTCTTTCCCGTTGAGAAGATTTTTCTTCGGTTCTTTGATACCTATGGTTCTTAGAGAGTAAGTGCCTATACTCATCAAAGACCTCATTTCCTAGGCTTCATGAGCAACAAGATTTCAATTCAAGATCACAAACTCAACATGTAAATTTAGCCTTTGTTTGAAGACATGCAAGAGGGATTAATTTTTATTTCAATTGTTAATTGAAGTGTGTATAATGAATGCACTATTTACAAAAAATTTGCATGAAATCAACTTCATAAAACTAGTAAACACTATTAAAGTGCATGGTAATGCTATAATATACCACATAAATGTGTTAGAGCTGGGGCATCGTGAATTGTCCATACAATAATTGCATGGAATTCAAATTCCCTTTCTGTGTTTGCTGGTATGGATATATCATACATAGTGATGCCCTTCCATAAGTGCAGAAACTCATCGATAAGAGGCTCGATAAATGCATTCATATCTTTGACTTGGTACTTACCTAATTGGTTGAAAATACTACACATAATTCCCAAATATATGTGTTACAGGTCAAATTGGGCATCATCCCCAGACGAGTATGAACATGGTCTATCATCCCCTAATTAAAAACTAATAGGGTATATCATCCCCTAATTCAGTTGATATATGCCCTAAGAGAAGTCATTCCATTGATGGTTTTGATTGTGAGATTTCCAATGTTTGAAGTATATATTATATCACCCATTGACTCATCAACGTTCCTCTAAATGGGCCTAAGTGCATTGAAAAACACTTATATGCATGCAAGGGTGTACTGCAATACACTTCCCAATACTTAAGGGTGCATTGGTCTCCTGAGAGTGAAATCATCATTGTTCCAGGAATCTCCATGTGTCCAGTGTCTTCTAGAAGAGCTCATAGGTGTCATACTTCGAATACAAGTGTTCATCCATCACCACTAAACATGGAAAAATGTCTCACCTATGTTTAGAAAGTCAATAAATTTCATTTATTTAGAAAATACCTTCAATTTTGGTATAGATTGAACACTCATCTAAGTGCTAGGGAGGGAGAAATTTGTTTAATGTTATGTTGTTGGATTCTCAATTGATGAGAGCTGGAAGCACTGTTATGATGATGAGATGATACTTAGTCTGATGAGTACGGAATGAAGTTGGAGGAGGTTGAAAATCAATCGATATATTGGTTGTAATCTTCTCCTCCTACTTTCTTAATAAAGATATATGTTCATTTTCTCATATGTATGCTTACATCTTGTGAATTTCATTCTCAACTATGTATGTATTCTAAGATCTAATCGGTTCTATTTGGTTAAGATAATTAGATACTTGTATATTTTTATGTTCTTTCTTGTTCTCTATCTTTGATTGTAGGTGTCGATCTAGCGACTTTAGCTGAATTAAGAGCGATGACGAAAAAAAAATATGGAGAAAGAGAGCGAAAGTATCACAAGTAGGTTTCTTTCCTTTCCATATATCTATTTTTCTTAGAGAAAATAATAATTTTCTTTATTCTTTTGTTCTGAGTGAAGGAAAACCACACTTAGGGAATCTAGTTTATCTGTAGATTAGCATTCCGTATAACAAATTGGCGACTCCACTAGGGATAAATCCATGATTCTTGGTTTTCCTGTCTCTATTTACCATCATCAATAGAATTTACTTCATTTTATAAGTCATTTGAATGAACATTTTTCCTTAGAAGTGTGTTTAAGCTTCTTTTTTTCCAAACTTAGTTGTTCCCAATGCACTGTTGGTCAAGGTATAATGGTTTGCAAAGCATTTTCTCCCTTTCAGGGGTGCACTGCAATGCACTGCCTACCCTTACAGGGTGTGTTGCCCCCTCATCCAACCAAATTCCATCAAAATTTTTCTTTGCATTCAGTTTCAACCACTTGTCTGTTGTATTCTCATATGTATGATTACTCTTAGTGACCAGTAAACATTACTTTTTCTTCCTCCTTTGAAAGTTGTTTCTTCAATGTTTCATTCGTTGTTTTATTTATCATTGGAAAATTAAATTCAAAGTTGTAAATTTTGGATTAGCTCAATTCTGTTTTCAAAAATGAAATTATTGTCTCATTCCTCATTTCCTAAAGGAAAATTTTCATTTCATTCTTCATTTTCCTAAGAGAAATTGTTGTTTCATTCCTTGTTTCTCAAAAGAAAGAATTTGTTTTATTGATTTGCACATTTAGTTTCTTTTTATTCATTCACATTAAATGGAACGAAATAGAAAAAAATGCATGTGCATTTAGAGATTTTTTGTGTTTCATAGGAATAGATTAGGGAAATATGCATTTATTTTGTGCTCTTTATTGTATGCTCAAAATCTGATTGCTCTATCCCTTAGTAGCTAAGATTTTCATTGAAAAACTGAATTGAAATTTTTTTCTTCTCATTTAGTTTTCATTTTAGGAATTTCCCATTACATCACGCGGTGAGCCTCAAAGATAAACTTTTAAACAAGATCAACATAAAATTCACCTCAATCAACCTAAGAAAGCATTGTAACATTAATGATAACACTTAGAAGTTCTAGACTAGAGACATGTTCCGACTTCGTTAAACATAGCACTTGTCACTAACTTGTTTGCAATACATTCGAAGTGTGAAATCCCACTCCACGTACATTAGTATATAGGATCTTTTCCATGTACCTTCAAGTATATAGGGCATTTTTATAGTACAAAAAGTATAAGGGGGTGCTCTCACTTAGAGGTTTCACATTAGACAACGCTAATACAGACTTGGGCCTTCATGTACCTTCGGGTATATTTGGGAGAAAAAATTTAGTTTGCTTACCATCCATAGGTAACCAAGTCAGCTGTCTTGTAACTTGTGATACACCGAACACAAAATTCAGGGAGAAATTTAACCCCCCAGATTACAATCTTGTAGTCTTTAATCATACGGGCTATGTGCCACAATTACCAGATGAATTACCATTCTCAATCCAATTAAAAGTTATAAATAACCTTGTTCATCACACGATTATTGACGAGGGATCATCTACTTGTATTATATCACTAAATTGATGGAAATCACTTGGCTCACCTTGCTTATCTCAATTGCCTACGATGTTGAAATGTTTCGATGGTCTTACATATAAGCCTTGTGGTATCATCAATAACATGCATGTCAAAATAGGGGGAAAAAATGTAATAGTTGAAGTTGAGGTTGTTGACGGACCCCTTGAATACAAAATTTTACTTGGGAGGCCATGGGTTTACACTATGACTGCGATAGTTTCTACTTACTCTTGAATGATCACCTTCCCTCATAAAGGCATTATCACAGTCATCAATCAATTCTCCTTCTTTTCCTCTAGTTCTTAGGTATCTGGAACCGTTTCGTTAGTTCATGTACCCTAGCTAGCACTTCAAAACATTGGTTTAGGCCTCTTAAGAGATTCTTCCCTAATGGGCACATTTTCATTACCACCACCTGCGACGTCAATGGAATTTGCAAGAATAGAGACTTGTTGCATGATAGCTTCCACTTCATCTAACTTAAGGAATATTAGCAATGATTATGAAGCTGATATGCTGGATGAATTTCTGCCGCCAAGCCCAATTGAGCTAGCACAACAATAAATTAATTTTCTTGGGCAGTGCATCATGATTCATCATCGTCGATCATTCATTAGATTTTGGTACTCCTTTTGATCCTTTTTCATCCACATTCTTGATTGATGAGAGCATTGTGGAAACCATGATGCCAAAAGGAGAACCATGGGATGATAATCATCATCATTCTCATCTTCGGGGTTACAACGAATATTATCTTATTCAAATATATCACCCTATGCTCTCTACTTTCTTTTCGAATTCTATTCCAATTAATGCCATCGAATCCCAGTGAAAATTATCAAATATTAAGGAAACCATTTCTATCGATATTTTGACCGCACCCAACGTTGTAGAAAACATTCATGTCAGCGTGTCTTGTTCTCCTTCTGAAATTGATACCTATCACTCTCTTTTTCATGAATTCTGAGATATATTTGCTTGGACTTATGAAGAAATTCCAGGCATAGATTATAGTATAGTTGAACACACAATTAAAATGTACCCTAATGTGAGAATGGTATGTCAACGCCTTCATCCTGTTCATCCAAAGAAGGCCATTTCCATTAAAGCAGAAGTTGAAAAAATTTTGTGTGTTGGTTTAATTTAACCTGTTCCACTTACTGATTGGGTTTCCAAAATTGTTCCTTTCATGAAGAAACAAGTGAAAATCAGAGCGTGTGTCTATTATCGGGATTTCAATCTTTCTTTTCCAAAAGACAACTATCCTACTCCCTTAATCGACCAAATTATTAACGCATGTGTCAGCTATGAAAACTTTTTGTTCATGGATGGATTCTTCGGTTACAATCAAATAAATATTTTCCTAGAGGACCAATATAAGACAACATTCATATATACCTGGGGCTCATTCTCTTTTCATAAACTACCATTTGGTTTAAAGAATGCTGGGGAAAAATTTCAGGGAGGAATGGGTGATGATTTCAATGATATTAAGCACATTGTTCAACCTTATCTAGACGATTTACCCACACATTCACGCAAACAAACTAATCACCCGATGCATTTGAGATCTATAATTTTACATTTCCAACACTACAGGATATGCCTCAATCGACAAAAATGTGTGTTTTGTGTTGGTTCTCATCATTTTCTTGGATTTGTCGTCTCAAATTATGGAATTCAAATCGAACCACTGAAGGTGTAGGCCATTCTTGATTTGCCTGCACCATCAAAATTACTTCAGTTACAAAAACTTCAATGAAAGGCTAAATTCTTAAGGAGGTTCATACCCAACTATGTCGAAATGGCTAAAGGATTTACTCATATCTTCAAAAAGGGGATTACCTTCCATTGGGATAAGGTTTCACAAGTTTCTTTTGATGCTCTTATAGATACCCTAATCTGAGTGTCATTAATGTACCCCCCTAGTTATCAAAGTGATTATTTCCTCTATATCCTCGCAACAGATACAAACATTGCTATGGTTTTGGTCCAAGAAGAAGATGGGACATAACATTTGATATATTATTTCAGTCGTAATCTCAATGATACGGAAGTTAAATACTCATACGTCGAAAAGATCACCTTGGCGGTCATTCAAGATGTCCAAATATTTCACCATTATATCCTGCTCTGGAAGACCATTGTCATTTCAAATTGCAACCCTATGACATACATTCTATCACGTCAATTTATGGGGGGGATATTCAAAATGGATCATCATTTTGCAGGAATGTGATTTTGAATTCATCAAATCGATGTCAAATAAGTCTTTATTTTTTACTGAGCTTCTCGGTGACCTTCCCTCTGATAGTATTGAAACTACATTAGAATCATCAATTCAAGATGAGTCTCTATTTTTTATTAGGTCATCTAACCCTTGGTATGCAAATTTTATCATTTATCTCCAAACTGAAAATTTTCATCCCGATACCTCTCACTCACAACAGTGACGCATTTGATACCAAGCCAAATATTATCTGATCATCTATGATACATTTTATCGTCATGGTGTCGATACAATTATAAGGAGGTGCCTCACTCATGAGGATGCAAACAAAGTTTTAAATGATTTTCATGTTGGTTTTTGTGGTGTAAATTTTTATGGTTATGATACCGCACAGAATATTCTCCACAACTATTACTTTTGGACAACCATATTTCGCAACTGCATCCTCGCAGTTAGAAGTTTTCATGTGTGCCATATATTTTATCGTAAAATCCATATGCTGCGAGCACCAATGCATCATATCATCGTTGTGGGACCATTTTCAAAATGGGGCATTGAATTCATGACCTGCAGCCCTCGTTCGGCTTGGGGGAATGGTAATAATATTGTCACCGTCGACTACTTTACCAAGTGGGCCGAAGCGATGCCTACAATCAACAACACGAGCAAAACGACTGCATTGTTCTTTTTCAATCATTTTGTCTGTCAGTTTGGTGTACCACAAGCTATAGTTATAGATCATGGTAAGCATTTTCACAATAACATGATGAATGAGTTGACTTCCAAATTAGGAACCTTGCATGATAGTTTTATCCCTTATATCCACAATCCAATGGACAAGTTGAAGGGCCATTAACAATATCCTTGAGCGAATGATTCAACAAAATATAGGGGTTCACAAACGAAATTGGAATTTAATCCTATACTCGGCTTTATGGGAATATCGAACCTCAGTAATAAATGAAACCAGATATACCCCCTTATAGCTGATGTATGGTCTGGAAGCTATCTTACCAATCCAATGTGAAATTTCATCACTAAAAATCGCTATTGACTTGTTACCTAACACCTCTAATTAATAATTGTGTCTTTTTAAACCTCATCCATCTAGATGAAATGCGTCGTGAAGCCGCATTGGCCAACGAAGATCATAAGAGACAAATCAAGGTGCAATATGACCAACATGTCAAGCCTCAAATATTCTCAGAGGGAGACCTGGTCTTTCTTTTATGATCGGAAGCTGATTTGATAGAAATAGGAAAATTTGAGGCACTATGGCATGGCCCCTACATTGTCCAAAGTGTTTTGGCTAAGGGCGCCTATGAGTTAGTTGATTATGATGGAATTCCATTGGCACAACCTCGAAATGGGATGTATCTTAAATGTTACTATGATTAATTAAGCATAGTAAACTTTTGTATTATATTATATATATATGATTTTATTTTCATGTACTATCTTAGTTTGTTTTTCTAGAGTTTTCTTGAAGTTAGTAATCCACTTTACATTTCATCGCATTTGAATGAATCTTTAGAACCATTTTTTTGGTATACCAAAGGTACTAGTCGTAGTATGCAAATCTTATCCTGTGTAGCATGGGCCATTTTCGCTCCAGGTGCTGAGTTAGTGAGTTTTCAAGGGATTTGAATCGGTCGATCCATAAACAATATCGCTGAGTATATCACGTTGATCGAACTTCTCTCTGATGCCATTTCATTTGGCATTAACCACATCATCATTAGGTTAGACTCACAACTTGTTGTACTAAAACTTACTATAGTCTATATTGTCCGAAATCCAACACTTCATCATATGTTCCTTAGATTTTGACTTTTGGAAAGGAAATTTTGATTACATTCAATATGAACACATTTCAATAAATTTGAACACATTAATTGACTCCTTAGTGAACTATGTTTTAAACAAACATTTGCAACACATGTAAAGACACATTTTCAATTCACATCACATAATTGAATAGGATTGTGCATTAAACATAGGAAAAACCTAAAAAAGAAATAGATAGATAATTTAGGTTTCTACAAAATGTGTGCCCAAGACACATTGGTCATCTAACCTCAAAATGTATGCAAAAATGTCAAAGTAATTGTAATATTCTGAATTTTTCCTTCAATAAATTGGAATATTAATTTATGCTATTTTCACTTTGGAGTTGAATAAATGGGTGAGAAGGCCAATTCATAATACAAAAATGGATAAAATCCCTCTAGTATGGAAAGGGATCAGCCTTGGAACTAGATTTCACACCCTCATGTGTGAAAGGAGACATTTGCAAAGATGCTAGGTCAAGTTTGACCAAGTCAAACAACGTAGAGGTATGAGGTGGAAAGCATCATATGGGACAGCATAGAGAAAGAGGAGGGAATATTCCTTGAAGGAAGAAAACTTAATAGAGTGGGACCCATGGAGAGGGAGCTCACATGTGTTTAAAAGGAGGGAAAGGCAACCATTGTTTCACATGCATATGATTATAGATTTCTTGTCTGCTTAGAATATTTGTAGTCTCGGTTGTTTAGCTAAGTTGTTGTGCTGCTTAGCACAAGGATTTCTTGCTTAGGAGTCCTTATCCTTTCTTGAGGGGCCTCTTGAATGAATTTTATAGATTTTCCTCACATCTAGGCTTGATTCCAAGCATCCTCCTCCAGGACAGCGTTATTGCTGCAGCAACATAATGTTGTGTTACAGGGTGTTGCAGTGAGGGATTACAACACCTCTTCCATCACTTGTTTTTTAGAGCAGGAGTCTTCCTTCTCTTTGTAGGATTATTTTGGGAGCTATTATAGCTTATTCCAGATATTTTCACTTGGCCAAATATTTATATTCCACCTACAACGCAGTTACCTTCTTATACTGCATTATTTTCGGAGTACACTTGCAGTGAGGGTTTGAAGTGTTGATTGGAAGGTGAGGTCTCAAGTGTAAGGATTAGCCTTCCACTTAGGAGTTCGATTGGAGGAGGTATAATTTATATTTTTTATCATCTTTAACCTTCTCTATTCAATTCTAGTTTTGAGTTGCAGCTGCTACCCAACAACTCCGAATTTTTTTCCATTTTGTATATTTTAGCCAATCCTTCCTGGGATTGATGTAATATTTATTTCATGGGTTAGAGCCTTTCTACCCCACTTTATTTGACCTATATATTGTAATATCCATGTATTTAAATCATTTTTCAGCAGTAATCCATAATAGACTGCGTTGTCATAGCCAAGGGTTTCATATATGTAGCAATCTTCTTCCATTTCTTGTACATGTATTGTTGAGGCTTGCATTGTCGTACTTGAGTGATTGTTTCCTCAATACATTGTACTCTTTCTACTACTATAGAAAATTTTTTAGCTATTCATATATTCATATGTTCATGGTTGTGAAATAATGCTGTCATTCTAGCTCTTGTGAATACATTGTTGCAGCCCCCTTCATCAGGCACTTTTGAGGACATCTAAGTGTGGGAGATCTGTTTAACCCACTTAGAAGGATATTGTAATATCCATGTATTTAAATCATTTTTCAGCAGTAATCCATAATAGACTGCGTTGTCATAGCCAAGGGTTTCATATATGTAGCAATCTTCTTCCATTTCTTGTACATGTATTGTTGAGGCTTGCATTGTCGTACTTGAGTGATTGTTTCCTCAATACATTGTACTCTTTCTACTACTATAGAATTTTTTTTTAGCTATTCATATATTCATATGTTCATGGTTGTGAAATAATGCTGTCATTCTAGCTCTTGTGAATACATTGTTGCAGCCCCCTTCATCAGGCACTTTTGAGGACATCTAAGTGTGGGAGATCTGTTTAACCCACTTAGAAGGATTTCTTTGGAGCCTCCTCTTGGATTTAGCACTTAGAAATTTTTTTATAAGGGATATAGGTCTTTGTTTCAATTCTTGTAGCAGCCATTACTGGAAAATGCATTTTCCAGTCATGCCTTGCTAGCTGTCCCAGATTTGGGATATTACAGTGGTATAAGAGCATCTTTCTTGGCTGAGCCTGTGAGTGTAAGCCCAAGAAGATCAAAATGATGAATAAGATGAGATTACTCTCATCAGTATTTAGATCCAGAGAGAACCTCTCCAAGGATTTCAAGAATATTGAAGAAGAATAAGAGGAAGGACCATGCACTTCCTATTCCCATCAAGAAGAAGACAAGCATGAAGGACACTTGGATTATAATATTCTAATTGATTACCTTGTTGAGTATAGATCTCAACCTAGAGCCTTCAAGGAGACTCTAGATTTCCCTCATTTCATCCAGTTTAAGGAAGAGAAGAGACCCTGCAGCATAAGAGAAATCAAAGGTGATAGATTTCTATTGTCTACCTTTGATGGGTTATCTAGAGCAAGAGCTTGGGTGAGGAAGCTGAAAGCCTTTTTCCTGCTACATCCTGTAGTGGAGGAAGAAGCTTCTAACATCTCAGCGCTACACTTGGAGGGTGAAGCCTATGTTTGGTGGTTCAAGCACTTGAGCCATGTAAGGGTGAAAACTTTTGTAGAGTTCACTCAAAGGTTGAACAAAACCTTTGATGGAGAAAGAACAAAGGAAGAGAATCTCACACCACCATTTGAGGAGCTTTGTGATAATGTTGTCACACTCATGGTGGAGCAACCACATGCATCAACAGTTGGGGAAGCCGACACTTTTGAGGAAGTAACTCTTGAAACCCTATAAGAAGTTCCCAAACATCATCAAGGTATGAAAATATTTCCACATTCTATTGTTGCAGCAAATTCTTTTGATCTATGTGGAGATTTACTTTTACATGACCAAGGGTCAAATCACACTGCTACCATAGAGCAGCTTGGTTGCACTGTGCTGTGCAACATGGAAAAATTCAAGGAGGAAGCAAACCACCATTCTCATGAGCCATTGTTAGGTTTTACATCACACTTGAGGTTGGGGTTTGAAGACTTGAAGGAAGATAGTAGACATCTTGGAGTGAGAAACCCTTTCTCCTTTCAAGATGACACTTTCTCATTGAGCTCCTCTAAACTCAAAGAGGAACTTCTACTTTTAGCAGATCCAATACCTCATCGGTTTTGGAAGAATATTGTTGAGAGGGAGGTCTCAAGGAGAGATCTCATTAGAGGTGCACTTCAACACACCATGGAGTGCAATGATTTTATTCCTTTCTCACAGGAGTAGATAGAAGATGGAGGACATCTAAGGATGGATAACATCTCTCATGCTTGTGTTGGACATTCCTTAAGCCACACACATCATGATGGGAGGTTTTTACCAACCACCTATTTGGTTCCTTATAGGGTCTCATTGATCCTTGAGAAGGTTGCATTTCAAAATCCCATGAAGTGCAAAGATAGAGATTTGGTTTGGGAGGATGGTGGCCCTCAGGGGAGGAGTACCAAGATGAAGAGAAGGATAAAGCATCCACAAGTGATTGAGTGGATTTGTTTGATGAGAAAGGAGCTGAGAGGCTACTTGCATATCTATGACACTGGGCAACAGGAGGCTTGGCTGTGTTGGTTACTCTTGAAAGTGTTTGGCCATCACTTGGCATACACTCTTCCTAAGAGTAGGAGGAAGGAGGATAGATAGCATGATACTTGCATCATTGGGCAACATAGAGTATTGATGCATGGTGTTGATGTGATACTCATATCATTCATTGTGTCTTCATCACATGAGTTGTATGATGGAAGTAGGGGAAGGCAGAAAAATATTTTGTTGCTTTGCTTGTTCTTGGGAGAGCAAGAGCAGATTTTCTCTCACACTTGGCATGATGTTGCAGGAGGAGGAGATGGCATTATCTCCTTGGATTTAGATGGTAGAGAGGTACTTACACCTTGGGAGTAACTTCTTATTTATTGCAACATTATGGGAGATTTCTTTGACAAGGATCATGTCAAAGAACAAATCTTGGTAATGACAGGAGCTTATTTGCATGAGCTCACAATGCTATCACTTTGGAGTAGAGATTTATGGAGGAAATGTCCCTAGGATCAATTCACTTTGGATGCAATTGGTGAACAAGGAGGAGGTAATGATGATAGAGTGGTGGATAGGGACATCTATCACTATGACATATTCTTCTTGACTTGAATTTCCAAGCATGAGAAGAAATATCTTCTTGCAGCACATGGCTCATTCTTCTTCATAGCATGCCAAAACACTATGGAGAATTCACTCATGGATGCATGTACCATCTTACTTCTTGCATATGGTAAGAAGTTTGCTTTTACATGTATTTACTTCTATACTCTTACCATTACTTTGTAATGCATTGCTCCACAAGAGGGCAAGCTTTTCACATTGCTCCATGTTCATAATTGGGCCAATTTGTATGATGGAGACAACCATCTCTTATATGGCCTTGGGCAAGTGTTTTATTTCATGTATGATCAGTTTATATACTCATTAATTTGCTATATATCAGTAGATATCATGACATACATAACCACCCATGTAATACAAAACAACTTGCCATATAATTTTCTGAAGCAGCAGTGTGAAAAACTGCGCTGTCACTATTGGGAAAGCTGTTGGTACCTCCTAGCACCACATGAAACCTTCAGCATTTTCTTCATTTTGTTGTTGATCATGAATTAATTTCCTGATATGGATCTTATTTGTATGGGAAGCATTATTGGGATATTGACACATGAGTTGGATGTGTCCTTGAGGGGAGAAAATTCCCACATTTTCTGCACTACATGTTCTAATGGGAGCATGGGAGGAGATATGGCCACCACAGCCACACATTTTTTCTCTTTTTGTGTGGGCCATGAGTTTGATAGCCATCAATTGTAAAACCATGGGAAATTATTTGATTATGTATTGTTGACATATTCAGCCATTTACTATTCATTAGTAGATGTGATGATTCTTGTATATTACTTGCCATGCTATTTTCTGGAGTTGCATTGGATGAGACTACGATGTATCCTTCTTTGCTATTGTTTTTATCATGCATTATCATGTAAAAATTGCAGCAAGCTTTTCATTGGGATACTCTATGATGATATTTTCCTATTCATCATGGATGAAACATTTTGGGCCAGCTTGTTCTTCAACATTGGAGGAGAACTCTTTGGAAGATTGTGATTCACTTTGCCATTTGAGGGCAATACTTTTGAAGCCTAGAATCAACACACACTCTAAACTTATCATAAGTGGAAAGAAGGACAAATTAAGGTAGGTTATGATGCTTACCATGTTCATATTTGAAACCCACCTTCATTTCCAGAGCTTGAGGTGGAAGGATATTCTCAGGAGTTTCCTTATTGGGAGGTGGTTCATTTTGTTTGGATGATTGCTTGGGAATGGAGGATCCACATGGGGAAGATGTTGGTCATCACATGTATAAATCCATGCCTTGAGTGGAGAATTTCCAGTTCTATCCTTGCAGTTGCTTGAGGACAAGCAACATTTGGGAGGGGAGGACTATAATATTCCAAATTTTTCCTTAATAAATTGGAATATTAATTTCTACTATTTTCACTTAGGAGTTGAATAATTGGGTGAGAAGGCCCATTCATAATAAAAACATGGATAAAATCCCTCTAGTATGGAAAGGTATCAGCCTTGGAACTATATTTCACACCCTCATGTGTGAAAGGAGACATTTGCAAAGAGGCTAGGTCAAGTTTGACCAAGTCAAACAGCGCAGAGGTATGAGGTGGAAAGCATCCTATGGGACAACGCAAAGAAAGAGGAGGGAATATTCCTTGAAGGAAAAATCCATAATAGAGTGGGACCCATGGATAGGGAGCTCTCGTGTGTTTAAAAGGAGGGAAAGGCAACCATTGTTTCACATGCATATGATTATAGATTTCTTGTCTGCTTAGGCTATTTGTAGTCCCCACTGTTTAGCTGAGTTGTTGTGCTGCTTAGCACAAGAATTTGATACAAAGGAGTCCTTCTCCTTTCTTGAGGAGCCTCTTGAAGGAGTTGTACAGATTTTCCTCACATCTAGGCTTGAGGGCAAGCATCCTCCTCCAGGACAACGTTATTGCTGTAGCAGCATAATGTTGTGTTGCAGGGTGTTACAGTGAGGGATTACAACACCTCTTCCATCACTTGTTTTTCAGAGGAGGAGTCTTCCTTCCCTTTGGAGGATTATTTTGGGAGATATTAGAGCTTATTGCCGATATTTTCACTTGGCCAAATATTTCTATTCCACCTACAGCGCAATTACCCTCTTATACTGCATTATTTTTGGAGTACACTTGTAGTGAGGGTTTGAAGTGTTGATTGGAGGGTGAGATCTCAAGTGTAAGGATCAACATTCCACTTAGGAGATCCATTGGAGGAGGTATACTTCAGATTTTTTATCATCTTCAACCTTCTCTATTCAGTTCTAGTTTTGAGTTGCAGCTGCTACCCAACAACTCCAACATTTTTTCCATTTTGTATATTTTAGCCAATCCTTCCCGAGATTGATGTATTATTGCTTTCAGGGGTTAGAACCTTGCTCCACCACTTTATTTAAGCTATATATTGTCATATCCATGTATTGACATCATTTTTCAGTAGTAGTCCATAATATACTGCGCTATCATAGCCAAGGGTTTCATATATGTAGCAGTCTTCTTCCATTTCTTGTACATGTATTCTTGAGGCTTGCATTGCCCAAATTGAGTGACTGTTTCCTCAAGAAATTGTACTATTTCTACTGATATAACAAAATTTTTTAGCTATTCATATCTTCATATGTTCATGGTTGTGAAATAACGCTGTCATTCCAGCTCTTGTGCATACATTGTTTCAGCCCCCTTCATCAGACACTTTTGAGGACATCTAAGTGTGGGAGATCTATCTAACCCACTTAGAAGGATTTATTTGGAGTCTCCTCTTCTATTTAGCACTTAAACACATTTTTATAAGGGATCCAAGTCTTTGTTTCAATTCCTGTAGCGGCCATTACTGGAAAATGTGTTTTCCAGTCATGCCTTGCTAGCTGTCCCAGATTTGGGATATTAGAGTAATCTAGTGGCACTCATGATAACAAGAAACTTCTCTAGCTATCCTATGCAATAACTGCAACCAACGATTAGGAACACCAATAGTATGGCCTTGGAGTCACATAGGTAACTCCTCGATCCAGAAATCTGGTATCCCAAGAGCCAATCCCTCGATGTGCTACTATAGCTCAGTAAGAGTCTCGAAGGACTTCTCTTCCGATAGTCCTCTATGTTGGCTCATCTGCTACCTGCTCTAGTCAACCCATTGGTCAAACGCGAGCCACATTTGTGTACGTCAAATATTTAGATTAGTCTTGGGAAACATAAAAAATAAAAAAAGCATGTAGAAACCTTTAAGAAAAACAAAAAACATGGTCAAAACATTTTTACCCATTGCACCCCATTGAGCACCATTTGGTAGAATCAAGTCTGGATCTCCACAGAAATCTACACCTGCATATGGATACTCATATATGGCGATCATCTATCATTTGAACTAGGTAAAGAATGCAGTAGGGAATATGATTTTCGACTAACCAACATGTCTAGCCATCATTTCAACCCATATCTGAATCTGAGGATCTCTAGGACCAGATATGCTCAGTGTAACATGTTGCGGCTACATCAATGGAACTCGCTCTAAAATTAAGGAAATTAGAATTGAGCTATAACTAAAATTCTTCTTCCTACATCCCATTACTTTAGTCATTTTTTCTTTCATATGAAAGAGTACTTTCTCAGGTTAGTTGAACATTGTCAGTTCTAGGCACTCAATGGAATACTGCATGTATGATCAGTTTGCAAAATGTAGTGTCACAGAACGAACAATATTTACAATAGTAAAAATGATGGTTCTCAAAGTAAAATCATGCACATCACAAATATTTATTTTCCCATCTTTACTTGGTTTAGTAACTGGATGCAAATATTGGCATATGTAATCCTTCACTGTCTGTCTTCCAAGAGCATATCCTCCAAGGGAAATATGAGAACCACACCTCGATAATCCAATGAGAAATTTAATATCCTCCACCAATATTGGAAGAAATTTATCCCCAATATGAAAAGCCTGCAATACTAGATCCCATGAATGAACTAGGAACTCCAATAGTTCCATATGTTGTGTCATCCCTAGTAATTTGAAGTATTTAAGAAACTCACAATCTCTGAGGGCTCTTACGGTACCCAGATCATTTAGGTAAATCATGTATTTTTCTTCATGTTCTCTTTCTCACCATGTAGTGGTCATTTTGATCCAATCAATACCTGAAAGCCAACCATAAGCTTCATCAGGATCCATTTCATGAAAAATTTTGGGAAATTTTGAGCATGCAACATGAAACAATTTTGAAGAATGTGCCCAACTCACCCCAGGTCAATTGACAGAGTGTTGCACATGCACGTGGACTTCAATTCCAGTGCACTGCAACACACCTTTCAAAATTCAAGGGTGTGTTTCCCTCAGAGTGTAATAGATTTACCCTAAGGGATCAAAACCATAAAAAATTACCATGAAATGAAACATAAATTATAGTGAAAGAAAGAGAAGGGTCATAGCTCCAACCTAGATCAAACTGCGAGAGAAATCATCCACTCAAACTGTTGCAATCAACCACTAAATTTAGAAGGAAGAAACTATTTTAAAGCTGCTAATTTTCAAATGGTAAAATGAAATGGTAAAAACTACTTTTTAATAGTCATTTTGATTATTTTATTCATATTTAATGATGTGACTATAGTTTTTATTCATTTTAACTATGAAACAGGTATTTTTAATCCATTTCATGGTTCTCTAAATAGGTTTCATAGTTGATACAATGAGTTTAAAGTGAAAAATTATTCAAGAATGATTTGACCACAAAGCATACTTTTATGCTCTTTTTTCGAGATTTGATAAAAATTAAAAAGGAATTAAAGCGCACCTTTATGTATTTTTAGAACTTTGATAAATGAAAAAAGGGAACTCCTTCGAGTCTTCTTTTAGCTCTTTTCACACTCCGTTCATGTGAAAAGATTGCCGAGCACTTGTCTTTTCGAGCTCGTGAAAGTAAATGAAACACCATCTACTTAGTATTAGTTTAACCCTTTTTCGGACTGAGATAGATTATTTATGAAAAAGGAATACCTTATTCTAACATGGCTAAGAGGTTTTCTCAAGTATCATTTTACACTTTTTTTGTACCTGAGCGACAAATTTACAAAAAGGACTCATGGATTTTTCTTATTGTCCCTTTTTTCAGACTATCTAAACATAAAAAAGGACCAGGTTTTCACTGTCGTTACAGTTGTTAATAGATAAAATAGAAACGGAATTATAGATGATGCCAAGATCAAGTTTCAATATCACTAGAATTGTTAAATCATTAATTAGTGATGGATTTTCCCAAAGGGTCAAATTATAGATCAAGCATATGTTACCCTCCTCAATATTGTAAAACAATAAAGAGGTGCTCGTCATCATTGGCTGGGGAAAATTTGGGAAAAGGAATAGAACACTTTATGGTAGCAAGTCGCTCTTGAACATGATACTTTCACATCATCACCGTGATATTTGGGTTGGGTAATATTATTTACGGTCTATCATACCTATGGTCCATCATACCATCACTTCGGTTTTGGGTCAATGCTAGCAACTCATTTCAATGTCACCGATATGTTCAAGAGAAGTCATCCAGTAATTCGTCATCTTCTGCAATAATCATAAACCTTCATTTTCATGACCGCCATCCCTGAACATTGCTGCATCAAGTCACATTTTGTCTCCAAAATCATTACACCTATTTCACGATAAAGTTACCTCCTGTCAACATCAGCTCATCATTGAGGAAGTTTACCTAGAAATATCTTTCTAGTGCCTTCGAGATTGCTACATCATTGGCAGGTTTCTCGGTTTCAGAAACATGTTGACATCATTAGGCCTACGATTGAAAGTTTTTCTTTGGAATTTGACATCAAATCATCTATTCATGCCTTTCAAATTGTGTTGTAGTACCTTGAGCGCCATTAACATCAATGGTGGTTTCTCTCACGTCTGTTAACGACTTACACCAATGGTTGGTAATCAAACGATTTCTTCCCATGTTCGACTTCAGGTCATATATTTGCATGGTTATAATTGTACTTGAATGATTGAGTGAATGAGATAAGAAGACCCCAGATCTAGTTTCATCCATCCAGGCTATGATTTCAGGAATTGTACCATGTCACCCTTATGATGGATTTACATACAGATCACCATCCAAACATGGGTTTATATCTGTAGGCATGTCTATATTTGTAGATGAATTTCTGAATTATGTAAGTTATGATAGTTTATGTGCTGAGCATTGGTATGCCTCCATCAACAATTCATGTCCAAGATGTAAGATATAATGATGTAATGTATTCCAAATTGATTTAGGTCACCATATACTTCAGATACTACTCATCACATCGTAAAGCATCTCATCCAAATATTATCATTATTTTGACTTCATGCTTTAGAGGGAAGTTATTACAGGTCAAATTTGGCATCATCCCCCAGACCAGTCTGAACAGGTACTATCATCCCCTAATTCAGTTTCTATATGCCCTAAGATAAGTCATTCCATTGATGGCTTTGATTGTGAGATTTCCAATGTTTGAAGTATAGATTATTTAACTCATTGACTCATCAACGATCCTATAAATGGGACTAAGTGTGTTGCAAAGAACTTATCTCCATGCAAGGGTGCATTGCAATGCACTTCTTGACACTTAAGGGTGCGTTGGTCTCCTAAGAGTGAAATCATCATTATTCTAGGAATCTCCACGTGTCCAGTGCCTTATAGAAGATCTCATAGGTGTCATACTTCGAATAGAAGTGTTCATCCATCACTGCTGAACTTGGAAACATGTCTCACATATTATTACAAATCCATTCAATTCCATTTATTGATAAACTACCTTCAATTTTCATATAAATTGAGCACTCATCTAAGTGCTAGGGAGGGAGAAATTTCTGTACTGTTATGTTATTGGATTCTCATTTGATGAGAGCTGGAATTACTATTATGCTGCTGAGATGATGCTTGGTTTGATGAGGATGGAATGAAGTTGAAGCAAGTTGACGACAAATTGATATATTGGTCGTAATATTCTCCTCCTACTTTCTAAATAAATATATTTGTTCATTTTCTAATATGTATGCTTATATCTTATGAATTTCATTCTCAATTTTTTATGTATACTTAGATCTAATTGGTTCGATTTGGTTAAGTTAAGTAGATAGTTGTATATTTGTACGTTTGTTTTTCTTTGTCTTTGATCGCAGGTATCGATTTAGTAGATTTAGTTAGATTGAGAGCGACAAAAATAATGGAAGAATCAGTAAGAGAGTGAAAGGATCACAAGTAGGTTTCTTTCCTTTCCATATATCTATTTGTCTTAGGGAAAATAATAGTTTCCTTTCTTCTGTTGTTCTGAGTGAAGGAACACCACACTCAGGGAATCTATTTTATCCGTAGATTAGAATTCTGTATAACAATATGAGTAACAGAGAAAAAAAAAGAAAGAAAAAAAGAAAAAAAGAAGAAGACATATTTATAACACATGATTGAATATATATTAGTAAACACAAAAATATAATACATAATTATGAAACCAACAAGACAAATCATGATATGTTATTATGTAAACGAATATATTTATTCTAAAAAAAAAAAACCTAGAACAATAATTGTCAACATTATGTGCTCTCTCTTTATTGACATCCAATAAGGAATGTTATTGTTGATAAAAAAAATGGGCCACATTGAGTAAATAGATCTTAGCTCTCCAAATGGATTGACTCCATTAGCTGCTAATGAAAGCTTAATATTACATGGTTCTTCTTTAAACTTTGGCCATATTTCCTCTATATTCGTAAATGCATATCCATCTGTAGGAATTCAAAGAACACCATCTTGACTTCTTTTCATTGCATGGTAATCCATAAATTGTGCTATGCTTTTGCACCTGAAAAATTGTCACAGACGTGGAATTATGGGAATATAATGAAGATCCTTACGAGGCACCTTTTTTGATACTTTATCATTTTGATATCTACCCTCATCACATTTTGGGCATTTGTCTTTCGACACATGCTCTTTATAATATAGAATACCATCATTAGGACATGCATTAATAACTTGATGCTCCATTCCAATATCTTTCATAATGGCATGTAAATATCGGTACCTGCTAGGTAAAACATTTTACGGTGGTAACAAAAATTCACGTAACAATCTACAACATCAGAAATCAGTAGTGTTGGTTAATGTAAAAAATATACATATTGCATTAAAATAATGTTACAAATGGTGATCAACATACTAACTGTTAGACTCCTATACCAATAGGTGTCATTTTTCATGATTGTCTTGATTGAACTATGGAATATGTTCAAACCTTTTTCTTGGACAAAGGTGTTCCATATTCTTGAAAAACCAAAAAATCAAAAAATGTAAAAAATGTAAAGAGGGTATACCCTAAAAGAAATATCAAAGGGTAAAAAGAATAAAATGGTCAAAAAAGAGAAAGAAATGAACCCCAAGCAAAAATAGACCAAGGAAAGTGTGCAAATCCAAATGCCACTACTATTTCATTTTTTTGTAATAAAGCAATTGTGTGCAGCTTGTCCTTTGCCACAATCCACGAATAAGTCAAAACTGTTTAAGCTTGGCTTACTCATATTTTAATTTCATGTTATGAATGAAAATAAATATACGACCATGGAAGGTTTAATGTGACGGATAGTAGAATGAAGTGAGTTAATAGAGGTGCTCAACGGTTTAATACGAGCCCTTGGATGTAATAAAGGTAGAATTAGATAGATTTGCCTTGTAAAAAATATTGATAAAGGTTTGCAAAGTCTAAATGCACAATAAGAAAATAGTGATATTAAGTAGATAGGGTAGGTAGATGGTGCTGCAAAGTATACGATGAATAGTCTTTGCTATGCTTTTTGATCCTTCTTTCATCACAAGTACTAAAGCAGGAAATACATTGAAAAATCTCAGCAAGCAAAGTCAAACTCATTAACTTCCCTCATCACTTTTCCCTCAAAATTTTTACTAATTTCCCCCAAATTTCTAAGGTATTTGGAGATCAAAGGGGCTCAAGGCATTTCCTTGACTTCTGGAGGGACCGGACCCTCGGCCTAATGATCAAAAAGACCTAAGTACTTGAGATGATCCATCATTATAATCATCCATCTTTAACCTTGTCCTAAGTAAAATCCCCTTTTACTTAGGAACATCATGCAAAATTCCATAAAAATCCCTCATCATAACTTGCTATTCTAAGTTTAAGTGTTGAAGATAAAATATTGCAATTTACTTCAAAATTTTTCACTTTCTTAGATGTGCAAAAATATTTTGAGTTTCCTTGTCCTTAGCCATATTTACATTTAACTCTATTTTACTAAATCCCTAGTAAAATACCCTATCCTAAGTATATAACTCCCTTTTTATAAATAACCCAAAACCCCTCTATTATATAGTTTAACCAAAGTAATTGTTTCCCCGTGCATTCAAAAGAAAACCCACTATATAAGCCCTTTGGTTAAATTATACCTTTATATAATAATCCCGCCCCTATGGTAAATTAATTGTATTAATTAATTTATCATATAATAAAACATATATGAAAAAATAAAACTTTAGACATACAATATGTGTGTTTAAACCCAAAAATATAAAACCCGAAGTTTTATTTACGAAACTTTGGGTAATTTCCGCGCCAACGTGGCTCATCCACCTGGCATCCCACCCAATATTACCCGCGCCCAACAAAACCCCGCCACGACTCTCTTTTTATATAAATACGGGATTAGTTAATTATCTGAATTAACTAATAACCTTACTCTCCGCCTATTAGACGCCTCCCGGGGTGATTAGATTAAACTTTAATTGTTTTAAAACCCGACGGGCCCACACCTGAATCCTCCGCTCATTCCCCATCACTGCAACCGTCGGATCACCCCTCCGCAAATCAACGCTCCACGTAAATCCCGCTACCCATCCTTTTTAAGAACTTTAACCAGCGGGGATGGGTGGTATTTAAACAGTTCACCGTCCACGTGGAAATCACTTTGTGGAATCGCTGCCCTCCCGACTAATACCACCCTCGTCCAAAAAGCGGTGCGGGGTTACCGCTTACCACTTACCTCCCGACCTTTGCTCACGTCAGCCCGTACGTTGATGACGTCACACCTCGGAAAACTAAAAAACCTTTAAATTGTAAATAAAGCCAATTCTTCGTGTTTTTCCGTTATTTTCAAGTATTGTTAACGTGTTCTCCCCCGCTACGGTTTTCGGACTTTTCATTGAAATCCACCCATTCGACGCGCTCCATCCACGACCTGTGTTCGAGCATCATCTTGCCACCACCTGATACCTGTTAAAACCCAGTTTGCTTCCAAGAACATGTATTTCTTCTATTGTGCTCCGAACTTGAAAAGAAACTCTGTGTTCCTTGTTTTTCCGCTGGATCAGTGTTAAAATCTTATTGCTAAGATCATTCCCTGATTTTTAAACTGTGAATTGTTCCCCCCGAACCTGCAATTGTGCCAATTTCCCTCATTAAAACTGAAATCGCGCTCAGTCTGTGAAGAAAACCCAGAAACTTTCATTTTGAATACACAAGAACCAAAATGGAAGCTCCGGAAGCCCTGAATGTAACCCCATTGAATGCCCCTCATAGAGACCTGGATTTCATTAACAAATTGTTTGATTTTAGCAGGTTATCATCAGAATATGGATTTGGACCAACAATTTCAATACTAGTTGACAAGATTGTTACTCCAAATTCTCAGATTTTAATTCAATATCTTCATTCAACAAACAGTTTGTATACAAAGTCAGAGAGAGATTAGAATGATGAAATGTGCACAGTGAATGGTAAAATTGAAATGAGAAATTACAGGGATAGGAAAAGCATAACAGTTAAAGAGTATTAGTGGTTAAAGTGTATCAAGTAAAAGTCAGAGTGAAAGTTAAAATGAAGTTACAGAGCAGTCAAAGGTAAAACAGTAAAAGTAATTACGGAGGCAGTAAAATGGTAAAAAGAGATGAAAATACTTTCACCAACATTGAATTTTATCTAAAGTGAAAGTAAAACAGTCAAAGGAACAAAAAAGTGAAAAGATGAAAAATACAAGAAGAAGGAACATTTTTGCAGAAATTGCATATTTTAGTCATAATTTTGCAGAAACTATTGTGATCAATCCAAGATGAATTTTGAAAAACTGAAGGAGGTTTATGTTCTTAAGAGGATGATCTACAAAAACCTCTCTCACTTTTCTAACAGCTATTATGGTTTTGGAAATAGTAAACAATGTTGGAAAGAACTTTTTGCAGAAAATTCCAGTTTAAGTCATCATTTTGCAGAGAAGATTTTGGCCAATACAAAATACTTCATACAAAACGGAAGGAGGTTTTTGTTCCTAAGAGACCCATCTACAAAAACCTATCTCAGTTTTTTCACAGTGGTTTTATAATGAGAAATACATGTGCATATTTACAGGCCATTTTTTACAGAGACTATTATGCATAGCTGGAGAGGAATTTTGGGAACCTGAAAGAGGTTTATCTCACCAACATATTTATCTATAATAACCTCTTTCACTTTTTACATATCTATTACGGATTGAGAAATAAAAAGATATCATTGGACCCCAAGTTTGCAGAATTGTTGGAGCAGATTGCACAAAGAAAGGAAGCAGTTAGTGACTTGGATGCCTTATCATCAACTAAGAGTTGGATCAAATTCGAATTCTCCTCTTTGTCATCACCTATCCATAAGAAATAGTGCCAAATAGATGCATTAGTTTGAGTAAGTTCTATTTATGTAAAATAGTTGGAGAGATTTGTGAACTAATCTTGATATTTTTTCAAGATATTTTAGTTTAGAATTTGTATAAATACTTCACTCTTGGAAGTATTTTGGGTGGATTCTATTACTTTGCTGTAACATTGAGATTTTTGGAATAAAAGCATTTTGGAGAAGTTTATTCGTGGCTTACTGGATGACGATTTGAAGCTTCAGGACTTTTTGCAGGATTCATGTGTTGGACGGCAGTTCAATAAGTCTTTCTACTTCTTTGTCTTAAATTTTATATCAGTTTATAATATCATTATGTCCATTTCTGAATAATTTACATAAAGGATTGAATCAGAATTTACTTAATTGTACTCTGATTTCATATGTGATTGTTCTTAATGTTTTCCTCTAAATTGGTTATAAGCACGAATTCTTAAATGCTCTTGCTTTGCTAATTTAAACATTCTTGATTACTATAATAAAGAATTCTTCATTGCTCTTTGTTTGTAGTCATCTCATTTCTTTCTTTTGAACATGGTGAAAGATTCTTAGCTGCCTTTCATCCCTTCAAAATCATCCCATTCACTTTAAATTTTAAGGATTGTTCTCTGTCTAGCTATCTTGCCCTGTAAAGCCATCTTGTGTGTAGAATAGAAATCCAGTAAAGCCATCCTTTGACTCCATAGCCCAATGGACTGAAAACCTTCAACCTTGCCCTTAGTTTGTGGATTCCACCATTTCTCAAAACAAACTCTTGGATCTATAACTAGCCTAAAAACTTCTAAGAACAAAGATAAATTATAAAGAGAGAGCCCTCTCTGGATGCAGATTGGCTAGATTCTGCATCTAAAAGGTTGGTTTGTGGTTACCTCGGGTATACTTTCCTCTTACACAACTTCTAGGAAAACATAAGTGATAACATAGTGGCGACCATACTGGGGATCTGAATCATTTCATTGTTATTATTGCTTATTTTATAAACTATAGACAGAGTCTGAAGTTAGCCAGGTAGCCTTTGAAATTGCTTTTGCTCTGCAATTGCAAAAGTAAATAAATGCTGCTTCAGTCTATCTCTGTTTAGTTTATGACCTAAGCTTTGATTTCAAACATTTCATCAGTTCTCTATTTTAATAAGTCTTTAAGAAAGTTTAAATCTCATATCTAAAGCCTCTTAAAGAAATCATAGAAGTTGTTTTGAAAATTCACAAAAAGATAACAAAATAATCATAAAATACTCAAAATTTGGTTTCCTGAAGAACTAACTTTTTCTTCAAAATTGTTTTACAGGTTTAGATCTGATCTATGATGGTGGACAGGGATCAGGCACACAAAGGTTAAAATCATCCACCTGGCGACTCCAAATCAATTTCAGAATGAAGACTCCACTGGAGGAATGAATCTCAAAGGACAATATGGAAAGATCAGGCTTTCAACTTGATTCAATCCAAGACATTATGTTCTTTCTGTTTGCGAGTTTTTCAAATGTAGATCGTATTTTATAAGAAGATCTTATCAGTTTTTATTATTTCTTTGAAGTTAGCATAATTTCTCATAACTTTCTTGAAAATTTTCTTATGACCCACTGATGATCATTTTCCAATTAAGGTTTCAAATAATCGAAGACCGATCTATAACTTCGTACATATCTCGTGCTACATAAAGTTCCGTATAGATATGTTTCTCTCTTATTCTACCTCTCCTTTACTCCATGATTTCGAAAAAAATACTACAAGTATCTTCCCAGATTTGATGGAGAAAATGGTATCACTAAAAACATATTCAAGGTTTTGAAAATTATTTGGATTTATTTGAGAATGATGAAGATGATGTTAAAATCAGAATTTTTTCTCTTTCTTTGCAAAATAGAATAAAGAGTTGGTTCAAAATCCCGCCTAATGCTAGCATCTCAAATTTCCAGCAGTTTATCAAACTTTTCCTTGATAGATGTATAATAAAAGTTAATCATTTTGTGACCATGGAAGAATATAATCAATTAAAAAGACATCCAAATGAAACAATACAACAATTTTCTGACAGATTTAATCAAGCTTATTATTCATTTCCAGAAAATATTAGACATCCTCATGATTCAGCTCTCTTGCATTATCCAAGTGCCTTTGATCCAAAAATAGAATTTCGATTAAGAGAAAGAGATCCAAAAACACTTGTACAGATGCAGAACATTGCAATCGATGTAGAAGTTAATCTGCAAATCAAACATGAAAAGTTGAAAGCGGAAGAAGAGGAAAAGAAAAATATTGCAGAGGTAAAACTCAGCCTTTTGGTAAGAAAACTAGATGAAGTAACGTAGGAGATCACTATGAAAGAAGAATTTTTTATTCAAAATCACCATGAAGAAATAGAAGAGGTTGATAGCTATAAAAAAATTCCTCTTATTTCAAATTATCATAGATCAGAAAATGAATTTACAAATCAATATGAGGAAGAGGAATTTGTCAATCCAATGTGTATGTTTGATGACATTCCTTCTTTTGATGATTTGCCTAAGTATGATCATTATGATGATAGTTATGTTCTCCAAACTCAAGCTAGTTTTACAGAGCAATCAGAAGCTAGTTTGTGGGAAGAAGAAACTCATTTTCACCAGATTGAAGACAGTGCTCAACCAATACAGATAAACCATGAGAATGAGGAAGAAAAAGAAGAAAATGTGGAAATAAGTGAAGGTTCTTTACCTCTTTGTTTTGCTTCATTTCAGTTCATTAGAGAAAACTATCATGCCATAAATAATCAACAATCTTTAGGAATTGTGATTAACAACAAAGAAGATAATGAAACTATTGATCAAGATTTTTTAGTTTCACAATTGCAGTTATCAGTTCCCATTGAAATAAATGATCAAATGACACAAAAAAGTTCCATACCACTATTTTTTGAACCATTTCAGCTTTTAAAGGAAATGTGGTATAACATATTTAAAGAAAAAAATGGGAAACTTGTTGAAGTTTATGAAGTCCCATGGAATTTTATATGTCATAGGTTCCAGCAATTTTCCCAAGATTTTCAGGATCCAATAGCAGATATGTTGAATATTGAAGGCATTCAAAGCATTCCTCTATTAACTAACTATGATTTTTAGAATCAAGATGATAAAGGATTCAATACTCAAACATTACAATCAGTAGGAATATCATCACAAATCTTATCTGAAAGTTTACAGGGAGATAAAGATGAAAATAACATTTCATATTCATGGTATGGAGGCCATCCAGAACAGATGTACAATTGTTCAGATCAGTTAAACATCAGTGTATATATTTTGGAAGATCCTTTTGTACAGTTTCTAGAGTCAACAAAGGAAATCAAGTGTTTCCTTATCCTCTCATTCGTTGACAAGTTTCTAATAGGTTGCAGAAGTACAATTTTGATAATCAACAAGAAAATGCAACAAAATCTATCAAAGTACATAATGCTTGAATGGTTTCATTGGCTATTTCATTTTACCTAACTAGCAGTTGAACAGTAGATTGAGTAGGTAGATGAGTGCTAATAAGCTCAGAATTTTGAGCATTTTTTTAGTTTTCAATTTACAACTAGTTTTTCATTAAGTTGGTTTGAAAATTTTTGTGTGTTGTTTTAAGTTTCAAGATTAGATTTCAGGTTGCAGAAAAGGACTATATTCAATTCAAGATTTTCAGCCACAGCTAATGCATCAGTTTTAATTGGATGGTGACTTCTTGAAGTTGAAGCCCGAAGTGAAGGCCCTAAGCTTCAAAATTTTCACTATCATATGTACAATAAAGCTAGCAGAAGAAGGAGATTACATAGTTCAGTTTGAAGACATGTTTAGGCATCTGATCTGTTGTTCTTGACTTTCCACAAGGAAAAGCCATCCCCAAGTGGAGCCAGTGTTAGACTCATATACCAATAGGTGTCATTTTTCATGATTGTCTTGATTGAACTATGGAATATGTTCAAACCTTTTTCTTGGACAAAGGTGTTCCATATTCTTGAAAAACCAAAAAATCAAAAAAATTAAAAAATGTAAAGAGGGTATACCCTAAAAGAAAAATCAAAGGGTAAGAAAAATAAATTGGTCAAGAAAATGAAAGAAATGAACCCCAAACAAAAAATAGACCAAGGAAAGTGTGCAAATCCAAATGCCACTACTATTTCATTTTTGGTAATAAAGCAATTGTGTGCAACTTGTCAAACCTTTGCCACAATCCATGAATAAGTCAAACTGTTTAAACTTGGCTTACTCATATTTCAATTTCATGTTGTAGATTAGAAAATAAATATCTGACCAAACAGTTTAATCTTGGCAGATAAGTAGATAGGTAGAGTTAATAAGAGGTGCTCAACAGTTTAATCTGAGCCCTTGGATGTAATAAGGGTAGAATTAGATAGATTTGCCTTGTAAAAAGAAAAAAGATTGAAAAGGGTTTGCAAGTCTAAATGCACCCTAATAAAGAAGAGAAAATGGTAGTGTTAAGTAGATAGGGTAGGTAGATGGTGCTGCAAAGTGTTATCTGATGAATGATGCTACTACATGTTTTTGATCCTTTACTTTCATCACAAGTACTAAAGCAGGAAATACACTCGAAAATCACAGCAAGCAAAGTCAAACTCATTAACTTCCCTCATCACTTTTCCCTCAAAAGTTTTACTAATTTCCCCCAAAGTACTAAGTTATTTGGAGATCAAAGGGGCTCAAGGCATTTCCTTGACTTCTGGAGGGACCGGACCCTCGGCCTAATGATCAAAAAGACCTAAGTACTTGAGATAATTCATCATTATAATCATCCATCTTTAACCTTGTCCTACGTAAAATCCCATTTTACTTAGGAAATTCATACAAAATTTCATAAAAATCCCTCAAAGATAACTTGCTATTCTAAGTTTAAGTGTTGGAGATAAAATGTTGCAATTTACTTCACAATTTATCACTTCCTTAGATGTGCAAAAATTATTTTGAGTTTCCTTGTCCTTTGCCATATTAACATTTAACTCTATTTACTAAATCCCTAGTGAAATACCCTATCCTAAGTATATAATTCCTTTGTTTATATATACCCCAAAAACCCCTTTATTATAATGTTTTGACCAAAGTATTTACCTCCCTAATATTCATTAAAACCCGCTTCTACAAGCCCTTTGGTTAAAATATAGCATTATACCTTAATCCCGCCCCTATGGTGAATTAGTTGTATTAATTAATTTATCATATAATAAAAATATATATGAAAAAATCAAACTTTAGACATACAATATGTATGTTTAAACCCAAAAATACAAGACCCGAAGTTTTATTTTCTAAACTAAACTTGGGAAAACCCCGTGCCAACGTGGCTCATCCACCTGGCATCTAACGCAGCCTTTTACTACCCGCGCCCAGCAAAACCCCGCCACAACTCCCTTTTTTCTATATAAACACGGGATTAGTTAATTATCCGAATTAACTAATAACCTTACCCTCCGCCTATTAGACGCCTCCCGGGGTGATTAGATTAAACTTTAAATGTTTTAAAACCCGACGGGCCCACACCTGAATCCTCCGCTTATTCCCCATCACTTCAACCGTCGGATCAACCCTCCGCAGATCAACGATCCACGTAAACCCCGCTACCCATCCTTTGCAAAAACTTTAACGAGCGGGGAACGGGTGGTATTTGAACAGTTCACCTTCCACGTGGCGATCACTTTGTGGAATCGCTGCCCTCCCGACTTAAACCACCCTCAACCAAAAGCGGTGCGGGGTTACCGCTTACCACTTACCGCCTGACCTTCGCTCACGTCAGCCCGTACGTCGATGACGTCATTCCTCGGAAAAATAAAAACCCTTTTAACTTGTAAATAAAGCCATTTTTCGTGTTTTTCCCGTTATTTTCGTTATTGAAAGCGACTGTGTTCTCTGCTACGGTTTTCGAATTTTCATTGAAATCCACTGTTCCATTCGAATTCGCTCCAGAATTCCGTCGGACCTGTGTTCGAGCATCATCTTGCCACCACCTGATACCTGTTGAAACCCAGTTTGCTGCCAAGAACAGGTATTTCTTCTATTGTGCTCCGAACTTGAAAAGAAACTCTGTGTTCCTTGTTTTTCCGCTGGATCAGTGTTAAAATCTTATTGCTAAGATCATTCCCTAATTTTTAAACTGTGAATTGTTCCCCCCGAACCTGAAATTGTGCCAATTTCCTTCATTAAAACTGAAATCGCGCTCAGTCTGTGAAGAAAACCCAGAAACTTCCATTTTGAATACACAAGAACCAAAATGGAAGCTCCGGCAGCCCTGAATGTAACCCCATTGAATGCCCCTCATAGAGACCTGGATTTCATTAACAAATTGTTTGATTTTAGAAGGTTATCATCAGAATATGGATTTGGACCAACAATTTCAATACTAGTTGACAAAATTGTTACTCCAAATTCTCAGATTTTAATTCAATATCTTCATTCAACAAACAGTTTGTATACAAAGTCAGAGAGAGATTAGAATGATGAAATGTGCACAGTGAATGGTAAAATTGAAATGAGAAATTACAGGGATAGGAAAAGCATAACAATTAAAGAGTATCAGTGGTTAAAGTGTATCAGGTAAAAGTCAGAGTGAAAGTTAAAATGAAGTTACAGAGCAGTCAAAGGTAAAACAGTAAAAGTAATTACAGAGGCAGTAAAATGGTAAAAAGAGATGAAAATACTTTCACCAACATTGAATTTTATCTAAAGTGAAAGTAAAACAGTCAAAGGAACAAAAAAGTGAAAAGATGAAAAATACAAGAAGAAGGAACATTTTTGCAGAAATTGCATATTTTAGTCATAGTTTTGCAGAAACTATTGTGATCAATCCAAGATTAATTTTGAAAAACTGAAGGAGGTTTATGTTATTAAGAGGATTATCTACAAAAACCTCTCTCACTTTTCTAACAGCCATTATGGTTTTGGAAATATTAAACAATGTTGGAAAGCACTTTTTGCAGAAAATTCCAGTTTAAGTCATCATTTTGCAGAGAGGATTGTGGCCAATAAAAAATACTTCATACAAAACTGAAGGAGGTTTTTGTTCCTAAGAGACCCATCTAGAAAAAAATATCTCAGTTTTTTCACAGTGGTTTTATAATGAGAGATACATGTGCATCTTTACAGGCCATTTTTCAGACTCTGTAAAACTCTGTTTTACACATATTTTTTACAGAGACTATTATGCATAGCTGGAGAGGAATTTTGGGAAACTGAAAGAGGTTTATCTCACCAACATATTTATATACAATAACCTCTTTCACTTTTTACATATCTATTACGGATTGAGAAATACAAAGATATCATTGGACCCCAATTTTGCAGAATTGTTGGAGCAGAATGCACAAAGAAAGGAAGCAGTTAGTGACTTGGATGCCTCATCATCAACTAAGAGTTGGATCAAATTCGAATTCCCCTCTTTGTCATCACCTATCCATACAAAATAGTTCCAAATATATGCATTAGTTTGAGTATCCTTTAATTAAGTTCTATTTATGTAAATAGTTGGAGAGATTTGTGAACCAATTTTGATATTTGTTTCAAGATATTTTAGTTTAGAATTTGTATAAATACTCCACTCTTGGAAGAATTTGGGGTGGATTCTATTACTCTGTTGTAACATTGAGATTTTAGGAATAAAAGAATTTTGGAGAAGTTTATTCGTGGCTAACTGGATGATGATTTGAATCTTCAAGACTTTTTGCAGGATTCATGTGTTGGACGACAGTTCAATAAGTCTTTCTACTCTTTGTCTTAAATTTTATATCAGTTTATAATATCATTATGTCCATTTCTGAATAATTTACATAAAGGATTGAATCAGAATTTACTTAATTGTACTCTGATTTCATATGTGATTATTCTTAATGTTTTCCTCTAAATTGGTTATAAGCATGAATTCTTAAATGCTCTTGCTTTGCTAATTTAAACATTCTTGATTACTATAATAAAGATTTCTTCATTGCTCTTTGTTTGTAGTCATCCCATTTCTTTCTTTGAACATGGTGAAAGATTCTTAGCTGCCTTTCATCCCTTCAATATCATCCCATCCACTTTAAATTTTAAGGATTGTTCTCTGTCTAGCTACCTTGCCCTGTAAAGCCATCTTGAGTGTAGAATAGAAATCCAGTAAAGCCATCCTCTGACTCCATAGCCCAATGGACTGAAAACCTTCAACCTTGCCCTTAGTTTGTGGATTCCACCATTTCTCAAAAAAAACTCTTGGATCTATAACTAGCCTAAAAACTTCTAAGAACAAAGATAAATTATAAAGAGAGAGCCCTCTCTGGATGCAGATTGGCTAGATTCTGCATCTAAAAGGTTGGTTTGTGGTTACCTCGGGTATACTTTCCTCTTACACAACTTCTAGGAAAACCTGAGTTATAACACTAACATTGAAAACAAAGGAAAAAAATAATTTCTTTATCATGATGTACTAAATGTCAAAAAAATATATTACATACCTCAAGATTTGTGTGACACATGTGTTTGACAAACCATTCACCACCTTTAAGTTGAGAAGACGCAATACAACAAAGAGAAGAGATGTTTCTAAGACTTCATAAAGAGGTTGAATTCCCCTCTCAAATACAGGTAGATCATAACCACGAACATATGGGACGTCATCATCATCCCTTCCTACAATATTATTAAATGTCTCGTAGATCAATATCTCATCCCATCTTCATCCAATGTGTTAACATCATCATTATCTTCTTCCACAAGATCATTAGCTTGATCTAACTCAATATTCACTTCATGTTCCTGAATAAGCGCTTGTACTACAACAACCTTTTCCTCGTCGAGGAATGCCCTAGGAGCACCATACTAGATAATTACAATCAATAAAATAATATTAATTAGCTATCGAAAATATTTAAATGATCAAAATTTTTGCAACTACCATATAGGAAAACAAAAACAACAAAGAGCTAGACAAAGGCAACTTAGCTAGTTAACTAATCATTGTTTTCATATGGCTCAACTTAAAACTTACATGTTCATAATAATCAAAGTAAAAACACCCTTAATGGGAATGATTCCATTGAATATATTAACAAATCAATCTAACTAAATAAATTTAATGGGTTTAATAATATGAAAATGTAACCGTGAAAATAAATAGAAACCAGTATAGACCCATCTATCTTTGGTTATATGAATCGTCGAGAGGGATAAAATCCCTTGAGGTGCAAACCCATTTTTTGAGTAAAAAATTGAGGAGAGCTCAAAAGGAGGAAAATTTCAAAACCTAACACTAGAAAAAGGAACAAATGTGAAACTGGTCAATGTTGGAATGAGGAATTTTGGAGACTCCTAACACTGGAAAAGGGTACAATTGCAAAACCAATGTTACTAGAAAATATCCTAATTGCAATCCTACTGCTAGAAAGAAATCTAGTTGACAAACTCAACACTAGAATAAAGATAAATTAGAAAGCCTAGCACTACATAAGGGCACATTTGGAATTCTTAGCACTGGAAAAAGAAACAAGGAGGAATCTTATCACTATAAAACAAGGTAGATGAGAAACAATATAACACTAAAAAGTTAAAAAAGAGAAAAATCTAGTGTAATGAAAAGGACAATTTAAAAAGCTAGTACTAGGAATGAAGGAAATTGGAAAACCTAGTGCTATGAGGGAGGGAAAAATGAAATCCTAGCAGTGGAAACTTGAAAAAATGAGAAAAATAGCACACCAATGAGGAGAGGAGATTAGTTTTGGAGAGAGAGAGAGAGAGAGAGAGAGAGAGAGATCGGTGATGAATGCCAAAACTACCTAGCATAAATATTAATTGCAAACTACCATAAATATCAATTCTAAACTAACTAGAAAAAATATTAATTACAAGCTACCTAGCATAAATTCATGAACAAATGTAAATACTAATTGCAAATTAACTACCTAGAATGCATCGTGATATTTTTTCTCAATGCATAAAACACAAAATGAATATTTTGGAAGATTTCCACTTGTGCAATTGACTATATATTTGAAATAAGTAAAGACCAACTCTCTTATGGCATGTATAATAAATATAAAGAATGATTCTCTTATGGTATAATGTATAAAAATGAATAAGTACTTACTAATTGATGATATTCATCTCTGCCTTCAACATGTCCATAATTTCTACAATGATTTTTAGTTGTTGTTATTAAAAGTCCCCTTACTTTCAAGCCCTTTCACTTTTTAAAAGGGAAATAATGTTTTATATCCTCCGAACCCCCTAATGTCGATCCCGTGTCTCCTTGGCCTAGCCCTTGAGGAATGTTATCTAACATTTTTCCTCACCAAATAGCTTTTAGTGATGATTATCAGTCAAAATTAACCTCAAAATAGGCCTATAAAATTTCAAAAGAAAGGGATGTATAACAAGAATGTGGAACTTGTTAATAGGTATTAAACCCTACATATATACAAATCAATTTATTTTTAGATAAATGTTGCACAATGGTAAAATGACATTAATTCCGGAATTTGGATGGTAAAATTCCATTAATGTTGATCGTCGAATATCCGACTCTATATAATTAACGTTGGATATTCGACAACCGTCGAGCTTTTAATATATATATATATATATATATATATAAAATGTCCGAGAATGGTTCCGATTTTGTCAGCTTTTTAGATTCCACCTTCGGATTTTAACCTGAAATGTGGTAGTGTTTTTTTAAGTACTTCTTTTTGAAAATTTAATTTTTCTAATGTATTAAGTGTGGATAATTATTTTTTAAATTTAACAATTTTTGAAGTAGTCGCCTTCTCCTTCTTTCGTGATATATTTATTTTGAAGTGTTTTTAAGGTTTTTTTTTTCTTTCATTTCAGTTTTTTAGTGAGATCTTCATTTTTTTACATAGTATATTTTAAAGTTACAATTTTCTATATATTTATGTATAGTTAATTGATATTTTTTAATGCAAATCAAATAATTGTCACAATAATAATAATAATAATTTGTAACATTTGACATAAAAAAAAACACATTTTGGATGTAGATAACAAAAAAATACATAATTTGAGACTTTTTCCCGAAAAATTACATGTCAAATAAATGATTTTTATGAGATAATTTTAACAAAAAAATTAAAAAAATAACAATTATTATGATTTTTATGTCAAAAAATAAGAATGATCACAGTTTTTTCCAGAAAGTAATTTTTGACATACAAATTTAGTGAAAATAACATAATACAAATATTAGACATATAACAATAATAATTGAATACTTATTCTTCTCATAAAATATCAAAGTCAAAACATTACAAGTATAACTAATGCATAGTTCCAAAAAATCAGCTTGATTTACATGCATAACTTAAATTTAATCCATAAAAGCATGTAGTCCAAACTCATCATCTCCTAGATTTTCATTATTATCTTCTTCCACAATATTTTATGCTTTAGTTTGGTCATTTTCCTCTTCTGACAGATCTTTGATGTTTGCAAATCTTCCAAAGTATCCATTTTAGTCATTCCATCCAACGGTGGTTGAGGTTCCTTTTCTTTTTTTTGAAAAAGTGATTCATTACAATCCCTTTTTCTCCAATCAACTTCTTGCATTGCATCTTTAAGAAATTGAATAACATTAATTCTCTTCTGAATAAACTTGCATTGCAGTTATTTGTTTTCAATGGCAATTCAATTTCTTCCTTTTTGTAGGAAACGTGACAACATTGTACCTAATAATAAAGTACAAAATAAATAATTAAATAAATTGGTACAAAGACATAAATTTTAAGAAATAAAATCTTGAAATTCAATTTATATAATAAGACTTACCCGAACCTGAGAATAAATCCAAAACCCAATCTCCTTCATTTGAACCTAAATCTATAATATAGTTAATCAATGATTGTGGTTTTTTATAAATGTTAACTATATCTCCTTTTTCTTCTTTATCTTCATATGGTAGTTTTGTAAAACAACATCATGAAACAATACTTGGCTATGACACTTTCCATGTATTGTCTTCTGAAGAATAATATTATAGCTATCATATTATGTCCAACATTCAACATGAATGAACTCACAATCACTTATGATTGGCTCATCTAGTAACCTTTGAATTTTTGTTGTAACATGAAATAGTAAAAGTTCAATTCATTTCTAAATATATTTTTTTTAAACATTAATAAAACACACATTTTCACTGTTTTACCATGTACGATGCAACCTTCAGTTTTCTTTTCCCTTGATTCTTGCTAATAAAATTGCAAATTGTGTGTCTGAATGAAATGTCACAAATATCCAAAATGGTGATTGTGACCTCTAGAGGTCCCATAACCACTTTACTAAAAGCTTTATAAGTATTAGGCTCACTACCATATTCAATGTTTTGGATTTTAAAACCATGAGGAATATTTACAATAACTAGGAATAAACCCTCTTAGGTATGTGTTTTGCAATGTATTCAGAATTGCCTTCTATTTTTTGATATTATATACTTTTTAGCCCAATCAAAGTGAAATGATTAAGACTAGGATCAAGTTCAACATTCCTAAGACGCTTCTTTTTCAGCCTTTCGAACCTAATTTTTTAAATAAATCTTTTGAAAATATTTGGTACTCTATTTGCATCCTTCTTTGACATTTATAATGAAATAAAAAAATATATGTATAAGTTATGAAATAGAAATAGTATACATGTACTTACAAATGAATGTATAAATCAACATATCTTTATAAATACAACATAAACATATTTTAATGTTGATGTATAACTTGAATCTGGGTAGTCGCATAAAACATCATCCCAACTATGTTCATTCAACAATTTAATCATCTATTCTTGTATTTTCATATAAACCTTCTGACTAAATTAATAAAGTAAAAAATGTTAATATAGTGATATGTATAATAAATACTACAATAAACAATATTTTGTATTTAAAAGAAAATCATAATCCAAAGATAACTAAAAAAAATTCAACGAACTGACTTTTCAAATTCCTTGCACATTTTGTCCAATGATAATTCACCTAACTTCACGTGGGATAATATTGATTTGACAAGTTTGTCATCCTTCACTCCTTGCATTGTTCTAAAATTTTTGATGGTCATATTATCTGGAAGGTGCTTCATTTTAGGACTTGATCTCCTACTAGTACATATCAATGGTTTATTATTTTTAACCTTCTGGTTTTTTATGGAAATATTCCAATGTTGAAAATATCATTAACAAATTCCCATATCTCTCCAGTTCTAAATGCCAATTGAAAAATGTTATCCATACCTTTGAATATCTCTCAATTTACTTTTCCACACTTTTATTTGGTTTTTTCTTCAATTTGATAACCTATTTCCATTCAACATTCCTTTCAAAAGGATAGACTAACCTTTGTCTTATCCCCACCACATTTTCATTCAAATTCACTATGAATAAATCTATCAATTTGGATTAGATTCATAGACATCCTATACCCATTATCTATATTACGATCCCATACCAATAACTTTTCTTCTATGTCTATTAAATGAACATAAATGATACATTTTGTTGTTTCAAAATGTGAGTTATTGGGATATTCCACCATCATTTGTCTTCTAGCCTCTGCAGAACGATTCTCGCAAATTACATAATATTTGTATTCAAAACATTTTGACTTCTCAAATGCCTCTTTGTTAGGAAATAGAATTGGGTAAACAAGAAACACATAAGCAACCACATGTGCATATGTAATGTACATGAAAAATGTTTTCAAGTTATGAATCTACAGGTGGTGTGGCTTTCTAATTTGATATTTAGATTTTCCTTCATTTGGCTTATAGAATTGGCTGACATTAAGTTCAAATGTACGACCTTTGTCAACTAAGTTTATCTTTGTCAACAAACTTTGAATGGCATTTTCTTTTTTTTCTTTTTCCATAATTCCATCCCCTAAATTAGCAGTCGGTGTTATGATTTCCCTACTTCACTTTGAGATTTCACTTTTATATTCTATGTTTCCCATTATTTTTTTAGAAAGACCAACTTTTAATTTTTTCCTCGTGTGAGTCATCATTTTTTCCTCTCGTGAGTTGTCATTTTTTTTTCTACATAAGTAACTTCTTCATCATCAACTAGAAGAGAGACATTACTCAACATTTTTTCTTTTGGTATTTTATGTCTTTTCTCCTCTCGAACATCAGATGTAATATCACTCTCAGTAATGTAAACATATTCTTCAAGTTATTCATCCTCATCTTCAAAATTAACATGTTTACCTTTACTAGATTGATCTGCTATAAGAACTATTTGCTAATACCTTATACGTAGTATTCTAGCATCATGAAGTAATTTTTTTTTCTTCTTTCTCATATCTTCTTCTGACTCTGTGTGGAAAATGGTGAGAACATCCATAATATCTCACTCTATAAAATAAACTCCCCCAAACATAATTGAGAGATCCTCAAAAAGATTTTTTCAAATAAAATATAATATGTCAACAATAAGTAAGTTATAAAAAATATAATGATACAATTACAATAATTCAAAACATATAAATATAAATAAACAAAATTACATTTTTTGGTGCAATGTATTTTAATTTCTTTTACATATCTTTGTAGAAGTTTCGTCTTTGTCATACATCAAAAATTCTAAATGAGATCTAATCTTCTCATGTGACTTGGGTTGTTTTGTAAGTGCATACAACATTTCTATATCTGGCACCAAACATATGTCCAGTAATATTCCCAACACTTCATAACTTCTATTAGTGTTAATATGTTGAGTGATCAAACATGTTCTTTCAGTTGATTTACTAGTAGTCCTAGGTCAAATTTTTTTTCTTTTCAAAGAAGTTTTCAAATAAATTTTGGTCATTGCATATGGTTTAAGTAAAAAATGTTGCTCCCTTCATTCCGTCCATGGCCATCATCATCTCAGAGGTCATGTCACTTATTTTCATTTAGAGTTTTAAGTCAGTCATTCCTTCTCCATCTAAGTCTGTATCGAGGTCTCCTTGTTTTTCCATTGAAAAGTCCAAAAAAGTCACCAAAAAGGGCTAACAAGGCTTGATTTTCATCAAATTAGTCTTTTTAAGGGAGTAAGAATAGTTAGGATAATAAAGTAAGACATTATGGCTTATTTCCAAACTTTTTTCATCGTCAAATTGTTCCAAAAAGGGTTGAAAGGATAAAAACAGGTCAATTTTATATCAAAGGCTTTATCTTAAAGTATAGGATTATTAGTGCATTGTATCCAAAGTTTGATAAACATTATAAAACATGTTCTAATAGCCTAATGTTTGAGTTCATTATGTATATCTAAATTTTGGAGGAATTATGTATTATAACTAAATTTTTCTGCTCATGTCATAAGGATTGAAAATGATAAAAGAAGTTTTTCATTGGTGGTTAAGTCTTGTGCACTACCCAACCGCTCGATCAATCACTCCACCAAATCGACGATCGACATCCTTTTTTGCACCTCACTATTCATCCGAACTTTACCAGGGGGGGTCCAAAAAGTGGTTCCTCCCCATTGGTCACACATCAATGTGCGAGCCCCTCATCGTTTCACACCCCCCTCCCCCCTCGCAAACCTCTTACCACTCCCCCCCCCCCTCCCCCCTCGCAAACCTCTTACCACTCCTACCCCCTCCCCCTAAAATCTGCCAAACCAACCCATTTTACCACTCTTCTTCCCACACGTTCCCCTCCACTCTCATCCCAACCCATGGCTCATTTGAAGGCTTTTTTACACATATGTCATCTTTTTTATGCATCTGTCAGTGTGTTGTTATGCATTCGGGAGATATTTTTATGCATATGGAAACCCTTGTTACACATTTGTCAGTGTGATGTGTTTTCGTATTTTTATCCCAAAACATTCATTCAAACTCCAAGATCGTTGCCATTAGTTTCTATAGCTTCTAAAATAGTAAGTGGACACCCACACCCTCCCTAAGAATTGTTTATATCAAATCCTAATTTCTTAATACTTTTCCATTGGAAAAACAAGAAATTCTTGTGTTTTCCTAATTTAGCCACCTCTATCATACCCACTTCACAAAATTTCACATATACTCTTAAGCTAGCATACAACCTTACCTCCTGAAATGTTTTGAGAATTTATCTTGGCTTCATTACCCTTCATCTCATCTTCCAAACCTACCCTAGCCATGTCCTCTTCTTTTCTAGATTCATTGCACATACCCACTACAACCTAAACACATAGGGTTTGTCTTTATGATAGATATTATGGAGAGTGAAAAGAAAATCCACAAAGGAGGGCACCACACTAGATTTGAACCCTGCACCTGACAAGAAGTCAATGCCTCACGTTTTTCCAAAATATTCTTTGAGTGGACTAGATGTCTGAGATTATATGAGAAAATCATGGAAGAAGGCTGTCATATCCAATTGACAAGATTATTTTCCACAAGTTTCAGTATGGGAAAAAAGGGCATCATTGTAGGTGTATAGTTCAACTTATCAGTAGATGTGATTTCTTCATCAACTAGTATACCTATTATTGGAGAAAAGTGGTTTAAGGGCATGGAAATAGACCTTGAAGTTTACACATTGTTCCTCAAACATCATGCTAGAGAGAACCTGGAATACATTTCCCATTCAGGAACCTCCTTACCATATATGCTCCTTTGATGAGGTTTGTTACACCATTTTTTCTGGTCATCTAACCTATTATTATTAGATGAACCTAAGTACACCATGTAAGACCAATTCTACCCTAAGTAAAATTGCTTTCACCATATAAAATAACTCATTTGGTCATATTTAACCCAAAACAAGGAAATTAATTAAATAAATCCTTTATTTAATTATTTCCTAAGAACAAGTTATTTAAATCATTATTTAAATAATATTCTTAGTTAAATTTGACTAAATCATTCATAAATAATTAAATAAACCATTATTTATTTAATTATATTCCCATCATTCCCCTAAAATGATAAATAAATCATTTATTTATTTATTATTTATAAATAAAGGAATTGACCCAAGTCAAGAATCATTTTCCCTCCAACAAATATAATAAAATATTCCTAAAATGTGCTTCTAGAATTCGATTAATAATATTTTATTCATGCACCGAATTCTAGACCGCCCCAATATTTTGTTATAAATAGGGGGGTTTTCCCCATTCATTAGTCACCTTCATTGCATTAGATCACTCTGGATCTACTCTTGGTCACCATTTTCCATTTTTCTTTGTGAACTCCCATTGAGTTCCATGTTTGTTTTTCCACACCACTAAGAGAAAGAAATGTTAGATCTAAAACACTGAGGACTTTCAAGAACCCATCCCACTGAGGAGAACCGGAAAACACCTTTCTTGTTTTCCTCTCAGGTTCCCCATTCTTTAATATAATATAAAATTATTTTAAAAACATTGTTTCTTGTCTTGTCTATTGGATGCATGGAGCCATGTTGTATTTTATCTGCTTAATGTCTTTTGTGCTTAGATCTGAACTTGTGTAGCAATTCTAAAGATATTTTGCATCCATAATCGATGTTAGGGCTATTTTTTATGCATAGCTAAAGTGATATTTTTTGACAAAAGATTCATACTAACAATTGGTGACTCCGCGTGGATTTTATTTTACAATCGCTGTCGTTTTATCTATTCCTGCATATATAGCTGTTTCAAACCCTAGGGTTTCTCTTCAGTTTTCTATTTTTCCTATTTTTATGGCGCTTTCCACCTCTAAAACCCTCAAACAGTCAAATATTTAACTTCTGTGTGTTTTTGGCCCTATTGCGCAGGTGACCGACATCATCCGTAGCTGAGACGACATTTTTTTTTTTGAAATCTACCACCGAGAGTGCGGGAAGTGCAGGTCGCACCTTTTGGCCCAAAAAGTGCATTTTGGAGCTTCAGGTCTTGGAAAACAACCCAAAAAGTGCGACCTGAGCGAAAAAACAGGTCAAAAACTGTGACCTAGCCTTTTTTCTGGAATTTTTCTGAAATTTTTCTAGGTTTTGTCTGAACCTCTGTCAGGGTTGTCTGACCTCCTTCTTCGCCCGTTTAGACCTATTCTTGCTCCTTTTTACTCAAATAAGTGGGAATCTAGCCCCCCTAGGGCTTCAGTACCCTCCACTTTTTTTGGGAGAGTTTTCTCTATTTCAGAAGTCTGAATTTCCAAAGTTTCAGCCTTTTTTCTTTCTGATCTGATACCTCCTTTTCAGATCCCTACAGATCATCTCTTCTCCCTTTCAAAACACCTCATATATTTTTTTTTGGGTTCATTTCAAGGGCCACCTCCTTGTCCATTCTATTTTTAGCTGATCTCCTCTTTTTTAACAGAAACCTTGCCTCTGCCTCTTTGCTGTTTTCTGCACCTCTTTTCAGCAGATTTCTCCTTTAGATCCCTGTTCCTCCCAACTTTAGATCTATTGGCCTTATTTTTAGTGTGTTTTGATTAAATTTTTTCCCTCTTATAGACTATTTTTGAGAGACCCGCCTCCTTGGGTTATATTGATGCATTGTTAGCTGTTAATTTTCTGTTATTTTAGTCTGATTTTTTGTTCTCTGTAGATTTATTTTCAGTTACGTAGCACACTTTTTATTTTATTATCAACACATATGGGTTTAAAAATTAAAATTAACACATGCCACACACTAACCCTAAGTGAAGAAGAGCCTGGTTAACACCGCCTGGAAAAGACTTTAAAATCAATTGACACTGCACCTCTCTGCCCTTGTTTCGATATTGTACTCACTTGATCTTGCACCGCCCTACCTTTGTCAGTTTTTCTTCTTCTTCTCAGTTTCTGGTTGGTCGACTTGCTCCTTCCTGTTATCGTCGAGTTAGTCCTCCCCCTTCTTCTGATTCTTTGGTTTCTTCCCCTACTTCTGGTTCTCCCCCTATTACCTCCACCATGTCTGGTCTAGGGCCTAACGCTAGTGGCCACCCTGGCCCTAATGTTGGGACTATTCCTAGAGGAACTGCCACAGGAACTACCTCGACTGCTCCCTTGCTCCCCTTCATGGCAGGCCTCAGTCTCCTCGATTTCAATCAGTTGATCAATGATCCTATCCGCCACGATGTTAGTTGGTCTGTTATGCCAACCAAGCTCCCCTCCGACATTCCCAAGTTTGAAGGCCTTGCTGGAGAAGATCCCTCCAACCATATCTGATCTTTCCACATGTGGTGTTCATCCCATTCCATTATTGATGATTCCATCCATCTTGTTAGACTCCTATACCAATAGGTGTCATTTTTCATGATTGTCTTGATTGAACTATGGAATATGTTCAAACCTTTTTCTTGAGCAAAGGTGTTCCATATTCTTGAAAAACCAAAAAATCAAAAATTTTAAAAAATGTAAAGAGGGTATACCCTAAAAGAAAAATCAAAGGGTAAAAATAATAAAAATGGCCAAAAAGTAAAAGAAATGAACCCCATCAAAAACAAAGGCCAAGGAAAGTGTGCAAGTCTAAATGCCACTACTTTTTACTCTGATGTAATAAACAAATTGTGTGCATCTTGTCAAACTTTTGCCACAATTTATGAAGAGTCAAACTGTTTAAACTTGACTCATTCATTTTCAATTTCATGTTGTAGAATAGAGAATAAATATCTGACCAAACAGTTTAATCTTGGCAGATAAGTAGATAGGTAGAGTTAATAAGAGGTGCTCAACAGTTTAATCTGAGCCCTTGGATGTAATAAGGGTAGAAATAGATAGATTTACCATGTAAAAGAAAAGAAGATTGAAAAGGGTTTGCAAGTCCAAATGCACCCTAATAAAGAAAAGAAAATGGTAGTGTTAAGTAGATAGGGTAGGTAGATGGTGCTGCAAAGTGTTATCTGATGAATGATGCTGCTACATGTTTTTGATCTTTTATCTTCATCACAAGTACTGAAAGCAGAAAATACACTGGAAAATCACAAGCAAGCAATGTCAAACTCATTAACTTCCCTCATCACTTTCCCTCAAAAGTTTTACTAATTTCCCCCAAAGTACTAAGGTATTTGGAGATCAAAGGGGCTCAAGGCATTTCCTTGACTTCTGGAGGGACCGGACCCTCGGCCTAATGATCAAACAGACCTAAGTACTTGAGATAATTCATCATCATAATCATCCATATTTAACTTTGTCCTAAGTAAAACCCCCTTTTACTTAGGAACATCATGCAAAATTCCATAAAAATCCCTCATCATAACTTGCTATTCTAAGTTTAAGTGTTGAAGATAAAAAATTGCAATTTACTTCAAAAGTTTTCACTTTCTTAGATGTGCAAAATGTTTTGAGTTTCCCTTGTCCCTTTGTCATATTGATGTTTAACTTTATTTTACTAAATCCCTAGTAAAACACCCTATCCTAAGTATATAACTCCCTTTTTTATAAATAACCCAAAAAAACCCCTCTATTATAAAGTTTAACCAAAGTGTTTATATCCCCGCACATCTAAATAAAAACCCACTATACGCCCTTTGGTTAAAATTATCATTATATTATAATCCCGCCCTTATGGTAATTAAATAATATTTGTTTGTTACCACATAAATAAAAATATACATACAAAAACTTTAAACATGCCATATGTATGTTTAAATACAAAAATATGAATAAAACTTCCGAAAAGTTTCGTGCCACCGTGGTTTATCCACCTGGCATTCCACTTAACCAAACCCCGCCGCAACCCCTTTTCTTTACGCATACGGGATTAATTAGTCATCAGGACTAATTAATAACCCTTTCCGCCTATTAATTATCTCCCGGGGTGATTAGATTAAACCTTAAATCATTTTAAAACCCGACGGGCCCACACCTGAATCTTCCGCTTGTTCCCCCATCGCTTCAACCGTCGGATCAACCCGCCGCAGATCAACGATCCACATGAACCCCGCTACCCATCCTTTGTGAGAAATTTAACGAGCGGGAAACGGGCGGTATTTGAATAGTTCACCCTCCACGTGGCGATCTCTTTGTGGAATCGCTGCCCGCTCATCTAATACCACCTTTGTCCATAAGCAGTGCGGGGACTAACCGCTTACCGCCCGGCCCCCCTGCCCCAGGTCAGCCCGTACGTCGATGACGTCACTCCTCGGAAAAATAAAAAACCCTTTTAACTTGTAAATAAAGCCATTTTTCCGTGTTTTTCTGTTATTTTCGTTATTGAAAACGACAGCGCTCCCTGCTACGATTTTCGAAATTTCTACTGAAATTGACTGATTCACTCCAAGATTTCGCTGCACCCGTGTTCAAGTACATTCCCGCCATCACCTGTTACCTGTTAAGAACCAGCCTTCTTCTAAAAAACAGGTATTTATCCTTTTCCGCTCCGACTACAAGTAAAACTCAGTTTTCTTGGTTTTTCGCCGAATTAGTGTTTAAATCATATTCCTAAGATCATTCCCTGAGTTTTTAAACTCTCAATTGTTCCCCCGAACCTGCAATTGTGTTAATTTCCTTCATTTAAATTGAAATTGCACCCAGCCTGTGAAGAAAACCCAGAGACATCCGTTTTGAATCCACAAGAACCAAAATGGAAGCCCCGGAAGCCTTGAATGATGCTCCATTTTGAACCTGGTAAAAACCTCACTCCCTTGTCCATTGGGGAATTGCTTGAAAAATCTACATAGTTGTCCCCTGAAGAGGTGACCAGAAGATCATATCCTTGGATAAATAGTCTTAATACTAGTCATAAGACTTGTTTAATCCAATATTGTTATCAAATCTATTCAAACAGAGGTTAGGAAGCATAACAGCTAAAGAGTATCAGTGGTTAAAGTGTATCAGGTAAAAGTCAGTGAAAGTTAAAATGAAGTTACAGAGCAGTCAAAGGTAAACCGTAAAAGTAAATACAGAAGGCAGTAAAATGGTAAAAAGAGATTATAATACTTTCACCAATAGTGATTTTTGTCTAAAGTGAAAGTAAAACAGTCAAAAGAGCAAGAAAGTAAAAAGATGAAAAAACATAACAAAAAGGAACATTTTTGCAGAAATTGCATATTTTAGTCATAGTTTTGCAGAAACTATTATGATCAATCCAAGATGAATTTTACAAAACTGACGGAGGTTTATGTTCTTAAGAGGGCCATCTACAAAAACCTCTTTCACTTTTCTAACAGCCATTATGGTTTTGGAAATATTAAACAATGTTGGAAAGCACTTTTTGCAGAAAATTCCAGTTTAAGTCATCATTTTGCAGAGAGGATTGTGGCCAATCCAAAATACTTCATACAAAACTGAAGGAGGTTTTGGTTCCTAAGAGACCCATATACAAAAAAATATCTCAGTTTTTTCACAGTGGTTTTATAATGAGAGATACATGTGCATATTTACAGGCCATTGTTCAGACTCTGTAAAACTCTGTTTTACACATATTGCTTACAGAGACTATTATGCATAGCGGGAGCGTAATTTTGGGAAAATGAAAGAGGTTTATCTCACCAACATATTTATCTACAATAACCTCTTTCACTTTTTACATATCTATTACGGATTGAGAAATACAAAGATATCATTGGACCCCAATTTTGCAGAATTGTTGGAGCAGATTGCACAAAGAAAGGAAGCAGTTAGTGACTTGGATGCCTCATCATCAACTAAGAGTTGGATCAAATTCGAATTCTTCTCTTTGTCATCACCTATCCATAAAAAATAGTGCCAAATAGATGCATTAGTTTGAGTGTCCTTTAATTAAGTTCTATTTATGTAAATAGTTGGAGAGATTTGTGAACCAATTTTTGATATTTGTTTCAAGATATTTTAGTTTAGAATTTGTATAAATAAACCCTCAAAGAGAGTGTTGAGGGTGGATTCTATTACTCTGTTGTAACATTGAGATTTTCGGAATAAAAGCGGAGAAGTTTGGTAAATCTGGCTTAACTGGATAGCGATTTGAAGCTTGAGTTTAATGGGGATTCATGTGTTGGACGGCAGTTCAATAAGTCTTTCTACTCTTTGTCTTAAATTTTATACCAGTTTATAATATTATTATTTCCATTTCTGAATAATTTACATAAAGGATTGAATCAGAATTTACTTAATTGTACTCTGATTTTAGATTTGATTGTTCTTAATGTTTTCCTCTAAATTGGTTATAAGCACGAATTCTTAAATGCTCTTGCTTTGCTAATTTAAACATTATTGATTACTATAACAAAGAATTCTTCATTGCTCTTTGTTTGTAATCATTTCACTTCTTTCTTTTGAACATGGTGAAAGATTCTTAGCTGCCTTTCATCCCTTCAAACCCATTCCATCCACTTTAAATTTTAAGGATTATTCTCATCTGCTTCCTTGCCACCTTAATAGCATCTTGGGTATAGAATAAAAATCCAGGTAAGCCATCCTTTGACTCACCAATGGTGAAAACCTTCAACCCGCCCAGATTCATTTCTCAAAACAAACTCTTGGATCTATAACTAGCCTAAAAACTTCTAAGAACAAAGATAAATTATAAAGAGAGAGCCCTCTCTGGATGCAGATTGGCTAGATTCTGCATCTGAAGGTTGGTTTGTGGTTACCTCGGGTATAATTTCCTCTTACACAACTTCTAGGAAAACCTGAGTGATAACACATCTTAGATTGTTCCAATGCATGCTTACAGGTGCAACCTCTAAGTGGTATGTTGACCAGCCCACTTCCTCTCATACCACCTTTTTGACTCTTGCCTGGGCTTTTTTATCTTACTTCTAGCTTCCCCTTCATTATGACACTGGTATCGAACTTTTGACTTCTTTCCGTCAATCATTTGCGACCCGCCTATCTGATCATTTCCAGGAATGGCGGCGAAGAAAGAGCCTATGTCAATCTCCTACCTTCGAAGACCGTGTCTATATGGACTGGTTCCTTAGATCTCTCTTGCCACCTATCGAGAAAGATGTCGCATCGAATTTTCTTCAAACCAAATAAGATTCCCTCCAAATGGCGTTAAAATATGACCTGATCCACACTCAGACGGGTTATGTTTATACTGTTCTACCTGACCTCCCTAGACCTTGTAATTCCCATGCACCGGGGGCACCTCATGCTGCTAACAGTATCGTTGGAGCTATCTCTCATCCATCCGCTCAACCTCCCATGAGCTATGGTTTCCCTGGGGGAGGGGGCACCACTTCCTGCACTTCTCCCCCTCTCGGTAGCTCGCATCCAGGATTCAGCATGCCTCCTCTTTCTTCCTAACCCCCTGTTACCCAACCTCATCATCATCCATATCCACAACCTAGTGCTTCAACTCCTACAGCTTTAGCACTCCTGCCTCCCTTGTCTTCTCAACCCCTACAACAGCAACCACCACCCCCTCAAGGGCAAGTGTATGCACAACAGAGTGCGACCAATCCTTTCTCGTAGCCAAGCTTTGTGGCTACCCAACCACCCCACGGACCAGTACCCACTCAACCTCATACATCTGGTACCTTTGATTACCAGATCCTCATGATGAACTATGACCAACCTATAACCACCGAACTTAACCTTCACACTCAATCCTATCTGTACCCCCAACCTCTTGCTCCATCTATCCCCGAGTTACCTTCTTCAGGTTCTACAAAGCCTCTTTCGACAACTTATGGTCCCTTGCACATCCCTCCGCCCAAAGCCGAGGTTCATACCAAGATTCCTAAGGGACCCTTACGCCGAAATGCTGCTTCTGACCGAGCTACCCATCCTTTTAGCATAGTAGATGCACTAGCCCAATATTTTGTTGCCATTTCAATGCTGGAACTCCTCCAGTCGTGCCCCTCCCAAAGAAAAGCTCTACTATCTGCCCTGGGCGCTGTAGATCCAACAGATGACCAATTGATTGTTTTCGATGCCCATCAGTCGGAGTCTCCTCCTCTTCCTGCTTCTGTAGCTTTCCAAATCTTAGTCAAAATATGGAATGCTAACATTTCCCGGTGCATCATTGATGAAGGGGCATCCACCTGTGTGATGTCTGCTTCGGTTTGGAAACAACTCGGATCTCCTGATTTGGCCCCTTCCACGATCACTCTTCGAGCGTGGGATGGCCACGCCTCCCAACCCATTGGCCTTTTCCATAATTGTCCCATCATTCTTGCAGGCAAGACTGTTTGCATTGACGTTGAAGTCATCGACACCCCTCTTGATTATAACATTCTTTTGGAGCGTAGCTACACCTATGCCATGTCTGCTGTCCCATCCGCGGTCCACTGCAAGATGTTTTTCCCTCACAATGGAAAGATAGTCACCATCAACCAGTTGACGTATCATGAGCCAAAATCTCAGACCTCCCCTGAGTCAACCCTCTCTTCTGTAACCAATAAACAAACCGTTGATTCTTTGAATAGTGTTTCCCTTGGCATCTACAAAGACTCCTCCTTGCTTGGAACCTTCCTTGGTCTTCCTCCTCCTCCTATCTCTGATCCCAGCTTAGAGAATGTTTGCATGATGCAATCGTCTCGGGCTACCCTTAAATAGCCCATTTCGGCTACTCAGCAACTTCAACCTCACCTACAGAAATATGCTCCTAGCCCTTCGCCTCAGCTGCCCAAACTTCTTCTCCGTGGACCTTCCCATCCAGCTAATACTCATGAGCCTCTTTACCCTCTCTTACACAGTAATTTGTCACCATCCCTACCATTCCCCGTCCCGCACATTGGAGGGCCCATTATGTGACCTGTGAGCAATGTCATGCCTTGAAACCATTATCATTTCATTCCTCTAAACATGAGCTTCAATTGCCCTAAAGACATCTCCTTGCAAAAAACCATAAAAACATCCCTTTTTGCATTGGCGCGGGTATCCAGTTCATCACTCGCGCCAATGAGGAAAATCCTACAAAGAGGCCACGCCAACTGGCGCTCTGTCCCAGAGTCGCAGTCGCGCCAGCCAATTTAAGGAGTGTTTTTTAAATAAGAAAGGCGGAAGTTTTGTTTCAACAAACTCAGAAACAACTATCTATCTTGAGTTGGGAGGTTTGGCTCCGGGAGCTCCATGAAAGGGAAGTGGTTTGCCACCTCTCATGGAAGCTTCCTTGATGATAGGGCCAATCCCACAATTATAGGGATCTCAACTCCCCTTCCTCCTTCTATAAAAGCTTGCCCATTGCCATTGCAAGCTAGTCTTGAAGTGCCTAAGCTTTGAATCTCCAAATTCCCAAGAGCCTTCATGCTGCAAGAGCCCTCATTCTTCCCATAAGGCCGACTCAAGCAAGGAGACTATCGTCGAGAGACTCTAAGAGAGGCTTGTCCCATCCCTGGCAGGCTTTGCGAGACGTGCACGACTGGAGACCCCTCCGAAGGAGACCTCAGCGTCAGAACATTGGTTGTACTCTCTTTCGATTGCTTATTAATGAATGACTACTGGTTATGGTTCCACTATGTTTTTCACTTATGATAATGATGAGTTATATCCTTTCTGACTGATATATAGTTGCATATTCTGGATTCTATGCTTGTATTCGTATTGTTTCTTGCATGTGCAGGTGTCCATTCACAGAGATCGTGGGGATCGTGATCTGCCGAGGCTAAGGAATGGGAACACTGTCTCTTCTACGAATCATAGCACTGGACTCCAGGTAGGCCTCCATCGTTGGTCTGTTTATTCGCAATTAGAAACTTGCTCTGTAGCATTTGATGATTGTTTCTAGACCTGTGCTGGGCTAGTAGGGATCGCCTCTGTCCACAGAGGGGATTTACCTCCCCAACAATTTGTTGACTCCACTGGGGATCGTCTAGTTTTGATTGTCTCATTTTGATTATCTTGCTTTGATTGTTTCGTGGTTTTCCTTGCTTGGTTAGCCTTCTGGGCTGGGTTCTTTTGCTGTTTTTTTCTGCTTGGTTTGCTTAGTTATCATTGGTCTGCTTCTGGAGTAGTTCTTTTTTATTTTTGGTTGAGAAACTCGGCTAGCGCGCTTTTTAGCTCGACAGTCGCGCCAATTGGCGCATGTTGCATTTGTATTTCCCGCGCTAATTTCTTTCTGGTGCCAGTTTTGATCTCACAGTCACGCCACTCCTGTGAGGCATTAGGGTTTTCTCAGTTTTGAGCTCTCTGGGCCTGGTCAGTGTTTTTCTTTTTGGTTGTTCAGCTACCTGAGTGTGCTGGAGTCCTGTTTGACTGGTAATTTGCCTTCATCCTTTGGTTTTTTTCTTTTCTCCATCGATTTCACGTTTTAAGCCCTAGGGATCTAGTGGCTTTGTGTATCGAGCCCTCCTTAGGAGTTTTGGTGTTTTGTTAATCCAGTCAATTCTCTAATTGCTCCTCCACATTCTCTTAGTAGTTTTTCACTGTTTCGTTGCAATTTTTGGGTGATTGCTCTTATCTTCATTCAAATTTTGTTTGGTCTTGCTTTGGGCCCAGATCACACGGTCCATTGGAACCTTTGGGACTTTTTCTTGGTTTTGAGAGACTTTGGTTGATTTGAGATCTAATTGTTGGGGTCATTGAGTGGATCTTGTTTGTTTTGCTCTCTTAGTATCGTTTCTCAAATTGCTTCTCTTTTGTTTTCAGTTTGTTTAGTGCACTTAGCCATCAAACATTGAAAATTGAAAAAAAATCTCTTTTGCTTTTGGTTGATTAGTGCAAATTGTAATCTTTTCAATTTTACTAGTAATTAGTGATTTGAATGAAAAATTTTCAATTTCATTAGTTGCATTAGAGATATCATTGTCTGTCTTCCGATCATTTTGTTTGTGTAAAATCTCTCAACTCTTCTGTAGCTAGTTTTCATCGAACGAAATGATGTACTGTGGCATGAAGCTTTGTATTTAGGAATTTTTGAGACCACCCATTCGTTAGGGCCTGAAAACTGAAACGTAATTGAAGATCAACTTTAAAATCTACTCAATTTACACTAAGGCAGCATTGAAATCTAATGAAACACATTTAGAGGTCTAGGCTAGAGACGTGTTCCGGCGTCTTTAAACCTAGTAGCTGTCGTTCGCCTTTTGGCTTTAAACAGCGCTAGTACGGAATTGTGCTCCCCGTACCGTCACGTATATAAAGGGAGACCCCTCTAGGTTTTCAATCCTTTATCCATAGGAAGCCGAATCTGTCACCCTATACCCGTGATACACCGGACACAGCATTCAGGGAGATTACCTGCACGTACGGAAAGTCCTTGGTTGATTTCTTTTTCATTATTGAAACCAAGGTGTATATTGCAGTTCACGGTTATTTGGTACACCCTTTTGCCTAGTATCTCTGAGCAGTCATTTGATCTTTTCTGACTCCCTAAACTTGAAAATATCGCCAAGCGCTTGTCCTTTCACGCTTGTGTCAAATCTGAAAGAGATAGAGTCATATTTTTATCGTTTCTCGATTATTAAAACATGAAACAGTAAATTTTCTTATTTTTCAATGTGGTAAAAATTAATCACCCACGATTACACGCCCTCTTAGATTTTGCTTGTTGACCATTTGATCGTGTGTCTTGACTCTTCTTCAGCCTGCGTGTGTGTTTGTTCGTTTTTCTCTTGTCGTTTGCCACAGTGGCAGAACCTTCGGTTTCGTCCACTAGTAGTCCTTACACGGACGATTCATCAAAGGTTTCCCAATCCTCTGCTAAACCGCAGCAGCCTATTGTTTCCGAGTTTCCTGATGGGGGACCAGTTCTTTCTGAGCAGCCCTTTGGGGGACCAGTTGAGTTCGATTGGCCCTTTTCAGACCCTATGTATGAATTGAGATTAGGAGCTGATTTCCTTTCTCTTACATCGGGTTCTCCTTTTGTTGCTGCTGTTTTTCCTCCTAGTCCTCGCCGTCTATTGCGCGATCTAACGGTAGGCTCAACCATGAGTGATTCTGGTGAGGAAATCCCAACGTCTGGTGAAGACTATCAGCTCTTCCCACGAATATTGTTTCCAGGAGACAACTCTGAACTAGCTGACATGTCGACAGCCAGTCCCTCTTTACCACTAGGATACAGGTCTTTGGGTCAGATTATTTCTGTCGCAGCCTCTATGGGAGTGTCAGCTCCTTCTCCGAGGCCAGCTGCTCCTACACCCAGGGTGTCTCCTCAGACGCCCGTTACTTTTGTACCCGTTCGGCCCACTGTTTGTGTGGTCGCCTCTTCTCCTATTGTCATAGCACCCTCTGCCAGGGCTATGCCAACTCCTGAAGATATCTATCTAACGACTGCTATACCAGAGAACATCTCTCCAGAGGAGTATCGGTTGTCTCTGCAACAGCCGAACCCCGAGGTTGGACCAACCTCCCAAGATCCCAACCGCTCTTATTTTTCACACTATGCACAGGATGGTACACCCGTGTATGCTTTTCCAGGTCAGTATGAAGAGCACGGGGACATTTTACGTCTGCCCGCTCCTGAGGCTTACCTCCATGCTCAAGGTTTACCTTATAACCAGGCTTATAACCTGCAAGGGCAACCTTTCCAAGGCCAACCTTCGGGCCAACCTAGCCATCCTTATGACCCACAGGGGCATCCCATCCAAGGCTATCCTGCGGGCCAGCAAGGGCCATCGTACGGTCTGCAAGGACAGTATTACAGCCCTTCCGGTCAGCCTGTTCAGCCTCAGCTAGGGTACCAACCGGGACCGGTCTATGGTCCTAGGGGGCAAATCCAGCCTTCTCTACCAATGCAACCACAATATCCTGTTGTTTCTAACGTTGCATATCAGCTGGGACCATCCTATGGTTCTGATTTAGGTCAAACCGGTTTCCAGCAACCACCTGGCCCTATTCCTCCACCAGGCCAACTGGCTCATCCGGTACAACCCGGTGTTCTGCCTCCAGGGCAACCGGCCCATCCGGTACAACCTGGTGCTCCTTTACAGCCAGGTCAACCTGCGCAACTGGCCCCGCCTGTCTATCCAGGTCAACCTGGTCATTCAGGTCAGCCCTCTCAGCCGGGTCAACCTGTTCACTCAGGTCAGCCCTCTCAGTCGGGTCAACCTGTTCACTCAGGGCAGCCCGCTCATTCCATTAACCCTTCATAGCAGTCGATTCATTCGATGTCGCAGCCAAATCAACAGTTGCGCCCTACTTATCAAGCTCCGCAGGGTTCCACTTTTCAGCAGCCTACTCATCCTCAGGGTGGTTATTATCCTCATGGTCAATCTCAACCGAACTATAACCACCCCAGAGGTTCTCAGTATTATCCTCCTCCACCCGGTTTTACCTACACTCAGCAGCCAAATCCAAATGCTGCTTACACCAGGCCGACACATAATCAGGGTCCGTACTCTGGTTATCAAGCCCCACACTCTGGTTACCAGCATCCAAATTAGTCTGGTTATACGACGTATGCCCCCTACGGTAAGAATCCTACGGGACAGAACCCATGGGGGAAAGGATATTCACAACCATTGTGGAGTATGGGTACCGGACCTCATCCCGGGCCTGGCATGATGGTTAATCCACCATTTCCGTTCCTGGCTACCTTAGAGCTGCTGGATGTTTCAAAATTGATCAATGATCCGATTTTACATAATCCATATTGGCCTCCGGTTCCCACCAAGATACCAGGTGATTGCCCCAAGTTTGAGGGAAAAGCTGGAGAGGAACCCCAGGCGCATGTGATGACGTATCATCTTTGGTGTTCGTCTAACTCTTAGGTCGACGATTCGATTCGTCTGCGCCTCTTCTAGCGTACTTTAACTGGAGCTGCTGCTAAGTGGTACATAGATTTATCCCGTGGCATTTTCCAAGATTTCAATTCTTTAGCCATGGCTTTTCTCACGCACTTTCAGTTACTGGTTCGTTATGAAGCCGGGACGCACCTCTTGACTTCTCTGAAGCAGGATAAAGCCACTCACATCTCTGATCACATTCATGAGTGGTGGCGCCGTCGTAGACTGATCAAGTTTCACATACCTGATCAGATACTAACTCATTGGTTCACCACCTCCTTCGTGAATAAAATCACCCAAGATATTGCGATGGGAGCATGTGTGACGGAGAAACAAGCCATTGTGCGTGCCCAATATCTAGATCTCGTGTATTCTCAGCCGACACACTTTATGATATCTTTCCTGATGCTCCATGGTCTGGAACCTCTAAGGCTCTGCCTACCCCTGCGGTGGATGGTGTCATTGGTTCTGTCTCTCAGAATTCGAAGAAATCTTCGAATGGGAAGCAGAAGTCTAATTCTTCCAACAATGCTCCTGCTAATCCCGCCTCGTCCGATTCTGGAAAAACCACGGAAGTGAATGCCGTTCAGGCCAATCCTACGGAGAAAAATTCCAAGGGGAAAAAGAAGGGCAAAGGAAAATCTAAATCTGATTCCCCAAAGCCAGAATCTAAATCTCGCATTGAGGATGGCTCTCAGCGTAAACCGAAGTACCCTTGCCTCATTTGTGAAGGGGACCATTATACTAAGGATTTTCCACGACGATCCGAGGTTAGTCAACTTCTCAAGGGTTCTAAAGGGACTCTGGCTGTTCTTAAAGATCCATTCCCATCTCAGCAGATCCAGATGGTCGAACAACCATCACCATCTGCACCGTTTGGGTCCCAAGTTTTCATGATGAAGAGTATTGCACCTATCTCTGTCGTTACGCGTTCGAAGGATTACAACGAATCATGGTAGGCACTCGGGAAGGCAGTTGCAGATGGACCACCTCCCCTACCTGCCTCCGGTTCATTGGAAATCGAGAAGCCTACTCCTGAACCCGTTGTGAAACCACCTTCTAAAGGTGTCCTTCGAAGATCTTCTTATAATCCAAATGCTTGTGCCGCTCAACATTACAGCATTGTTGAGGATTTGGCACAAGCTCCGTCTGCTATGTCTACGCTAGAAGTTCTTCAAAGTTGTCCTTCACAATGGAAGGCTTTACTGTCTGCGATCGGGGGCATTGATCCCGCCGATTCGAGTCTTCTCACCTTCTATTTAGAGAATTTCACTCCCTGACTTCCACATCAAATCGCTCTTGTTATTCAAGTCGGGATTAACGGTCTTAACATTCATAGGGTCATTGTGGATGAAGGTGCCTCTACCTGCGTTATGTCCTTCACTTGCTGGAAGGCCATCGGCTCTCCATCCCTTTCGTCATCTCCCAATGCCCTAGAGGCATTTGATGGTCGGGAATCTAAACCCCTGGGTGTTCTCGAGAGTCTAGCGATCACATTACAAGGGAAGACTGTCAACGTGGAAGTAGAAGTAGTCGAAGCCAGGCTCAACTAAATATACTTCTTGGCCGCAGCTGGACCCATGCCATGCTATGCGTGCCATCCACCGTCTTTTGACTCCTTAAGTTCCCTCACGAGGGAAAAATTGTCACGGTGGATCAGTTGTCATTTTTCACCTCTACCTCTGAGAACAACGTGCCATACGTGGATCAAATTCCAAATTCCCCAGATAGTGTAGGACCTGGTCTCTTCAAAGACCCAGTACTCATGGGTATTTTTCCCTCACCACCACCGCACACCGCTCAAGTTAACATGATTTCCAGGTCCGATGACCCCTGGCTTATTCCTACACTTGAGGAGGTGTTTGAGTTTGGAGAATCAATGCCCTTGACTCCAGTAGAGATCAACTACTGTGAAATTGTTGCTACATCTGATCCTCCACCTCCTTGGCATGCTCCTTTGAGCATGGCTCTCGACATCTACTCTCAATCCCCCTGGCTTGGTCAGGCCGATTCACCTGATCCTCTCAAAGAGACTTTTCCTTTCGATGAGGCCATCATTGAAACTATGTCTCTTGAGGAGCTGCCTTGGGGCGATGGACATCATCGCTCTTCTTTTATGCCTATCTTGGGGGCAATGACTGACTGTCTGGAGCGTTATGCTTCTCAGGTTCCCACCCCTCCTCTTCAAACGCCTATTTTGAGGCACAAGGTTTTTTCGGAGGGTAACCTGAGTAACATCACTCAAACCATCCCGATCAACATCTCCGTTAAACCGAGGATCGTTGAGAATATTCACGTGGGAGTGACTTGTTCTCCCGATGAGATTCAAGTCTATACTGATCTGTTTAAAGAATTCAGAGATGTGTTTGCCTGGTCCTACGAGGAAATGCCGGGGATTGATCCCAGTATCGTAGTGCATGAGATTCCAACCTATCCTGGTGCGAAGCCTATGCGCCAACGCTTACGCCCCATGCATCCTCGGAAAGCCGCCGCAATTAAGGCAGAAGTTGAAAAACTTTTGAATGCAGGCTTTATTTATCCCATCCCCCTCACAGAATGGGTGTCTAACATTGTCCCTGTCGATAAAAAGCAGGGTACGATTAGAGTCTGTGTTGATTATCACGACATCAATCGCGCCTGTCCAAAGGATAATTATCCCACTCTGTTCATAGACCAGATCATCGACAAATGTGCCAGAAGTGAGATCTATTCCTTGATGGAGGGTTTCTCACGATACAATCAGATCAATATCGCACCTGAGGATCAGCACAAGACGACATTCATCTGTCCGTGGGGTACATTCGCCTACAAAAATCTCCCGTTCGGCTTGAAGAACGCTGCAGCCACTTTTCAACGTGCGATGTATTATGCTTTTCATGACATTCGCCATATCATTCAGCCTTATCTGGATGACTTGCCAGCTCATTCAGCTAAGCGAGAGGACCATCCCGAACATCTCCGCCAAATCTTTCTTCGTTGCAGGTGCTACAACATTAGGCTCAATCCTCATAAGTGCATCTTCGGCGTGGATTTTGGCCATCTTTTGGGATTCATAGTCTCGAAAGACGGGATTCACCTTGACCCTTTAAAGGTTGAGGCCATTATTAATCTCCCATCACCCTCCTCCCTATATCAGTTACAGAGTCTACAAGGGAAAGCGAACTTTCTTCGACGCTTTATCCCGAATTATGCCGAGGTGGCCAAAGGATTCACTCGTCTATTGAAGCAGAACGTTCCCTTCCATTGGGACGAAATCGCTCAGCAATCCTTTGAGAAGTTGAAGACATTTCTTGTCAATGTTCCATTGCTTCGTCCTCTGGACTACCACCGCGACTTCACTTTATATCTCGCCGCCGCATTTAGCACCATAGCCATGGTCTTGGTGCAGGATGACGATGACGGTAATGAACATGTTGTTTATTATCTGTCACGGAACCTTCTCAATCCAGAAACACATTATGCTCATGTCGAGAAGTTGGCGTTAGCCACAGTACACGCTGTGCAGTGCTTTCGCCATTACATTTTTTTGCGCACGATTACCGTGGTTTCAGACTGTAGCCCCATGACATATATTCTCTCTAGACAATTACTGGGGGGAAAGTACTCTAAATGGATTGTTATCCTGTAGGAGTTTGACTTAGAGTTCACTACCGCTAAGTCAACTAAATCATTGGTTTTCTCGGATCTTATATGCTCTTTCCCTACAGACTCTGCTCCCTCACACTCTGAAGACCATATACCGGACGAAACGCTTTTCCTCATCAGTACTCGTGACCCTTGGTACGGTGACATAATTGTGTATCTTCAGACCTCGACATTTCGGTCTGAGTTGGATAAAGCTGCCCGCCATCAAATTCGGCATCAGTCCCAGCCCTACCGTATAGTAGGAGATACCTTATACCGCATTGGAGTAGATTCGGTGCTCCGGCAGTGCCTAACCTTGGAGGAGGCTGAAAATGTCCTAAATGACTGCCACAGTGGCGCCTATGGTGGACATATGTCTGGATATGCTACTGCCCAGAAAATTCTACGAGCAGGTTATTTCTGGCCTTCCATATTCAAAGACTGTATCACTGCAGTCCGTAAATGTCATGCGTGCCAGATATTTCAGCGCAAGATGCGCGTGCCGCCTCTCCCTTTACATCCCGTTATTACCATCGGCCCTTTTGCAAAATGGGGCATGGATTTTATGACGTGTAACCCTCACTCAGCCGGGGGGCATGCCTATATAATTTTTGTCGTCGACTACTTCACCAAGTGGGCCGAGGTGATGCCTACACTAGCTGCTGACGGTAAAACGGCTGCTCAGTTTATATTCAACCACATTATCGCACGGTTCGAGGTTCCTCAGGCCATCGTCACCGATCATGGCACTCATTTCTGAGATTATATGATGGCTGAGCTGACTTCAAAGTTGGGCTTGCGTCATGACAGCTCAACACCATATTACCCTCAGGAGAATGGTCAGGTTGAAGCAGTGAACAAGGTTCTGGTCACTATGCTTCAACGAATAGTTGGTATTCACAAATCCAATTGGCATCTCCAACTGTTCTTAGCTCTATGGGCATACCGAAAATCTGCAAAGAGTGCAACTGGATTCACACCATTTCAATTGGTGTATGGTATGGAAGCAACTCTTCCGGTTGAATGCGAGATTCCTTCTTTCAAATTAGCTGTGGAACTTCTACCTGATACTTCTTCTGAGGAAGAACGTCTTCTGTATCTGGAACGGTTAGATGAAACCCATCGTCTGGCTGCTTTGGTTATTGAAGCACAAAAGAAGAGGGTCAAAACTCATTTTGATCAATTTGTTTCCCCCCGTTCCTTTATCGAAGGAGACCTCGTCCTCCTGTACGATCAAGCACATGACAAGCTTGGAGCTGGTAAGTTCCAGCCTATGTGGCATGGGCCCTATATAGTAAAACACGTTTTGAAAAATGGGGCTTATGAGCTTATAGATTATGAAGGAGTTCTGCTGGCACAGCCTAGAAATGGGCTGTACCTCAAAAAGTACTATGCCTGAAGTGATTTCTTGGTGTGGTGTGTGTAGATAGGTGTGTGTTTTTGCATTTTTGTGCATGTATGGTGTGGTGTGCCTTGTAAACATATTTCTGTTGATCGGGTCTTCCTGGTTGTGCAGATGTCCATTCATCCATTTGTTGGTTTCGCGGATGGTGCCTCCCGCAGTACTAGGAATATGTCTTCAGCAGCCTGGGTAATCTATGATCCTGCTAGTGAGTTGGTCAACCTGCAAGGTGTGTGTCTAGGACGTACTATGAACAACATTGTGGAATATAGTGCTGTGTTATAATTATTAACCGAGGCAATAAATCTTGGTATCCGTGAATTGCTTGTGTATCTAGATTCGCAACTTGTAGTGTTACAACTGAACGGACACTATTCTGTAAGAAACCCGTCCATTTTACGTCTGTATCTGCGTATTCGATTACTGGAAAGAAATTTTGACTACATTACATATCAACATATACCCAGGCATTTGAATACATTAACAGGTGCGGTAGCTAATTTGGTGTTGGACATACATTTGCGCAATTTGTAAATCATCATCACATGTAAAGAAAGATCCATCTAGAAATAGATATGCATATATATATATATTGAAGTGTTTACATAGTGTGTGTCACATAAAGTCAAAAATATACATAATCGTCTTAAATACATCCGGAGACGATATGTCTCTGAAAAGAATATGTGTGGTAAAAGCCCTAAGAGTCTAATCCACATGGTGCTCATGATAACATGTAACTGCACGCACTAAGCGTCTCAGAAGTCGGTGGATCCGACTAGGTACTCCCACCGTATGTCGCTGGTACGCCATCGGTACATCTGCCAGCTGAGCATAGTCCGGGATCCCTCGAGCAATACCCTTGAGATTCTGGATCAACTCCTCCCCTCCTGTGCCCTCTACCTGAGGATCAGGGGCGAGAAGAGTCCTCTGCGCGATTAGAGACATACCGGCTGGTCTCTCGGGGCCCACATCTGCATACATATAAAATGTGTTAGGACGAATGTGTATTAGAAAAAAATCATAAAACATAAAAATCAAAAGAGATGAGGTCATACCCAACTCCTCGTCCCAGTCATCTCCTTCTGGCAGTGGGAGATCTGGGTCTCCAGTGAAATCGGTTCCTGCATATGGCCAGTCTTCCACTACAACCAACTGGCGCTGCAACCACCCAAAAAACTTCGGCCTCCACGACATCTGTTGGCCTCCTCCAGCTCTGGGCATTAGTGCTGCCCAGCGAGCCATTCTTGGCTCTCGTGGAATTGGCTCAGCTACAATGGCCCCTTGGCCTTGGAAGATTGGTAATCGTTCCAGAATAAATGATACCAGGATGGAATCGTAGCCGAACTGTTTCAGTTTGGCTTGCTTGCATTTCGTGAGCTGTCTCTTCATGTTTATTGTTACTGCTGTAGCCTAGTCAAACAAAATTGGAGTCATGCACTCTGAGGCCAGCAGGAGTTGGGCCTTTGTGGCCTCGTGCGGTGCCTGTGACCCTGCAGCCCGCGTGATGGTATGTAGGACAACCCTCAATGCAAGATCGGGGATGGTGTGGATATCCACCTTTTTACTCCTTGATCCCATTTGTGCTCTTGGGCACACTCGTGCCATTACCTCTTCCATCTTCTCGCCAGATAGTCTGCTCCTAGTCAAGATGGGCACCGGACCTTTGCGAGACAGTCCGGTTATAAAATACACATCAGAGACCTCCAGTTCCAACACCTGGTCTCGTAACTTGAACACTTGTTCCTGTTCATCCCAAATATTGATCAGATATTGGAGGAGCTCAGGTTGAGCTCGTAAGCAGGGTGTTAGGAAGAACTTCTTTAGCCCACAGTTTCTGAGGGCATTCATGCAAGCCTCGTTTTCCATGGCCTGTTCATCCTCTTCTCCATGCTCTCTTTCTTTCCACTCAATCACCATTTTGCTTGATTTCCTGCATACACATGGTCACAAACCCTTAATTAGATCTCTTTTAGGCTTCAAAATTCATTTAAATTGGTTAAAATCTTGAATTTTTAGGCGGAAATTTAGGTTCAGCCGCTGGCCCAGCTATCTTGTGAACATTCGCGCCAAGTGGCATGAGGCCTTTACATATAAAAGCCCATTGGCGCGGGTCCGTGCCCGATACCCGTGCCAATGAGCGCAGCCCTAAAAATTTAAAGAGTGGCCACAGAAGTCTGATACATGAGGGAAAACTATTAAAAAGTGGATTGAAATGAAGTATAGAGAAGCGCCTCTTACCTGCAACAGACGAGGATCTGAATGGTAAACCGGATCTGTCGCAATCATCGTCAGAAGTTTTGCACACCAAATGGACCACTGCTGCTTTTCACCACTGTAAATAGTAAATGTAATTTTGTTTTTACCATTTTGGCATATTTATAACCTTTTTGACACAGGATAGGTTTTAAAAGTTATTTTTCTCAAATATTTTAATATATTATGTCGAAAATGGGTTTTACGCTTGCATGGTATGTGCAGAAATAGGTTTTACGCGACTTGCACGGTGAAACGAGTTGTATTTTATACTTTTTCGAACTCGGTAAATACACGAAAAAGTCACTTTGGAGTCATCTTTCAGCTCTTTTCTGACTCTCTAAACATGAAAATATTGCCGAGGCCCTTGTCGTTTCGATCTCGTTAAAATGGACACGAATTGACATCTACCCAGTATATGTTTACCCCTTTTTCGGGCTGGGATAGATTGATTATGAAAAAGGAATACCCTAGCCTATCACGACTAGGAGGTTTTCTCGGATATTGTTTTCTACCTTTTCGGATCTGAGGAACTATTTACGAAAAGGGACCTTCGGATTTTACTTTTCTGCTGTCTTTTCAAACTCTCTAAACATGAAAAGACATCGAGTTCTTCCTTTGTCAGACTCGTTAAACCCTGATGACATTGGGCTCAGTCGAAATGATGTTCATCGAGTTCCTCCTTCCTAGGGCTCGTTAAATGTACTAGGATGGATTCGCCCGAAGGGCGGACTTATATTACAAGCATATGCTATCCCCTTCAAGCTTGTTATAAAAAATAATTGGGGTACTCACCAGAAATGGTGGGGGAAAAATGGAACCATCATCATTGTCGTGTCAGTAGTATGTCGCTCTTGAACATGGCACTTGTCTGCATTCGTGTCGGGTTGGGGACATCTCATCTCGTTTCTTCAATTTGCCTCCATGGGTTTGGATAATCCCTTTTGACCTCTCATTTTCTCATTGCCTCGTCACCATGACCTCTGATCTGGTGATGTCAAATACTGCCAAGTCCACTGTCGTGTCATTTATATGTTCAAGAGAAGTTGGCCTCTGCAAATATCAACCTTCCTCTAAGTCTCATACGATTCTGATTCACAACAAAAAATCATGTTCCTCTGTCTCGTGTCGATGATGTGGGAAACATTATGGCCCACCTTCGATCAAGGTCACTTCCTGTCGACTTCAGCTCATTATCCAGGAAGCTGATCTAGAGACTCCCTTATGGTACCTTGGAGCCTGCATGCCTCAATAGCAGGTTCGTCGCATTCGACGTGAGGTTTTCATCATTGGCCTCCGATCGAGTGATTATACGGGTGTTCGACTTTAGCTCATTGATTCACATGCCGTAGATAGTACCTGTAGTACCTTGAGGGCCATCGTCATTATTGGTGGTTCCTCTCACGTCTGTTAACAACTCTCATCATTGGCTGGTAATCAGACGATGTTCTTGCATGTTCGACTTCAGCTCACATATTCGCATGCTTGAACTTGTACTTTGTTTGGGTCGAGATGGAGCGCAAGACCCTGGATTGTGTCTGTTGTAATCCAGGCTGCGATATTGTGGATTATTATGATTATTTACATGACTTATTCAATGGATGGCTGCGACCATACCTGAGTCTATTTATTGATCCTCACTGGATGGCTGCGCCCATACCTTGGATCTGGATTATAGTGTACTCTGTTTCAGATGGCTGCGCCCATACCGCATATACATCATGTACTTGAGATATCAGTTGTATTTCTCCACGTAGGTTTTTCGACGGCGGAGCTTCAGTTGGACACGTTCTCGTAAAGCATTTCACCCCTCTCTCTCTCTCAGGCCTCATGCTTTAAGGGGTATCTGTTACACAGAAATTTTTCACCGTCCCTACCATTTCCCGTCCCGCACATTGGAGGGCCCATTATGTGACCTGTGAGCAATGTCATGCCTTGAAACCATTATCATTGCATTCCTCTAAACATGAGCTTCAATTGCCCTAAAGACATCTCCTTGCAAAAAACCATAAAAACATCCCTTTTTGCATTGGCGCGGGTATCCAGTTCATCACTCGCGCCAATGAGGAAAATCCTACAAAGAGGCCACGCCAACTGGCGCTCTGTCCCAGAGTCGCAGTCGCGCCAGCCAATTTAAGGAGTGTTTTTTAAATAAGAAAGGCGGAAGTTTTGTTTCAACAAACTCAGAAACAACTATCTATCTTGAGTTGGGAGGTTTGGCTCCGGGAGCTCCATGAAAGGGAAGTGGTTTGCCACCTCTCATGGAAGCTTCCTTGATGATAGGGCCAATCCCACAATTATAGGGATCCCAACTCCCCTTCCTCCTTCTATAAAAGCTTGCTCATTGCCATTGCAAGCTAGTCTTGAAGTGCCTAAGATTTGAATCTCCAAATTCCCAAGAGCCTTCATGCTGCAAGAGCCCTCATTTTTCCCTTAAGGCCGACTCAAGCAAGGAGACTATCGTCGAGAGACTCTAAGAGAGGCTTGTCCCATCCCTGGCAGGCTTTGCGAGACGTGCACAACTGGAGACCCTTCCGAAGGAGACCTCAGCGTTAGAACATTGGTTGTACTCTCTTTCGATTGCTTATTAATGAATGACTACTGGTTATGGTTCCACTCTGTTTTTCACTTATGATAATGATGAGTTATATCCTTTCTGACTAATATATAGTTGCGTATTCTAGATTTTATGCTTGTATTCGTATTGTTTCTTACATTTGCAGGTGTCCATTCATGGAGATCGTGGGGATCGTGATCTGCCGAGGCTGAGGAACGAGAACGCTGTCTCTTCTACGAATCATATCACTGGACTCCAGGTAGGCCTCCATCGTTGGTCTATTTATTCGCAATTAGGAACTTGCGCTGTAGCATTTGATGATTGTTGCTAGACCCGTGCTGGGCTAGTAGGGATTGCCTCTGTCTGCAGAGGGGATTTACCTCCCCAACACCCTCCTGGAATGGTTCCCCCAAGCCTTAGCCATTTATGAGTCATCCCACCTGGCCATTACCCCTCTGGTCAGATACCTTTCCTTGCTCCCCCTCCCAAAGTTTATTCGGTCCCTCTCTTGCCCAACCTCTCCCTCCCTAACTTGACCTTGGGTATTCCAACCACTACCCTGCCTGGTCAACCCAAACCTTATCTTGCTTTGACCTCGTTTCAACCGGTCCCCATGACTTCTCCCGTTGCAACAGTGCCTCAACCACCTCAACAGGAACCACCTCCCGTTGCGACCACTTCATGTAAGACTGGCAAAGCTCGCAGGGGGGCATCAACCGACAAGACTACCATGACAAACCCTACCCCTCCTTAGCCTCCAAAGCCTACCATCCAGTATGCCTTGTGTGATGTTTTCGGTCACGCCACACATACTTCTCCTGAATTGCCTCATCTCAAGCCCATGGTTAATGTCGCGTTCCCTGACTCCAGGGTCCCGGAAGCCTTGGTTCCTTCCGTGCCCATGGTCAAGAACCCCAAGAATATTCACTCCAACCACCCCTGTGCTTTGTGTGATCTCCATGGCCATTACACCCACCTTTGTTCTAGCCTCAAGGTCTTCCGCACCTCTCTAGCCACGGTCCGCCAATTCGAGGCCAAGCGCTACGAATTCACCTCTCCTCTACTTGCGCATTTTGCTTCGGAAGAACTACTAGACATGACAGATCCCATTGAAATTCCCCCTCCTGATGTCGAGATGACGGAGCCTTCGTCCACCATCTTCTACCTATCATCATCCATGAGACCCTCGGGGAACATTCCCTCCGAATCCTCCCCTGTTGTTTCGCTTGACCTTCCTTCAGCGATCACCTTGGGCTCAACATTGGTAGATCCTTGATCTGCTTACTCTTCGGTTACCCCTTGTGACGATGCGCATGTGAACCTCTCTTCTCATGATGATGAGTTAGGTAGCTTCGCTGCGTCAGGCGGTCTTTCTTCCACCAGTCATCCCATCTTCTATCACGATGATGACATTATGGAAGGAATCCTCTCCGCTGACTTTCTCTCTTCCCCCTTACATCGAAACCATGCATTTGAACCACATACACCTTGTGGCCATTACATTGCAACCCAATGTTTGGGTAAGGGGGCACCCATATTTGAGAGACCAGGAGAAGTAATTCTCCACAACTCTCCTAGTGTATCTGGTTATGTCGACTCTAGTACCATTATTCTTCCACATTTAGACGAACCTCTAGAGCCCCATACCCCTTCAGATCACTCTCGGGATGATACCCCTTATCGTTCCTTCATTTTACATCCGCAACCCAGTCTCTTAGCCATTGTTGTTGACCAACCTATAGGTTTTCTAGGAGAGCATTAGTTCATTATCTCCAAATCCTCTATTTGGGATCGTGGCACCAGGTATGCCAACCCAGCAACTTAAAGTCCATTTGATTCATATATGCAGTACTAAACGAGATTGGTAATCCTCCATTGCCTTTCTCAAACTGCATAACCATAATGAAAACAAATGGCGCACCATATCCTTCAAACGTGTTTAAATTCCCCTTTTTCTACATACATTTTGGCCTGACCACAACATACTTGGGGGCACCTATGCCCCTCAACCATAAATATCCCAGATCTCAGCCAAAAACAGCAATGAAACCCCCTTTCTCTGCCAGGTCGCACTTTTCAGGTCATTTCTTGGGACAGGTCGGAGTTTTCTGCCCAATACCTGCTACCCAGGTCACAAAACAGACCCCAAAAAGTGCGACCTGGCCTGTTCATGAGCTCTGGGTACCTTTCATTTTTTAGTACCTTGATACTTCACCAGGACACATTTTTTCCACGAAGAGTCTATTCACCTCTCTTACAAATCGAATTTCTTCACTTACCTTACTTGTACTTGGGACACCCCTTTGTCTCCTTACTTGTCTTTGTTCGTGTTGATTTTCGTCATGAGATACTCTATTGTACTCATGTTTTTATGGTTCCCCATTGGACTTTTACTGTGTGGCAGCACCATCGAGTTGCCTTTGTTTAGAGCATCTGAGTTGCGTCATCATCAGTCATGGAGTCTATCTCGCATCCCTTTGTATCCCACTATAGTCCTCCATCCTTCATTGCTTGGTCCCTCTCTCGTGTTGCACATTATGGCCTTCAGTACCATTGTCCCCTATCCCTCATTATAGTGTGTCAGTCGCTGCCAAGCCATTCATGCCCTTTATGCTCTAACAAGGGAAGTCGTCCATCCGCTACTCAGTATTCCTCGTTTCATTATCATCATCAGTGTCCGTCTGTTAGTCACTCTACTATGTTCTCCCGTGCCTTAGTTGAGATTCCCTTGTTGCCTCACCTATGGCGGACCTACTTCTGTTGACATCAACTCATTTACTCCAGAAGCCAGGTCTGGGGGGCAGTGTACCTTGGTTCGAGCTCTTTTCAGCATGATCGTGATCTATACACTTGATAGTCCAGTGATGCAGCAGCAGCTATTGGTGATTCCCGGGTGTGTGTGAGATGTCTCAACCCTCATGAGGGGGTGACCCTGCAGGTAGCCCCCCACATGCCCAGATGAACTCATTTTCACCCTTGATGCAGCTCCTCCCATTTGATGATATCAGCCTCAACTGCTTGCGACACCTCTTCGATTTGCACGTATCCGTCAGAGATTGTGAGCCCTTCCCCGCGTGTAGGGGGAATTTGGGTGTATTTGTATCTCATGTACTACCATATTATTGTATAAGTCCTGACGATTATTCCAGGCATCACATGTATGTGGGATTCATCATGTTATTTATCTGGCTCATGTTTAGGCCAACACATGCTTCATTATCACGTTCCATGGTTTTCTGGGCACTTTATTCTTTGTACTTTGTCTCGGCGGGCATAGGTATGCCTCCCCCGCTGCCTTTAGCATAGGTACCACTTCATACACTAGAGACTTGTTGCACCTGTAAGTCTCATCTCCTCAGGGTCTAGTCCTTTAACACATCAGACAACATTACACTTCTCTCTCTCACTTCCCTTTTGATATCTAGTGATTGAGCTCTTACAACGTACTTCGGTCATACGATTTGCTCCTAACACTCGTATGTTGGGGGGCAATCTGTTACACCATTTTTTTGGTCATCTAACCTATTATTATTAGATGAACCCAAGTACACCATGTAAGACCAATTTCACCCTACGTAAAATTGCTTTCACCATATAAAATAACTTATTTGGTCATATTTAACCCAAAATAAAGAAATTAATTAAATAAATCCTTATTTATTTAATTATTTCCTAAGAACAAGTTATTTAAATCATTATTTAAATAATATTCTTAGTTAAATTTGACTAAATCATCCATAAATAATTAAATGAACCATTATTTATTTAATTATATTCCCATCATTCCCCTAAAATGATAAATAAACAATTTATTTATTTATTATTTATAAATAAAGGAATTGACCCAAGTCAAGAATCCTTTTCCCTCCAACAAATATAATAAAATATTCTTAAAAGGTGCTTCTAGAATTCAATTAATAATATTTTATTCATGCACCGAGTTCTAGACCGCCCCAATATTTTGTTATAAATAGGGGGGTTTTCCCCATTCATTAGTCACCTTCATTGCATTACATCACTCTGGATCTACTCTTGGTCACCATTTTCCATTTTTCTTTGTGAACTCCCATTGAGTTCCATGTTTGTTTTTCCACACCACTAAGAGAGAGAAATGTTAGATCTGAAGCACTAAGGACTTTCAAGAACCCATCCCACTGAGGAGAACCGGAAAACACCTTTCTTGTTTTCCTCTCAGGTGCCCCATTCTTTAATATAATATAAAATTATTTTAATAACATTGTTTCTTGTCTTGTCTATTGGATGCATGGAGCCATGTTGTATTTTATCTGCTTAATGTATTTTGTGCTTAGATCTGAACTTGTGCAAAAATTCTAAAGATATTTTGTAGCCATAATCGATGTTAGGGCTATTTTTTATGCGTAGCTAAAGTGATCTTTTTCGACGAAAGATTCATACTAACAAGGTTAATTATGAAATATTTCACATGTGAAGGGAGTTTCTCTAGGTTTTACAAGTACCATATCAGATTATTGATGTGGTTTACCTCTACTAAACCACTTGAATTTCCATATTAATTGTACATAATTTTGGTTAAAATGACTAAAAAGGTTTAGATAAGATACAAAGATCATCACGCAAGTATTTTCCACCATGGGCAACTCAAACTCATTGTTTTACATCATCTCTCAGCCATCAACATGACTTGGGAAACATGTATGGAAAAAGTAATAGCAATGCCCACCACTAGTCATCATGTCATGCATAGCACACCATAACCATCAGTATCAGCACACCTAATGGAGGTTGGCTCTTGTAGCATGCTAACTCAGATTCCAAAGGCTCCTAGGGTTTTTGAGTTCACTCACACCTATGAGAAGGGAAAGAGATAGGTATTTTCTTCCAAATCCATCAAAAGTGTATCTACATTTGATACTATAGCTGAGCAAAGAGAAATAGAGGAGCAACTACTCATGCATTAGATTGAATGACCATTTCACCAACATGATGAACGAGTGCCCATAGATGTTTACATGGCAGAAAAAGATGAGGATAAATCATTTGAAGAGATCATAAAGAAAAATTATGAGGAAATAGTATATTTGAGGGAGATTTTCTCCACTGAAAATTCTTAGATCACATTCCTAACACAAGAAAATTTTCAGCTAAAGGTAAAATTTCTCCTCCAAGACAAACCAAAAGTAAATGTTGATGTATACAAGGTCAAAGAGATTGTCGATGATGATGATCTAGAGGAGGTATAAGGTTAAACAAAAAGAAGAAAATAAGGACAATGGGCCTAAACAATGCGCTTTAGAGAGAAAAATAATCAAAAGTTCCTAAAGCAGGTTGGCAGACCTTTGATGAGCTGATTCTTGATGAGATCAATCAATATAGAGAGTATTGGCTTTATAAAGTCAATGGGAAAATTGAGTAGATGTTGAAGAAATCCAAGGATAATAATAATCTCTAGAGGAATATGGCCAATCATTATTGTACCAGGAAAATAGTTTCAGAAATCATGCTTAAACAAGTAAAAAAGAAGCTCAAAGAGGCTCAAATAAAGCTAAGCGAGAAAGATAGTTTATATTTTCTGGTTGAAGCTTCATTGGCTATTTATAACATCATCCATAGGTGCCACAAAAACAATTTGGATAAGTTTTGAGAAATTTTGGTACTTTTAGTGATTTTTGCACTAAACGGGAAATTTAGCCTTCACATATGTGTAGCACCAAGTTGTTACGCTTTTTACTAAGGCACCTTAATTATGAATGGATTACAAGGTTGGATGAATTTTGATGAGTACATCACATATCAGGAACCCTTGATGCATGACAAGCTCTATTTTGGAAGAAAAATAAGAAAAAACACTAGTTTTCAATGCTTCTGCCACTATTTTTGATAGTTTGTTATGCATTTGGAGGAGTTACCTTGGGAGAATAAACTTTTGGAGGCATTTCCTTGTGTAATTTTTCAAAATTCAAGATGTTCTGGAAACTAGACACATAGGGCTAGCTGACCTATTTTTTAGATTTCGATTTGAGGTCCTAAAATTCCCTCAAAATTAGGTGCACAAAAGTGTTACACATTTGTAAAAATATGTTACACATATGTCAAAAAGTGTTACACATCTACATAAGATTCCTCAGGATTCTTTTCAAGCCCAGAAAAAGTCATAATTTTGAGGTTCTTTTGTCCTTTGAGCTGGCATTGGAGTAATTGAGTTATTTATTTCCTCTTATCATGAGGAAACATGTAATTTAATGTGGGGGACACACACTTTTAGTCATTAGATGAATTTTAGGGAATGGTTTATAACCTCCCTAGATTCTAAGAAGTGACTCATATAATGTATTTATGATGCATTTTGGATGGTATTTCAACCCTATGAGGTTTCGTAGTTCATATTTTCTATAAGTAGGCACACTTTAGTCTTTTCTTGTGTTGGATAGTTCTTTTTCTGCAGTGGAGCTATTTTACAAGCCTTTTGGAATGAAATCAAAGACAATGTTGCAGAGATTTTGTTGAGAATATTATGGTATACCTTGGAGAATTTTTTTTTTCTCTGTATGTTTATCTTATCATATTGAATGATATGCTTTCCACTTTCATATAAATGCTTCTATGTGTTTATGTTGTTAGTTTATAAATATAAAACATGCATTTTTATGCTTTGTTTTAACAAGATTTACATTACATGTTTATGTGCTTCTAAATGAATGAATTCACCTTAGTGATCATTCAAATTTTCCATCATTTCATCCTATACGCAATGAAAAAATAAGCATGATTTCAAGCTACCTACTTGGCTTCATATATATCTTTGCAACTTGACCTTGAAATTTTACCTAAACAAACTTAGACCTAGTCTCCTTATTGTCATTCCTATCGAGCAAAGAAACACCACTCAAAAAACCCTATTTACTAAGCTTATATAACTAGCCTAAGACCATTAAATATTCAGTCAATTAATTGAATGAAAATTGACATTGAGAGAGCCCTCTCTAGTTTTTGTAGGGCTTGAATCCTAACGTAAAGGTTGGTCTGTGGTTACCTTCCTTCAATACCACTCTTAGCCTTGGGAAGTTGGGAGGAGTGATAACAACTTCCACCACAGTAAATCATACCATCATATAGATATACATGTGGATTTTCTTCGTCTTCTCTATATTTCACAAACCATGCAAATTTGGTATGACTCATTTCTTTTGATTTCATCTAACATGACAAAATCTTATTTTCGTTTGAGGAGCCACTTGTTGGATTTTTACCATATGACACAAGGGAACTTTTCTCAATAGTATTCATTGAGGGTCCACCTCCAACTTTAGATGTTGTAAATTCTACCTTTGGTCTATAAATATTCACACACACACACACACAGATATATATATATATATATATATATATATATATATATATATATATGTGTGTGTGTGTGTGTGTGTATGTGTGTAAATTAGAAAAAAAACACATTTCTTAAGAAAAAACAAAAAAAAATTGAAAACCCACCAGATTTTAATATTTTAAACTTAAAAAATAAAAAAATAAAAAAAATAAAAAATTATATTTTAAACTAAACAAAAAAAATAAATTTTAACTTTTATAATTATTGTTGTGCCATGGAGGGGAAACACTTGTAGGAAAGGGGTTGATTATTCCTTCCAAAGGGTCATTGTGCAATGGGAACCCACACCTGTCAACACAATGACCCCTAGGAATTTTGTTGTGCCGCGAGCACGACCAAGGGGTGATCATGCCTGTGGCACAACGACCTTCGAGAAGGAAGCTGTGTGGTTGGGAATTCATGCTTTCCTACCCAATGATCCCCTTTCAGGTAGGCAGTCGATTCTGAGGAATACCCCCTTCCCACTAGGGAGCGATGTGCCATGGGAACCATCGCCCATGGCAGAATGACCCCAAGGAAGGCAGGGGGCCAATTCCACATAATGGCCTCCTACCTACCAAGGGTCCATTATGCCTAAGCACCCATGGAATAACAACCCCATCACAACCAAGTGGATGTTGTGAGATGGGTGAGTGGGCAACCAAGCAGGGGGTTGCTCTCCCTAAAGCCTATTAAATAACGACCCCCTAACAAGCAAGGGGTTGTTTCTCATGGGCGCCCATCCCATAACAGCACCCTGAAATGCAGGGGGTAATTCACGAAAGTGTCCCTGTACCTGAATCAACCCCGTACCTGCTAGGGGGGCACTGTGCCAAAGTCAAGCAGGTTCCCAAGGTACAATGCTAGGGGGATATTCGTGGAATCAGCGCTCTACCCGCCACATGTCTGTTGTGCTTGGGTGCCCACCCACCCATGGCACAACGACCCCCACGCAGGAAGGGGCATGATTCCTAAAATCGACCCCCTACCTGCAAAGGGGACATTCTGTTTGGGTAGGTAGGTGGGCACCCATGGAACAATTTTCCCCTGGAAGGGTGTTTTGTCGCAGGCACGACAACCCTATATCTTGACCATGATAAAACGAACTGAGAAGGGGTTGCTGTGTAGGTGAGCATGCACACGTGACTGTAAAGTGCACACCCGCATGCACAACAACCCCCTACCTATTGGGGGTATGTTGTGCCATGGGTATGAGGCAGCCCACGACACAATCTCGCCCCAGTAAGAAGGGGGACGATTCTTCCCCGTTCCTACCAGTGGGTCGTTGTGCTTGGGTAGTTTCCCTCACATAGCTCAATGGCCCCCTGGTAGGGGGGCCATTCCAGGAATCATTCCCCTACTTTTCATGGAGCTACTATGCTTGGGTGCTCTCCTGCCCATTGTACAATGACCCACTAGTGGGTAGTGGTCCAATTCCCAAAATAGACCCCTTACATGCAAGGGGGTCTATGTGTCGTGTGTGCGTGGCTGCCCATGGTACATGGACCTGTTGGAAGGTCGTTGTTCTGAGGGAACATAAGGGTTTTCATTCCCACGTTACACTATCCTACAAAGGAACCGTTGTGTGGGCGAGCACGGATACCCACTTGCACAATGACCCCTTGGCATACCATTCTGTTGCGGGCACATCAGAGGGGCTGCCATGTTCGTGACTTAATGACCTACCAAGGGGTCATTGTGTGGATGGGAATGGATTGCCATTCCCATGGTATTGTAGCCTGATAAGGGGTTGTTGTGTAGGTAGGTGTGTGTGTAGGCCCGCCTACAGAGTGACCCCCTAGCAATCTATTGTGGAGGTAGACCAATGTGCACGTCGGTTGGCACAACAACCCACTGACAAGCGGTTGTGCCATGGGCACGAGTGTGCCCGCGACACCTACACATGGCAGAAGGGACCAATGGTAGGTTTTTGTGCTATGTTATGCCCTAAATCAGTGTCTTGTGTCTGCAACACTGCGATCCCCTAGCATGGGTAGGGTTGAGCCTAGCTGAGGTGCAAATTTTTTAATATTTTTTTCGAATTTTTTTTTTATTTCTTTAATTAAATGTAAAAAGAAAAATAAATTATGGAATAGGTTTTCTTTTTTATCTTGGGGGAACTTAGCAGCCTTCCTTACAAATAATTACTAATATATATTTGGAGGTTTATGACTTGTACTCAGTGCTATTTGAACTAAGGTCTCCCTTCTTTTAATAATTTCCTAAATTTAGAACTAATGAATTGAGATTCCTCCCAAAGAAAAAGAAAAAAAACAAATACAAATGTGTAAATAAAACAATTAGTTTCCTGAAATTATTCTTTAAATGGTCAAAATTGAAGGGAATCTAACCTTTGAAATGCAAAAATCTCCAATCGAAAATCTTATTGATGTAAATGTAGCTCCTTTGCAAAATTTCTCCAAGTGTTTACCAAAACCTACAGAAGACATGATGTGATGTAAGGAATAGTAGCAAGGAAAGTTATTATATAGTGTAAATTACGGGGATTTTTTTTTTCTTTTTAATGTGGGATGAAAGTTAAAATTAGAAAAAAATAATATATTGTTAATATTACGAAGATACACTGATGTTTTTAAATGTGAGATAAAAAATATAATATAAATTAGAAAAATTTACTTAAATATCTAACAAATGTTATATATTTTAAGTAAAAGATTAATTTAAGTAAAAAAATATTTTAATTTTGAAGGAACTTATTAAAGGAAAATTTGTGTAGAAAATTTGAATGGAAAATAGGGTCAAAATTTTGAAGACAAAATTTTAGTATATTGTTTCAAATAAATTCTAGAAGGAAAATTTGGAGAGAAATATTTGAAACAAAAATTTTGGAGGGAAATATTTCGGTGAAATTTTTTGAGGAGAAACTTGCATGGAAACTTTGGAAGGAAATTTTCATTCTTTAAGGTATAAATTGTCATTAGGGGGGAGTTCATTTGTATAATTCAAAATCTTCTTCGTGTAACAATTGTATTCATATTGATCAATAAAACAAGAATAATTTCACTACGAATAGAGAGTCAGATTTTCCACTTAGTCATAATCCTAAGGATTATGAGAGCAACACTGATGAAGGGCAAGATGAAAAATATCCAATAAATAGAGAGTCAGATTTTCCACATAGTCCTAATCCTAAGTAATATGAGAGAAACATTGATAAAAGGTAGGACAAAGAATTTTCGTCAAATAGAGAGTCACACTTTCCACTTAGTCATATTCCTAAGGACTATTTGAGAAAAAATGATGAAGGGAATGATTAAGAATTTATAGTAAATAAAGAGTCACATTTTCCACTTAGTCCTAATCCTAAGGACTATGAGAGAAGCTCTAACGAAGGAAAGGATGAAGAATTTATAGTAAATAGAGAGTCAAATTTTCCACTTAGTCCTAATACTAAGGACTATGAGACTAGCAGTGAGAAAGTACATGGTGAAGAATTAACAGTAAATAGAGAGTCACGTAAATTGTCTATATTCCTAAGAAGACAAGGATGGGGGTTTGCAGTACATGTGCTTCTCTTAAATAAAAAGGGATAAATTTCAAGGGGTAGAAATAGGTATTCATTCATAGCATTATCTTTAAAAATTGTATAGTTATCAACCATGAAAATGTGTTTATTAATAGGTTTATTTTATGTTATGTACAAATTCCATTGTGAAAGCACTTCAAGAGAATTATGATAGGCAAACAAGTGAAAGGAAAAAGTTGTACACACATTGAAATACATGTTAGGATAATCCAAATAAATATTTGGATTTGATAATTGATGGTATGGACCAAAAGAAAAAACTTCTACCACATTTTGTCAGCACACCAAAAAATTAACAGGAGAAAAATTTTATTCAGTTTCAATTGGTCGGTTGTATGGTATTTAATGGGAAAATTTCGCCAATGGTTTACTTCATAGCTCCAAATATTCATAATGATGCAAATGTGAGAATAACAATAATTAATGATGTGCTTTCTCATTGGTCTGGTAATATTTCAGAAGTTTTCTATCTGCATTTGGACAACACTTGTCATGAAAAAAGAATCATATTTTTTTTGGATATCTAAACATGCTTGTTGAATTGAGAAATTTTGAGAAGGTAAAGCTTGGTTTATTTCTTGTTGGGCACACTCCTGACCATATTTATTAGATATTTACTAATTTTTAAATAACAATGAGGAGGAAGGATGTTGGGAGCCTTCCATCTTGAATTGAATGTATTAATAAATCATACATTCTAGAGCGTGTTTTACATGTGCTAGAAGAAACTATTGACATGTGAAGGTTTATTCTGGGATTGCATGGTGAGGGAAATGCATTGAATAACTTAATGAAATTAGTTTCCAAAATCAATTTGGTATCAAAAAAATTGATGGGAAAAAAATTATATGGGGAAATAAGCATTCAACTATTGCAAAATGGGGGCCAACATCAGGTTTGGTATTTTTGAGGTTCATTCGAGATCATCCAGTATTTGCATCAAAACTATTGTTATTACAATCACTTTCCAAAACTCATAATGCATGAATACATAAGAGAGATATAAATTATTCTGAATTCCTAGAAGACATTAAAAAAACTATTAGATGTACATATGATTGCTTTGATTTTGTTGATTCTCTTTGGTGGGAGTCTTTTTTCAATAATCAAAGTGATGTCATTTCATGATCAACACATGAAGATATACTTTTAAAGAATCTATTTATTTGGCCAAAAAATGTGTCAACTAAACATGAGGAGAGACAAAATGTTTAACAACAACAATCAAGGTATTATCAATTACTCATAGGTAGAGGAAAGAGAAATATATATTGGTTCAAGAAGATCTCGTGCAAAACGTAATTCCATGGAAGACCTTTATAGGGGTCATGTACATGATGTTAAGGAGGGTTGCATGATCGAAGTGTTAGAAGATGGAGATCCACATGAATATCCATTATGGGTTTCCAAGGTTATAAAGGTAATCAAAGAAAATGAAGATGATGTAGGTGTTCAAGTACATTTGTATGCCACAAATACACACCCATTTAGTGGTGTGTACAAGCTAGAGATGGTAGTTGATAAAAAAATAGACAGAAAGAGAAAATAAAGGGTGCAAATATAAATCGTCACCTTATAGACCTCTTAAAATTGGAGGGTGTTGACATGGTTGTTTATGAGTTCATTTTAACAAGGAGAGGAACTCTTTGCTTCAGGAAAACAAATATTCTGAAGAGGTTGGTATGAGAAGAACCAATGTTGATATGGGAGTCTTTTGAACGCATTTGTAAATCTAGAAGACTTTTGAAACAAAAAATTTTGGGCATGTATGTTGACTCAAAGGGGAAATATTTTATGAAAGAGAAAAATATGGGTCATTTTCATCTGCATCTAGTCATTCATCTGAAGATGTTTTAAATTTTGATGATGTTCTAGAATATATGAGTGATTTTGAGTAATTGTCTAAGATATTTTATGTAAATGACCTTTACATGGTAACTTGAAACAAATATTTTAACTTCATATGATCTTACATGAAGTTAAAAGTGATTTCTATGTTTGTTAGATTTTATGTTTTAATTATGATGAACTCATTTTCTTAGAATATCTACAATGGAACAATAACTTAGACACATTATTTACCTTTCATTCAATCGACAATTGTTGATATTTAGATTAAAAGGAAAAAAAATATTAGAAATTAATGTTATGTTTTTAAACTATGCAATGATATTTCCATAATATTATTTATTACTATCATTTGGTCAAAACCATAGTTATAACAAATGTTGCAATTTCAATGCCTCAGTGATAGGGGATACTTCATTTGGATGGTTGATTTTTATGTTTTTGTTGCAATGGGATAAGTTACCTTAGGCTAACATTTGGGGAAAAACTATACTTTTAGGCTTTAAAATAAAAATAACTCTTGCAATAATGACTCTTTCATTCAAGTGTTTACTTTTAATGTTATTTTAGTCATCTAATTTTTTCAAAACATCATGATTGAAATATATTGAAAAGGCTTTTTAATTCCATCGTTAAAAAATTGTCAAAATTTTAAGGTTTTTCTGACTTACGATATTTTTTCTTTAATTCTATGGTTGAAAGAAATTATAATTTTAAGGTTGTTTAGAGTCATGATATTTCATCTTTACCGAAATGGATGTAAATTGTTGGAATTTTAAGGTTTTTCAGGTCCCATTATTTTATCTTTAATGCCACTGCTAAAAACCATTGAAAGTATACCCCGGAAAAAAAATGTTATTCTAACATCAACACTTTTCATTTTCAATTCGTTTTATTCATCTTTTTTTCACAAAAAAAATGGTTTTTACTATCATTTTTAAAAAATGTTGAAATTTTTCTCTTAAAAAAAGAATAATTCTGGAATACGCATTTGTCATTTTTTGGTTATGTTTTCATGTTTTTGGTGGTTTTTTTGCTAGAGTTCTTGTTTCTAGTTTACAATTCTCGTTTCAAAATTTACATTGTTAATAATAATAATAATAATAAGAAAAAAATAAAAAAATTAGAAAATTTTATAAAAGAAAAACATGCATAACTATGAAAACGAACTTGCTAGCACATTTGTGTAAGGATTTTCTTGAGAGCCAAGTTACTAGCAGGAAAATGATTTATTTTTAATAAAATTGGATAGATGCTTGATTTTTGTACATGATTAACCTATCTCTAAGGAGAAGCAAGTTTGTACAGGTAGATTCTGGTGGTAGTAGAAAAAAACCAACGGAAACACAAGCCTTATTGAAGTTCAGGGCATGTGACATGTTTAATTTTGAGTGTTAGTAGCATAAAAATCTCATTGTAGTTAATTTGTTCTCACATGGTTACAACATTATTTATCGATATAGACATCATCATAATTTGGTAATCTGTTATTCTTCTTTTTCCTCTTCTATTGTCCCTCCTTATTCTTAATTATCCCATAAGTGCATGTCCTATGATTTTATTTTGTAGATTTCTTCATTCCAACTTCTGTTTTCCCTCTTATTCCCTCATTTTTTTCCATGTCCCTTTTTCTTGTTTCCCCCTATATGATTACATGATTATATTTATATATTCCCCTAGTAATATTACATCCTATTATTTTACAATATTCCCATCCCCTTTTCTTTATTCCTTCTATTTCCAAGCTCTAACATTTTTTTTGGAAACTCTAAAAATCCAGACTTGAATGTGCTAACACTCGATCCTAGAAGAAAATGACTTCTAGCCCCCCCCCTCTCTCTCTCTCTCTCTCTCTATATATATATATATATATATATATATATATATATATATATATATATATATATATATATATATATATATATATATATATATTCAATCCACTATGAGAAACTTTTTTATCATGTTCCAGAAGTAGTGCCAAGTTTGAAGCATTATTTTCTGCACTAAGTATAGGAATAATGACATAAGTGCAAGAATAATCCTCTGGTAGAGGAATAAGTTTGTTGTGCAAGAACTCTTTTATATAATACAAGAAAAAAGAGGATCTGACTATAATAAGTCTATATGTTTTATGTACAATCATTGATCCTAAAACATTGGTATTGTCACCATTATTATCAATAATGAAAAAATAAAATGACTAGTATTAGTGATAAGATCTTTAGAGGTACCTAAATGTTTGGCATGTCAATAGCTATTATAGTCTATAAAAACTATATAATAATAAAAGAAATAATTTATATCCATGTTATTCATTTAATAGAATTAAATTGTAGTGATAAAGCTCGACTTACATATCCCAGTATCATTATGATACTAGCACACCATACATTTTTTTCGGTCCCAATATTGCAGTAATGAACTTCATGATCGGTATTCCCTTCTAAATATCATCAATGTACATTTTTCAATGATTATTGTATCAACATTTTTTGTATACTTTACTGGAATCTATCACTTTTAACTAAACTGGCGTACCTTGTGGGGCATAATAACCATTTACAATAATAAAGGCTAGTATATGTGGAGGTGGTGCAGGTATCCAAGCCTGAAATGGTGTGTTATTTCAGTTGATTGCATGCAATCTATTTCTAGGAAAGACATGACCGTTCTTTGACTTCAAATTTGAATTGGTGTATTTGCTATGATAACATGGGGCAGTAGTTTTGAGGGTCAGAAGTAGTGGTTTTTAGTTTTGTGACATTAGAGGACCGTGGTCAAATAATGCAAGAGGTAGTTTCCTTGTAGAGTGCTTACGTTGCTAGTGTTGCAGAAGATATATGTTGGAAATTAATTCCAACTACAGGCAAAGAAGAAGGATAGAAGGCAGTAGAGAATTTTTTTTTTGAACTTGCACACAACTGTGCAATGAATTTATGATTTAATTTCCCAAAAATCTAGCCTTTGGTGTAAAGGCCATAGCCTGTGTCTGCAATAGAGACCGTGGTTCAAACACCACGCAATCGTGACTTAAATCCTCACCTACTCACCATAAACTCATCATACCAATTGTTTGATCTCCTACGATTTATTTTGATTTGAATGACTCCACGTCACCGAACCGCTTGTCCAATCAATGCTCATTTGCACCATTCTTTTCCTACATCACCAATGGGTTAACTAGATGTGATAAAACCATTAAAATAAATTTTGTCTTATTTCTTGAAATCTGTGAAATGTATTTCATTAAGGTTTTAGACTTTAGGGTTAAATTTTTTAATGTGATTATTTACTGCGACAATTTTATGTCTTTGAACTTAGATTACATATATATTGTAAATATATTATATTTACAATATATATATATATATATATATATATATATATATATATATATATATAAGCTTTGTAATAAAATAAAAAATGTGTGTGAAATATAGTTATATATGCTAAGAGCAGGAATGTGACTGCATATTAAAAAGGGGCAGAGAGGGAAAAATAGAGTAATGTCTCTGCGTGTTAAAATAGAGAGCAGAGACTGTGTGTATGCCCAAAAGAGAGAGAGTGTGAAATAGAGAGAAATTTGTGTGCAACTGTGTGAGTAGCAGTGTATGCGGAGAGAGAGAGAAAGTTGTGTCTTGTAGCAACCAGAAGCATCTTTGTATTATGAGGTAGAACAACAATTCTGAGGCAATTTTTTTTTTTTTTTGTAATAGTCAATGTTTTTTCTAATGAAACAGTGTTTTACTCCACCTCTCTATGCATTAATTTTATTTCCATCTCTGTGTTTGTAGAGGGATTTTTTTATTCCTCTGTGTGTTAGGAATTGGCAAAAATTCCAACATGGTATCAAAGCTAGTCCAGGCTCTTTGCATTTTCCAAAGAAGATAAAGGGAGAAGGAGTTGTTGAAGTTTTCTCTAGCAATGTGAGGGCTCAGAAAAGCCGGGTATTTACCAAAATGGAGTTTTTTGTTTGTTTAAAATAATAAAGTGCAGAGAACTGTAGAAGGAAGTCTCTTGAAGACAAAGTTTATCTCTCAGCAGTGAGAAGGTTTATTTAAAAAAAACACAGTCAAGTTTTTTTTAAGCATAGTTCAGTAAGCTAGAAATGGCAGGAGCCAACACAAGCATGAGTATGGGAAATAATCAACTCCCACAATTTAATGGAAATAACTATGACTATTGAGAAATCACAATGAGAACCTTGTTTGCCTCTCAAGATTTATGGGAGCTAGTTGAAGATGGTTTATAAGAACCAACAGATGAACAAGAATATCATGCCTTAACGCATACAGAGAAAGATTTTCTGAAGAGTAATAGGAAGAATGACTCAAAAGCCATCTTCTATCTCTATAAGCCAGTACATGAAAGTATATCTTCAAGAATTGCAGCAGAAAAGAGGTCCAAGGATGTATGGGATACCCTCCAGACAACCTATCAAGGAATGGAGAAGGTAAAGACAACAAAGCTTCAATTAATGAGAAGAGATTTTGAAGTTATTTGCATAAAATAATTTCATACAATAGATTCATTATTTACATTGTTGATTGGGTTGGTTACCCAAATGAGATCTCATGGAGCGACAATAGAAGAGAGAAGAATATTGGAGAAAGTATTGAGGAGCTTACTCTCAAGATTCTATGTGATAGTAACAACCATTGAATAGACAAAGAATCTCTCGTTGTTTACTATTGATGAGCTTCATGCATCATTGGTGACACATGAACAAAGATTGAGTAGAACAACAAAGTCATCTTTGGAGCATGCCTTCAAGACCCAAATTTCCTTTGGAAGAGGAAGAGATCAAGGAAGATCAAAATACAGAGGAAAAGGAAGAGGCAGAAGCCAAAATAGAGGAAGAAAAAATCCTACAAATACTAGTGGAAGGCACAACAATCAGAATTAGAACCAAGGCCAACGCAACAGCCAACAAGGTGGACAAAATCAAGCACATGGACAAAGGTATGATAAATCTCAAGTCCAATGTCATTATTGTAAGAAGTATGGCCATTATGACAATGAATGTAGGAAGAAAAATAATAACATGGCTAATAGACAAAATGCTAATTTTACTAAAGAAAATATCAACCAAGAGAATTTATTTTTGGCATGTAATATGGCTGAAGAAAAAAATGAAGATATATGGTTTCTAGATTCAGGATGTAGCAACCATATGACTAGAAACATTTCTATTTTTTCCATAATTGATGAAAATGTAAAGTCTCAAGTCACATTGGGGACAAAAAGTAAGGTCTCTTTCATGGGGAAAGGTAGAGTAAGTGTTTTGACAAAGAAAGGAGAAAGCATATCCATATCAGATGTATACTATGTGCCTAGTATGAAGTGCAACCTTTTGAGCATTGGAAAACTCATTCAGAAAGGCTATAATGTATTCTTTGAGGATGATGTATGTACCATCATGGACATACCACCAAGCAAGAAAAATATTTCACAAGTGAAGATGAAAAGAAACATAATGTTTCCTCTCAATATGAGAGAAGATTTGAAGAAAGGAGCTGCAATGGCAGCAGTGACACAAGATACATTTCAAAGAGAAGCAAAAGATGAAAACTGGTTATGTCACTTGAGATTTGGACATCTCAACTTTGGAGGTCTGAATTTGTTGCATAAGAAAGGAATGGTAAAGGGATTACCATTGACTGGAAAGCCAGAAAACCTATGTGAAGGCTGCATCTTGGGCAAACAACATAGAGAAATATTTTTATCAGGAAAGAGAATAAGAGAAAAGACACCCTTAGAAATTGTCCATTCTGGTTTTTTTGGACCAATTCAAACACCATAATTAGCAAGTAGCCATTATATGTTGACCTTTATTGATGCTTACACAAGAAAAACTTGGGTTTATTTCTTGAAGTTGAAGAGTGAAGGGTTTGAGAAATTTTGCCACTTTAAAGCTCTAGTTGAGAACCAAAGTGGGCAACATATTAAGGTCTTATGAATAGATAGAGGGGGAGAATACATCTACAAATAATTTCTTCATTTTTGCAGAGAAAATGGGATACACAAGCAATTTACAGCAAGGTATACACCACAGCAAAATGGAGTTGCTGAAAAGAAAAATAGAACCATCATGGATATGATAAGAAGCATGTTGAAGACAAAACATTTGCCAAATGAATATTGGGCTGAAGCTTTACATTGTGCAGCATATGTGCTGAATAGATGCCCAAAAAATAGTGTTATGAACAGAGTTCTGGAAAAAACATGGAGTGGCATAAAGCAATTTGTCACCCACACGAGAGATTTTGGTTGTGTGGCTTATGTACACATTCCAGATCAGCGAAGGAAGAAGTTGGACAGTAAGTGGGAGAAGTGCATATTTGTTGGATATAGTGAGGAATCCAAGGCATACAGACTATATAACCCATCCAAATGGAAATTTATGATAAGAAGAGATGTATAATTTATTGAGGAAGAAGCTTGGGATGGAAGAATTGAGAAGACAGTGAATGTAAAAGGATGTTTGTCTCACGATGAAGATGAGGAAGAAATGGCTGAAAGACATCTCTCATTAGTAGCACCACCTCCACCAACACAAGGACAACAAGGGACACCACAAGAAAGTATGAGAACACCCTTTAGAAGTGATGATAGTGCTTCTCCAAACACATCACAAGGAGCATATTTGAGTGCTTCTACAAGCACAAGTTCAACAAGTGAAAGAGGAACCAGATTCAGTAGTCTGAATGAAATCTATGAGCAAGAAGATGGTATGAAATATTTATTTGCATTGTATTGTCATGTATAATATCCTATTCATTTTGAAGAAGCAGTAAAATATAAGAAATTGACAGATGCTATGGATGAAGAAATTAATGCACTAGAGAAAAATAAGACATGGGAATTAGTTGATCTCCCAAAAGGCAAGGAAGTAATTGGAGTAAAATGGGTTTATAAAACCAAAAGCAATGTTGAAGGTAAGATTGAAAGACACAAGGCCAAACTTGCTATCAAAGGCTGCAAGAAGCAACAAGGAAGAGATTATGAGGAAAATTTTACACTAGTTGCAAGAATATAAACAATAAGAGAAGTGTTGTCCATAGTAGCACAACACAAATGGAAAGTTTACCAAATGCATGTGAAATCAGCATTCCTGAATGGAATATTGATGGAAGAGGTTTATGTTGAACAACATCTAGGCTATGAGAAGGAAGGCCAATAGCACAAGGTATGCTTGAAGAAAGCTATGTATGGGCTGAAACAAGCACCAAGATCATGGTACAATAGAATATATGCCTATCTACTGGAAAATGGGTTTGGAAAATGTGAAGGAGAACCCACATTATACATCAAGGAGAAAGATGGTAAGATTCTGATTGTTGCTTTTTATGTTGATGATGTTATATTCACAGGTAATGATGCTTACCTGATTGAGAATTTTAAAACAATCATGAAGGATGAATTTGAGATGACTGATATGGGATTGCTGAGATAGTTCTTAGGAATAGAAGTATAGAAAAATGAAACTAAATTTTTTATTTCTCAAACAAAGTATGTTAAAGAAGTTTTGGAAATATTTCACATGCAGGATTACAAGGCAACAATTAATCCTACAGTGATGGGATTGAAGCTAAGAAAAGAAGACAACAACAAGGATTTTGATCCAATTTTGTATAAAAGCATAGTTTTCAGCCTTATGTATTTTACTGGAACTAGGTTGGATATTATGCATGCTATAAGTTTAATTTCTAGATTTATGGAAAGGCCAAAGGAGGCACATTGGCAAGAAGAAAAAATAATTCTAAGGTATGTGAAAGGAACAAAGAGGTATGGAATTTTATACACCACTTCAGAAAATTCTGATTTGATTGGATATATTGACAATGATTCAGATGGAAGTATAGATGACAAGAAAAACACCTCTGGATATTTTTTTCATCTGGGATCAAGAGCCATCTCATGGGATTCTAAGAAACATCCAATTGTGGCTTTATCAATGACAGAGGTAGAGTATGTGGTAGCTACAGTAGTAGAATGTCAAGCAGTATGGATGAGGAGAATGTTGAGAAGTTTCTGTAATGAACAGGTAAAAGGAACAAAAATTTATTGTGATAATAGCTCAGCTATATATTTATCCAAGAATTCAGTGTTTCATAAGAGAACAAAACACATTGATGCCAAGTATCACTAATGTTACCCACCTATAAATTTTGGACAGAGCAAACAGGTGGCTAAAAATGTTTCTGAGTCTTCAAGAGATACATTTCCTCTGAAAACATATCACTCTTGAAGCCTCCTTGTGTCTTTTTCCTTAGAAAGATCTTCACTGTTGTTTCCATCAAGAAAGCCTTACTGTTTGTGAAAATATTCTGCTCAAGAAAGCCCCCATTTGCTCCCTTTACCCCTGCAAATTCCCCATTTTAACCCCTTTTTTCCCTTCTCAAAATCTCCCTAAAAACCCCCAAAATCCCTTCCTAATTCATCCAAATCACAAAATTCCCCTTTTAAAACCTTGTGGATCCCCTCATTTGGTAAAAAAATCCCTTTGTTTCCCTACCAGAACCCCTTTCTAAGCCTCAAAAACTCTGTTTTTGGCCTAAAAAATCCACTTTTACCATATATCAGACCTAAGCCCCTAACCCCTTCTCCGCATATGACCCATGCCCAAGACCAGGCGCTAAAGCCCTGAGCACTTATCCCAATTGGGAGTCTGTTATGTGTGCATTTCCTTTCTTACTTGAAATTTCCCGATGCGATGAAGTTTTTGTTCTATCGACCGTGGGCTCGATCTAAGTCGTTGACCCGTATAGATGTAACGGCCAATGATTTGGTTTCACTGCGCCCATTTCCACGTTCCATTTCCCTCCCGATTAATCATTGACCATTGATCTCCTCCTGAGATCCAACGGCTGGCGCAAAATTGCACCGCACCGACCCAATGAATCCACTTTTCATTTTCCCCGATTGGCCAATCTCCGATTCAATCCTGGCTGTTGAATCCACAAGAACCAATAGCCAAGATTCGATCATACATTGCCCCTGTGCCCTCCACCGGCTCTCCTCCAAAAAATATCCACCGTTGATCTTCCACCGATCCAACGGTCCACGCGTAATTGGAAGTTCAAACCTCAGAGTTTCGGCCCCTACCTTTCTCTGATGTGATTAGATCTTAGCCCTTAATTCCCTTGGTTCCAACGGCTCTCATTCTCTCCGCCCTTTCAGTCACTCCTATGCCTTTGTTTCCTCTCTTTGAATCTCTGCCATCCATTCCATAGATCTAACGGTCCACATTAAAACAACCGCTGACCCTTTCTCGCCCTACCGACCGTGCACCTTTCCTTATCGCACACTATTCCGCACTGTCAGATCTCCCCACTTTAAATCCAATGGTTGTGGTGCATATCACGTTATTTTGGTGTCCGAAGTTTAATTCTTCAAACTTACATGATAAAAGTGGTTTTTAGGAGGACACGTGTCGGGTGGTAGACCATATCGCATTTTTTTGGGAAAATTTCAAAACCACTCTTTTGTAGCGTGAATAAATTTGTTTTCTCCTAAAACCACTTCCCCTCTTCTACCTCCAACAACATTTCTTGAAGATCCTGACCATTGATCTGTATGGATCTATGGCCCTTATTCCATCGTGTTCCCAGTCATGTTTCTTTCATCGGGCTTCCACAAGACTTCAGCGAAGCATCTCAACCGTTCATCTCCTCCTGAGATCCAATTGTCCACAAATCGCCCTCCGCCTAACAGTCCCACCATTCAAAGCCCCAGTTCATTTGATTTTCATGATTTTCCTATGTATTTATCCAAAAGGCTTAACTTTATGTTTTACACCAAAGTTATAATTTCTCCGCCTGACCTTCTAAGGCCACTCCACTAGTAAATCTCCGCCATCAATCATCATCCCACTGTCTAATCTGACGGTCGAGAATCATTTTTTCACCAGACCTTCATCAAACTGCCTTCTCCACCATTACAAAATAATTTTCATAGTTTTCTCCACTACGACCACTTCCACTGCTGCACTGCCATTCCCACAAGCCTCCACAACATCCATCCTCCCTCCCACATGGATTTTTCTTAACACATTTTTGTGTTTTGCAGGGTTACATATAGTGAAAACTGTTATTTCTCAAAGTCACGGTCATAGTGACACAGTGGCACAGAATGCCATTTTCAGAGCTGGATATTGCAGGGAGAATGCCTGGGAAGGTTTTGAATGAAATATTTCATTAAAGACCAGTGCTTAACTCTGTAAAACCTCCAGCACCATTAAACTTGCATTTCCACACACAGAGACAGTCAAATAAGTGGCAAAGAGTATCAATGAAGTATTAAAGAGGTTTAATGCCCATTATTGAGGATTTTAAGCTTTAATTCAATGTTTAAAGCGTGAATGTACAAGATTGAAGACATTATGATTGACACAGACGGCCTAATAAGGCCTAAAGCATGAAATAATTCTTGTCAATGTTTCACATCAGCAGAAGGTTCTTTCCCAAGAAAGGACAAGTTCCCATATTGTTTTTTATTCTAAAACAAGTTCCTGAGAAGATCACCTCTCTGACAGTAGTCCTAAGATTGCCAGAGCATTTGTTACACAGTATGGTAGGCCCTAAAGTCATTTAACTACCTTACTGGTCCCATAGTACTACAGAGTACTACAGCCTAAAATTACATCAATGAACATATTTGGAGTTACTATCAGCCTGTTGAAGACCACTCTTTCATCCAAAGAGTACTGAAAGTCAATGAAAGGATATTAAAGACAGAATGGGCCTTGAGCTCACTTCTTCCTTTGTTTTAATTTTTCATTTAAAGTTCTATCTACCTCCTCTGACTCTCTTTCAGCTATAAAACTCATGAAAATACATTGTAAAGGGGATTATTGTTTGGATAACCATGGATTGTAAGTTGTTTCTCTTGAGATAGAGTTCTATGTGTATCAATTGTAAAATAGGCTGAGGAGATGATTTCAGACTGAATAACAAGCTACTGGACAATGTTGTATATGACTGGTGTTGCTCTTTAATATGACAAGCATGTTTCTTTGGATCTTGATTTAAAGCAGCGGTGATGTGTTCTATCTTTGTCTCTGTTTTCCTTCTGTAATTCATCATATTTCATTTCTCTGATAAGAATCAGAAATCTAGCTTAGGATATACCCTTGCATGGTACCCTAACTCTTCCTTCTATTCTTATCTTTGATGTTTTCTACTAATTGTGCTAACTGAGAACAAATTCAAGATAATTTAGCCAGTATAAGAGTTGGTTTTCCCTACTTACTGATGCAAGAATTTAGAATCCGTTATTATATGTTCTTGTCTAGTTTTAATTGAAGGAATTGGGATAATGGGAGATTTAGAACTAATTCTGTCTCACTAGGTTCCTTTTATAACAGTTAAGGTTTTCTAAGATCCCTTAAGTTGAATGTCAAAGCATTGAAAGTTCAAAGCCTTTCTCTGATCTCAGGCTTCACCTTTGCGTTAAATCTTTAATGTTTTCTATTTTCTGAAGAGTTAGCCTCATTAGGATTTTGATCACAGATGGTTAAGGCATGCCTTGTCCCTAGATTATCTCTTAAGATGGTCACCTTGGAAGATTTCCTTGTCATTCACCTAAATTCCTTATCATTTCATTCCATACTATCATCTTTAAAAGATCCTCTGTTTTATATGACTAGCCCATTTAAAAGCCTTGGATATTGAATTGCAAGTAAACCCTTTTATGAATCCATTGCCCAATGGTCTTGAGTTTCCTTTGAATTGTCTCCCATTGCCAAAATCCTTCTTTGCTCACTTATTGTCTTACATTGAACCCTTCCTTCATGTTTCCCAACAACCAAACAAACATAAAAACAAAACAACAACCCTTGTGCTTTATAACTAATCTAATACCTTAAATTGAACTTCAAAGATACATATTTATTTGCCTTTATAGAGATATCCCTCTATGGACCCAGGAGGGCCAGATCCTGAGGTTCCAAAGTGGTTTGATGTTGTCTTATCTTTTGGTATTGCCAAACCTGCCAAAACATAGGAACCCCAACATAATGGTGACTCCACTAGGAAAGTTGAGTAAAACACACCTTTAAACACTTCTAAGAACTCAAATAATACCATAGTAGCCTTGGTTTGGTAGTTAATCACTGTGGTGGATAGTAAAACTCCTTCAATATTCTAAACTCTCCACCTTGCGACTCCACGGTTCCTTAATGACTAAAGACTCCATTGGTAATCAATAGGCCTGCTTATTATCTTGGTTTTCATAAGACTCCACTGGGAGACCGACTTTCATTACAACATCAGCCATATTAGAAGAAACACATAGGATTAAGCTTCTTTTTCAACAGAAAAACATACTGTCTTCAAGAAACATTTATACTAGAGCTTATCCTAATCCAAACCCACCTGAAATAGTTGACAACCCCAAGAGATTTCTTAGGAAATCTCCCACTCCTAGAAAGCCAACTATTATCAGATCCATTTATAGAGCTAACTCTGCACCAGAAAAATTTTCAGCTCTATCAGACACTCATCTTGACTTAGACTTACCAAGAAATTTACCAAGAACTAGGTCATCTAGTGCTTAAGATCAGACAAACCTTGAGCTTCCAAGTTCACCATCTCTTAGTGGTCAACATATTAGGGATAGAGAGACCCCTCCATCTACACCTCCGGATATTCATTTCATTCAAAAATTAGGCCTCTATCACCCTAAATCAGCTTAGCAGTGTGTTGTTGGTCCTAGCATTTTTGTCATCCATATACCTGCTGCTCAAGACAATCTTTTACCTCCACAAAACACCATCATGGCAGCCTGGTATGCACCTCTAGTGTTACCGCAGCCTTTGGCTCCACTACCCAATGATTATCAATCAAAAATCCCTCATTTCACTGCTAAAGAGTCTACCACAGCTCAACATCATGTAGATAGGATGAAAGATGCCTTTGATTATATGGAAGTCGAAGATGAAACCATTAAGATGAGGATCTTTACTTAGAGCCTAGGATGAGAAGTGAAGAAGTGGTTTAAAGGCCTACCTCCTAATAGCATCAATGACCTTCCCTCATTGCACCAAACCTTCATAAACAAGTGGGAAGTCAAGAGAAACCCTCTCCAAATACTAGCAGAATATAAGAACCTTAAAATAAATAAGGGAGAGAGTGTCCATGACTATTCTACTAGATTTAACTGTGTCTACAATGCTCTTCCACCACATATGAAACCTCCCCAAGAAATGGCCCTAGTGAAATACCCTAAAGGATTTGATGCTGACATGGCCTATCAGCTTAGGGAGAGAGATTATAACACATTGGAAGACATGCAAAAAGGTGCAATGAGTGTAGAAGCAAACCTAATTTAAAAAAGAGCTAGAATGAGGACTGAGAAGAGGGTAACCTATATGGATGACACATCAACTTCCACATCTGATCCCAAATATGACAGTCTAGCCAAAAACATGGAAAGGCTAGAGAAAATGATGGATAAAATGGTTGTCACAGTTAGTAATCAGAACAGAAACCAAAATCAAAACCATAACCAAAACTTTAGGAGAAACAATCCCCCAAACAGACAGAGAGACTCTGATCAACAAGTCATACCCCCATTTCAAGAGAATTTCCTTGATGAGGATGAGGGGATGATAGAAGAGTCTGAGGGAACCACAATAAACATGGTGGAAGTAGAAAAATCAATCCACACATGTTCCACAGAAGATAATTAGACCTCATACTCACATTGGGATGAGGAAAGGTTAGAATCTGAGGATTATAGGTTAGGATTTGAAAATTCCATCATGCAGGTTAGAGAAAAGTATGAAATTAGAAGAAAGAAGAGCTTAGACAATTCCAAACCAAAAGACTCTGAGATTACCATTAAGAAGAGACCTGAGAAAACTCCTAAAGTGACTGTTGAAAGTAACAAATCGACAGTTGAGAGTTCTAGGAAGAACAAAGATAAGGACAACGAAAATACTGATAAACCAAACCAAGAAACTAGTAGCACTAGCATTGCAGCTAATGCTCCTAATAAAACAACTTCAAACATTGTACATAGTGAGAATCAGCAAGCTGATTCTACCACTAAAATAGGGGCTAATAAAACAGAATTGAGCCTTTCATAGAGTCCATCTCCTTTCAATTTGGAAAGTGAGATAGCCAAAATCAAAATTTATGTTCCTCTCACTGAGTTAGCTACTCGGGATGTATATAAAGGTCAAATTTTGAAAGCTCTAAATCTAGGAGAAAATAGTGACATTGTTAATCTAAGTGATGATAAACCAGCCCTTCTGTTTGGTCCAAAGATAGAAGGGAAGTTTCAGGAAGGGGTAGTACCTCCTTTTTATATCAACCTCAATATCCATGACAAAATCCTTCATAATGCAATGCATGACTCTGGGGCTTCACACAACCTTACGCCTAAGCTGATTATGGAGAAGTTAGGCCTAGAGATAGCCCGACCTTATGAGGATTTATATTCATTTGACTCTACCAGAGTGAAGTGCCTTGGCCTAATCAAATATATTTGTGTGAATCTAACTCAAATCCTAGCCAAGTGCATGGTGATGGATTTTTTAGTGGCAGATGTGCCACCTAAGTATGGCATGTTGTTGTCAAGGTCATGGGGTGCCAAGCTGCAAGGTACAATGTAGATGGATGGATCATATGCCACAATCCCTGTCTTTAGCCAGCTTATGAGACTATATAGAGAGGCACAAATGAAGTTTATGGTTAGCAGCCCTGAAAAACCTGAAAATTCACCTCTCTACTTGGTCTACACTAATCTAGACTCTTTTATCCTTTGCAACGACAAAGTTACAAATGAACCAGAGTTAGAATACATAGATTTAAACAATAGAGTAGGGCCCAAATATCTTAACATAATGGCCACTCTGGATATAGAGGAAAACGAGAGAGAAACCTTTGAACGGTGCACTGAGTCAGAAACTTAGAGTGAACAAAAACAATATTGCAAACTACAGACTACTCATCACTCTGAACTCCATGAAAATCCTGAAGAACAAAACACTCCACACCATGGTGCAGACTGCATCATGGAAAATTTTAGGGGCTAATATTCGCAGGTGGGCTAATTTTACATGTTTTTTCAAAAAAAAGATTCGCCAATTTCCATTTTTTTGTAAAAATGATTCGCCCAAATTTTACAACATAAAATTATTTTACCTTAAAAATAGCCAACATTATATAGAGACTATATATAAAATCATTATAAATTTGTATAATTTTACAAATACATCAATAAAATTTTATAGTTCAGATATTGGGGACTAGTGAAATTCGCCAAAATTTTAAACTTCAAGATAATTTTCCATCGTTAAAATTATCCCTGGACTGCATAATACAACATAATGATGAACCTAGCATTAGGGATGAAAATGATGATAAACCTGAAAAAAATCCCTTATGGAGGATGAGCTTTGATGGGTCTTGCACTAGGAAGAATGCAAGGGATGGAGTGTGGTTACATAATACTGACAGTGACTATGCTGAGAGTCATGCCTTCAAACTAGATTTTAAATGTACAAACAATATCGCAGAGTATGAGGCTCTGATCCTAGGACTGAACCTATTGAAAAAACTAGGAGCCCAAAGGATAACTGTACATGGAGACATTGAGTTAGTCATCAAACATGTGAATGGAGAGTACACTGCAAAGCATCCTAGATTGAGGGCATACAAGAATGATGCCATGGATTTTCTGAAAACCTTTGTAGAATACGAACTTGTGTTTGTTCCTAGCAGTTATAACATTGTTGCAAGTGGATTAGCGTACATAGCTAGTTTATATCAGAAATATCATAGTGACAAACAGATCATCATTCAAACAAAATATAGACCTGCAGTGCTAGATAATGAGAAGTATTAGTAGGTATTTGAGGGCGATAAGAAAATAGAGGATTTTCTGATTGGCATAAATGAGGTTGAATTCTCTGATTCAAACTCTAAGTCCAATGAAAACTGCCTGAGTGAAGAGCCCCCTGATGAAGGAAAATCACCCCATAATGTAGAAGTAAACATGTTAAACGAAGAACTTGGAACTCAAACTGAAGAATACCAGAACGCAGAAAAAGAAGAAATAGAGGTGTTGCAGTCCAAAGACAAGAACATAGCTAGAGGACTAGCACCTTTAGAGGACCTTTTTTATTTTAACGATGTAGCGAAGAAACCCACTATAGAACACATAGAGTCTGATGTCGAGGAATGAAACATAGGCACTGAGGATAAGCCTAAGATGATCAAACTAGCTAAGTCCTTGCTAGTAGACACGAAGAAGAAATACATTGATTTATTTAAATAATTTGTTGATGTGTTTGCCTAGAGCTATGAGGAATTAAAAGCCTACGATACAGAAATCATCCAACACAAGATCCCATTGAAAGAAAACCAAAAACCTTTTAGGAAAAAACTGCGTAGAATCAACCTGAAACAACTGCCTCCAGTTGAAAAGGAAATCAAGAAAATGTATGAGGCAGGAATCATAGTGCCTGTGAGGTTTTCTGATTGGGTTTCCAACCTTGTAGCTGTGAGGAAAAAGACAGGTGAGATCAGACTGTGCATTGATTTTAGAAACCTTAACAAAGCTTCACTTAAGGACAATTACCCCTTACCCAAGATGGAACACATCCTATAGAGGGTAGTTGGCTAAAAAACGATCTCCCTGTTAGATGCCTTTTCAGGCTATAACCAAGTTTTAGTACTCCCAGAAGACCAACTTAAGACAACTTTCACCACTCCATGGGGCACTTTTATGTATGTAAAAATGCCTTTTGGACTAATGAACGCTGGTGCAACCTTCCAAAGAGCTATGGACATAGCCTTTTCAAAGGAAATAGGTCACTTCATTGTCATCTATCTTTATGACATAACAATCTATTCCAAGACTGATGAAGAGCACCTCAAACATCAGAGAAGAGTATTTGAAAAATGTAGAAGGTTCGGGCTATCACTAAATCCCAATAATACTATATTTGGCCTTCAATAAGGTAAGCTTCTTGGTCATATTATATCAGAAAAGGGGATCAAAATAGACCCGAAAGGAGTTGAGGGAATACTACATATTAGTCACCCGAGAAACATAAAATAATTGCAGTCCTTTATTGGGAAAATTAACTTTTTGCAGAAGTTTATTCCCAACTTAGCAGAACTCCTAAGAAATATGAATGAAATTCTTAAGAAAGGAGCGGGAGTCAAGTGGACTGTAGAAGCCAAAAAATATTTTTAATTAGTTAAACATGCACTCACCCAAGCACCAGTCTTAATCAGCCCTGATTTTTCAAAATACTTGCATATATTCTCCTTTGCCTATGAGCATATAGTGGTTGCAGTCCTGTTGTAGAAAAATCCAGAAGGACAGGAGTAGCCTATTGCTTTCTTTAACAAGGCTCTAAGGGATGCACCCTTGAAATATAACATAATGGAAAAATATGCCTATGCCTTGGTAAAGGCCTTGAAATAATTTAGGGTGTATATTCTGCATTCTCACATCATTGCCTACATGCCTAACATAGCGGTAAAAGACATTTTGTCCGAAGATCTAGATGGAAAGAGGGGCAAATGGATTGCTGTAATACTAGAGTATGACCTGGAAATAAAACCCATGAAACTTATCAAGGGTCATGGTTTATCTCAACTAATGGCTGAATCTAACTTACAAGCCCTTGACATAAACATGGTAGATGCCCTGGATGAACACGAAGGATTTCCTGATCCTACTGTTGAAGAAAAATTTCAAAAATCTCCTTGGTACTCTGACATCCTGTATGTGCTTACAAATCTGAATGCTCCTCCTGATTTATCAAAGACTAAGGCTAGGGTTCTGAAGTTAAAGGCCAGAAACTATTTCATTTTAAATGAATGTTTATACTAGAAAATGCAAATGGCTTGCTGCTTAAATGTCTACCTGAAACTGAAGCAGAGAGGATTAAACATGAGTTCCATGCAAGAGAGTGTGGAGGCCATTTAAACTGGAAAGCCACTGCTAACAAAATACTTTGAGCTAGCTATTAGTGGCCTACATTTTTCAATGACATCCACAAAATGAGAATTTCCTGCCATAAGTGCCAAATCTTTGAGGGAAAAAGAAAGCTCCTCCCTTTACCATTATAACCTATCACTATTGAGGCTCCCTTCCTACAGTGGGGCCTAGATTTCATGGGAGAGATCCATCCTACTTCCTTAGCCCAACACAAGTGGATTCTCACATCCACAAAATATTTCACAAAATGGATAGAGGCCATCCCTTCTAGGAATGCCACAGATTCTATTATCATTAAATTCCTTGAAGACCACATCCTCTCTAGATTTGGTTGCACTAGGAAGATTATCACTGATAATGCTGCTGCTTTTGGATCTAAGAAGATGATTGATTTTTGTCATAGGTATCAGATTGCACTTGGTCATTCGACGACTTATTACCCACAGGGTAATGGGTTAGCAGAATCATCAAATAAAAGTTTGGTGACCATCATCAAAAAGCTACTTGAAGAGAATAAGAAATCATGGCATAACAAGTTAGTACATGCTTTATGGGCTGACAGGTTAACAACAAAGAAATCCATTGGGATGTCACCATATCAGCTTGTTTATGGAACAGAGGCAATGTTTCCTACCAACCTAGGAGTACCAATGATTAAATTGGTACAAGAGATACAGACGGAAGAGGACAACATGGTAAGGAGGATAAATCAAACTATACATCTCCAGTGGACAAGAGAAGAAGTCTACAACAGAGCTCTGAAAGTGCAAGAAAACATAAAGAGGTTGTTTTATAAAAGAACAAAAGCTTGTGACTTCAAAATTGGAGATAAGGTACTTAAGTGGGACTCTAGGAGAGAAGACAAAGGAAATCATGGCCAATTTGACAGTTTGTGGCAAGGTCCTTATATCATCCAATCCACCATTGGTCCAAATGCCTTTTTTCTACAAGATTTAGATGGTACAGATCTGTTTGGGGGTCCTGTCAATGGCAGGATGCTCAAACATTACTACTATTGATTTCTAGTTTAAATTTTTCATTCCCATTGAAAATACCATTGCTGTGTTTTGTTTTCAAAGAAAAAAAGAAAAATGTTTCAAAAAAGAGATAAAGAGAGGTTCAGACATGCTCAAAACATGAACCTCTGAAGTCCCAAAAAGAATGGCTCAAACAAGCTTACAACTTGAGCCAAAGAAATGAAAGGGCTGGTTCTAATATGCCCAAAATCTGAACCAGCAAAGAAAGAAAGAAGAATAAGTTCTAACAAAGCCCAAAACTAGAGTCGAAATGAAGAAGAAAGTGACTCTAACAAGCTCAAAACTTGAGTCACAAAGAAAACGAAGGATGCTCTAAAGTTTCAAAATTTAAAGCCTTCAAAATTTTGTTTTCCTGCAAAGTCCAGTTCATGTGCAGCTGTCTTTATGCCATGGATCCACAGCAAAATAGATAGTGTAATCCTGGTTTGACTGTTTTTAAATTTCTGTTGTAGAATGTAGAGAAAGAAATCTGCTAGACAGTTTAATCCTAGCAGATATTATTGTAGGTAGAGAAGACATGAGGCCAACTGTCTAATCTAGTCTCATGGAGGAATAAGGGTAGAATTAGATTAGTTTTTTTTCTGCTTTCAATAAAAAATAATGAAGAAGGTCTGCAAATTTAAATGCACCTTGAAGTAAAAATTTTAGGACTGTAGGATGGGTAGGAAGATGGTCTAGGAGAATGTTTTTTCTGATATGATGTCTTCATGAGTTGTGGCAGTTGATTTAAGAAAGAAAATATGTGTCAAGTACCAGGAATCTAGCCTACTTCCAAATATTACTTTATGAGATTCTTGACACCTTCAAGAAGGTGCCATCCCGATGTGGAGCCACTGTTAGCCACCTATAAATTTTTGACAGAGCAAATAGGTGGCTAAAAATGTTTCTGAATCTTCAAGAGATACATTTCCTCTGAAAACATATCATTCTTGAAGCCTCCTTGTGTCTTTTTCCTTAGAAATATCTTCACTATTGTTTCCATCAAGAAAGCCTCACTGTTTGTGAAAAAATTGTGCTCAAGAAAGCCCCCATTTGCTCCCTTTACCCCTGCAAATTCCCCATTTTAACCCCTTTTTTCCCTTCTCAAAATCTCCCTAAAACCCCCCAAAATCCCTTCCTAAGTCATCCAAATCACCAAATTCCCCTTTTAAAACCTTGTGGATCCCCTCATTTGGTGAAAAAATCTCTTTGTTTCCCTACCAGAACCCCTTTCTAAGCCTCAAAAACTCTGTTTTTGGCCTAAAAAACCCACTTTTACCATATATCAGGCCTAAGCCCCTTTTGGATAAGCCCCTAACCCCTTCTCCACATATGACCGATGCCTGAGACTAGGCGCTAAAGCCCCGGGCGCTTATCCCAATCGAGAGTCTGTTATGTGCGCATTTCCTTTGTTACTTGAAATTTCCCGATGCGATGAATTTTTTGTTCTATCGATCGCGGGCTCGATCTGAGACGTTGATCCATATAGATCTAACAGCTAGTGCTTTGGCTCCACTGTGCCCATTTCCATGTTCCATTTCCCTCCCGATTAATCATTGATTGTTGATCTCCTCCTGAGATCCAACGATTGGCGCAAAATCGCACCGCGCTGACCTAATGAATCCACTTTTCTTTTCCCCCTATTGGCCAATCTTCGATTCAATCCTGGCCTTTGAATCCACAAGAACCAATAGCTAGGATTTGATCATACACCGCTCCTGTGCCCTCCATCAGCTCTCCTCTAAACAATCTCCACCGTTGATCTTCCGCCGTTCCAATGGTCCACGTGTAATTGTAAGTTCAAACCTCAGAGTTTCGGCCCCTGCCTTTCTCTGATGTGATTAGATCTTAGTCGTTAATTCCCTTGGATCCAACGAATCTCATTTTCTCTTCCCTTTCACTCGCCCCTCTGCCTCCGCTTCCTCTCTTTTAATCTCTGCCGTCCATTCCATAGATCTGACGGTCCACATTAAAACAACAACTGACCCTTTCTCTCCCTACCGACTGTGCACCTTTCCATATCGCGCACTATTCGGCACCATCAGATCTCCCCATTTTAAATCCAACGGCTGTGGTGCGTATCGCGTTATTTTGGCATCCAAAGTTTAATTCTTCAAACTTACGTGATAAAAGTGGTTTTTACGAGGACACGTGTCGAGAGGCAGACCATATCGCGTTTTTTTGGGTAAATTTCAAAACCACTCTTTTGTAGCGCGAAAACATTTTGTTTCTCCTAAAAACCAGTTCCCCTCTTCTGCCTCCGACTGTGTTTCCTGAAGATCCCGATCGTTGATCTATATGGATCTACAACCCTTATTCCATCGCGTTCCTAGTCATTCTTCTTTCATCGGGCTTCCACAAGACTTCATCGGAGCATCTCAACCATTGATCTCCTCCTGAGATCCAACGGTCCATATTCAAAATCACCCTTCGTCTGCCAGTCCCACCATTCAAAGCCCCAGTTCATTTGATTTTCATGATTTTCTTGTGTATTTCACCCAAAGGCTTAACTTTATGTTTTACACTAATGTTACAATTTCTTCGCTTGACCTTCTAAGGCCACTCCACTAGTAAATCTCTGTCATTGATCACCATCCCACTGTCTACTCTGACAGTCGAGAATCAATTTTTCACCTGACCTTCATCAGATCACCTTCTCCACCATTACACAGCGATTTTCACCATTTTCTCCACTACAACCATTGTTTCCACTACTGCGCTGCCATCTCCACAAGCTTCCACAGCGTCCATCCTCCCTCCTGCGTGTATTTTTCTTAACATGTTTTTGTGTTTTGCAGGGTTACAGATGGTGAAAACCATTATTACTCACAGTCACGGTCATAGTGACACAGTGGCGCAGATTTCCATTTTCAGAGCCGGATATTGCAGAGAGAATGCCTGGGAAGTTTTTGAACAAAATATTTCATTAAATACCAGTGTTTAACTCTATAAAACCTCCAGTGCCATTAAAATTACATTTCCATAGATAGAGATAGTCAAAGAAGCGACAAAGAGTATCAATGAAGGATTAAAGAGGTTTAATGCCCATTATTGAATATTTTAAGCTTTAATTCAGTGTTTAAAGGGAAAATTTACAAGATTTAAGACCTTATGATTGACACAGAAGGCCTAATGAGGCCTACAGCACAAAACAATTCCTGTCAGTGTTTCACATTAGCAGAAGGTTCTTTCCCAAGAAAGGACAAGTTCCCATATTTTTTTTTATTCTACATCGAGTTCCTGAGAGGATCACCGCCCTTACAGTAGTCTTGAGACTACCAGAGCATTTGTTACACAGTATGGTAGGTCCTAAAGTCATTTAACTACCTTATTGGTCCTAGAGTATTGCAGAGTACTACAGCCGAAAAGTACATCAATGAACATACCTGGAGTTACTATCAGCTTGTCGAAGACCACTCTTTCATCCAAAGAGTACTAAAAGTCAATGAAAGGATATTAAAGACAGAATGGGCCTCAAGCTCACTTCTTCCTCTATTTTAATGTTTCATTTAAAGTACTATCTACCTCCTCTGCCTCTCTTTCAGCTATAAAACTCATGAAAATACATTGTAAAGGGGGTTGTTGTTTGGATAACCATGGATTGTAAGTTGTTTGTCTTGAGATAGAGTTCTGTGTGTATCATTTGTAAAATAGGCTGAGGAGATGATTTCAGACTGAATAACAAGCTGTTGGAAAATGTTGTATATGACTGGTGTTGCTCTTTAATATGACAAGCATGTTTCTTTGGATCATGATTTAAAGTAGCGGTGATGTGTTCTATATTTGTCTCTGTTTTCCTTCTGTAATTCATCATATTTCATTTCTCTGATAAGAATCAGAAATTTGGCTTATGATATACTCTTGCATGGTACCCTAATTCTTCCTGCTCTTCTTATCTTTGATGTTTTCTACTAATTGTTCTAACTGAGAACAAATTCAATATAATTTAGCGAGTATAGTAGTTGGTTTTCCCTTCTTAGTGATGCATGAATTTAGAATCCATTCTTAGATGTTCTTGTCTGGTTTTAATTGAAAGAATTGGGATACTGGGAGATTTAGAACTGATTCTGTCCCACTAGGGTCCTTTTCTAACAGTTAATCTTTTCTAAGATCCCTTAAGTTGAATGTCAAATCATTGAAAGTTCAAAGCATTTCTCTGATCTCAGGCTTCACCTTTGCGTTAAATCTTTAAATTTTTCTATTGTCTGAAGAGTTAGCCTCATTAGGAGTTTGATCATAGAGGGCTAAGGCATGCCCTGTCCCTAGATTAGCTCTTAAGGTGGTCACCTTGGAAGGTTTCCTTTTCATTCACCTTCATTACTTATCATTTCATCCCATACTATCATCTTTAAAATATCCTCTGTTTTAGATGACTAGCCCATTTGAAAGCCTTGGATATTGAATTGCAAGTAAACCCTTTTATGAATCCATTTCCTAATGTTCTTGAGTTTCCTTCGAATTGTATCCCATTGCCAAAATCCTTCTTTGCTCACTTATTTTCTTACATTGAACCCTTCCTTCATGCTTCCCAACAACCAAACAAACAAACAAACAAAAAAACAACCCTTGTGCCTTATAACTAGCCTAATACCTTAAATTTAACTTCAAAGATACATATTTCTTTGACTTTATAGAGAGACCCCTCTCTAGACCTAGTAGGGCCAGATCCTGAGGTCTCAAAGTGGTTTGATGTTGTATTATCTTTTGGTATTTCTAAACCTGCCAAAACATAGGAACCCTAACAACTACATCAAAGAGCTAGTGAGCAATGGAGAAATTATTTTGCAATATTGCAAAATAGAAGAGCAGTTTGATGATATATTAACAAAACCATTGGGACATAAAAGTTTTAATTATCATAGGAAGTGTTTGGTAATGTATGAAAGGCTCAGTTTTAATTAAGGGGGAGTGTTGGAAATTAATTCCAACTGCAGGCAGAGCAGAAGGACAGAAGGTGGTAAAATTGTTTTGTTTGAACTTGCACACAACTGTGTAATGAATTTCTGGTTTAAATTCCTGCAAATCCAGTTTTTTTTGTAAAGGCCATAGCCTATGTTTGCAACAAGGACCGTGGTTCAAAAAACATGCAATCCCAAATTAAATCCTCACCTACCCGCCATAAACTCATCACACCAACTATTTTATCTTCTGATATTTATTTTGATTTGAATGACTCCATGTCACTGAACCACTCGCCCAATCAATGTTCGTTCACACCATTATTTACCTATGTCACCAGTGGGTTAAATGGATGCGATAAACTTATTAAATTTTATGCATAAGGTTTTTTAAGTCCTCCACAATGTCAAGCATTGACCAATGGCAGCCTTTTCGCAAGTTTTTAAGTCCAGACACCCATCTCTTAAATGGATGTGATAAAACCATTAAAAGCAATTTTGTCTTATTGCTTGAAATCCGCGAAATTTATTTCATTAAGGTTTTAGACTTTAGGGTTAAATGTTTTAATGTTATTATTTTTCGCGGCAAGTTGATGTCTTTAAACTTAGATTACATATATATTTTATAATATATATTGTAAATAATATAAATTTACAATATATATAAGATTTGTAATAAAAAAAAAGGTGTGTGTGGAATATAGTTATATATGCTAAGAGCATGAATGTGACTACATATTAAAAAGTGACAGAGAGTGAAAAATAGAGTAATGTCTCTATGTGTTAAAACACAGAGCAAATTTTGTGTGTATGCCCGAAGACAGAAAACATCAGTGTGACTATGAAGGAAGTAGAAGGAAGAGAATTCCCAAAAGATAGAGAGTGTGAAAGAGAGAGAAATTTGTGCGCAACTATGTGAGTAGCAGTGTATGGAGAGAGAGAGAGAGAGAGAGAGAGAGAGAGAGAGAGAGAGAGAGAGAGAGAGAGAGAGAGAGAGAGTTGTGCCTTATAACAGCAAGAAGCATCTTTGTATTGTGAGGCAGAACAACAATTTTGAGGCAAATTTTTTGTTGTTGTAACAGTCAGTGTTGTTTTTTAATGAAATAGAGTTTTACTCCACCTCTCTGTGCATGAATTTTATTGCTATCTTTGTGTTTGTAGAGGGATTTTTTTATTCCTCTCTGTGTCAGGAATTGGGAGAAATTCCAACAATATAGGCCTCGTAAGGATGGAACCATATTCAATTAAATAGGTCAAAGGGCTTGTGGAATATGAATCTAGTCTCCCTTTATTGTAGGAGGTTGGATGGATTCCTTTCTTGCGCAAATTTAATGGGCTCGACTATGCTATTACTCGAGAAGTTTTGTAGGGATTTGATGGTAAAATTGTTACCATTGGTACATTAAATTTTGAATGGAAAGAAAAATTTGATTTGCAAATCATAGAATTACCAACTATTAGAGATAAATTGTTTAAAAAGGGAAAATTAGAACGAGGGATTTTGCAACGATTTCTTTATAGGGGAGATTATAGGATTTACTAAAAGAATGGAGTCACAAGGAGTTTCATAGTGGAAAAATGGAGTAACATCCTCTATATTTTGCAAAAAATTCTGACTTGTCAAGGACGATACTCCAACACATTCTTATATCATATTCAACTTTTATTACACTTTGAGTCAGTTCAATTAATCAATGTTCCCTATTTTTTCTTTAATAGTTTGGAAAAAATGGCTAGAGGAGTTCAAAAGAGTCCTTGAACCAAAATAGAGTATAAAAATTGTCATTATCGACTCATCAAGATACTTGTTAGTGAATAATTGAGGAATAAGGGTTCTACTAGGGATGGGTATCTTGCAAGACATTAGTTTGGTAATATAAGGTAGGGTATTGATGTTTAAAATAAATATAAGGATGGATATATAATGAAGGTTAAAGGGCCCAAGTCTAGGTCTAAAAATGATTGACCCCATGTGGGTAAGCAACAAGAACAAAAATTGAAGAATAAAAGGAAGAACATGACATCCAAGGTCGTGGTGCCAAAAAAAACCTGCAGAATAACCAGAGGGTCACTTTGAATTAGGTATGACTCTTCTTAGAATAAAGTAGTAGTCGGAGAAACCTTACCTGATATGTAGATCATGATGGAATCAAGGTTAGCAAAAGAAGATCATGCTTCACCCCAAGGGTAGGAAAACGATGTGACTGTGAACGAAGAATAAAATGGCATGGCCAGTGATGGGATGTCAAAGAAGAGGACTACAAATGAGAAAAATAACCTCTCTCTCTTGGTGGATGTGGAAACCAACTTGAAAACTTCTGCTAGTAGTTGAAAACTAGGACTAGAGGAACAACATGACTCATTTCTTCTTGTTCACTTCATTAAAAAATATGAATAAAGAACAAGTCTTGATGTTGAAGTGAAATATCAAGGAATTGGAAGTTCTGGACCAATTTTTGAAATCCGAGAATGCAATGTTGGTGGCCAGAAATAGAAAACTGATTACTTAACTGGTTGGACTGAAATAATAGGTTAGGATATGGGGGATATATGCACTTTATATGAGGTCTTAGTCTATAATATTCAGAAGGAATGTAAAGAAGGATCAGATTAATAACTCTTGGATCAAGATTTAGATAAGTGATGGAAAGAAACTCAAAGATTTTTTATTTTTTGTAGAGGTCAATAAATTGTAGTTAGGTGAGCAGACACAGCTAAATTAGGTTGGGGGAATGTTAAGCCTCAAAATTGTCCCAATTTTTGCCCATAAAACCCTATTCTACCATCTGTTTCACAACGAAAAAGAGACCATTATACATGCATTTATAATTTTTATTGAGCCATTGATGAGATTAGGGATAAAATTTCTATTTCGAAAACTAGGTTCATAAATGAATATTATTGTGACCTTTTGACTATATTTTTTGTTATCTTAAGGGAATTTTATTGTTTAATTGACACTTATTATAAGGTGTAATTGGTACATGTAAATAGGTGGTCTCAAGATTACTACACTAGTTCCCACACCAACTTTAGTTCATTCTTGTAGTAACCTTGATTTTAGTTCTTGCACTAGTCAAAGAGGTGAGTTGAAAAAAAACTTTTCAAAGCCAATTATCAAAGGGTTTTATGGAAACTGAGGAGTAGTTGTGTGCCTTATACTAATTTCCAGTATAACAGTTATAGTTTTGCTTTTGTTCTCAGTAAAGGAAGTGAAAGAGGAAATAAGATCTAAGCACATTAGAGGTTATTTTGAGGATCTATTGTAGGAAATAATTTCTTAATAGACTTTATTCTACTCTAGTATAGGAATTCCTTACTCTCACTTGTAGCACTTAAAAATAAACTTATATATATGAAGTCATGGAGAGATATAATTTAGCGATACTATTGGCTTTTTATTGTATGTAATAATTTCTTTTGGTATCGCCCATATGTTCATGGTTTGGATAGTTCTATATTGATGTACTGAACACAGATATTTTATTAATAAAATAGATCTTAATGCCAGGCTTCAATATACTCTCATTTTCTATCCTTTGTTGATCAATGGAAAATTCTAGTTAATGTTTTATTTATATAAAAATGAGCTAGTTAGTTAGGGCCCAACCAACCCATCTTGTTGTTCCCTAGTTAGTTATTTGTGTGAATATTTTATATATTTTTACTTTTTGGTGTGTAATCTTGCATATTATTTCCCATAGGAAGAAGTATAATATCTTTGTGGTCATTTGATAATGCTGATTTATATAGGGTGTGATCTTAGGTTGGTATCAATTCATATCTGGGTAATGGATCTTGACATTTGAAAGATCTGTAAATAATGTTACAAAAATTGGTTCCCCTAGTTATTTTTATTTAGACCTGGAGGTTATACACACGCATTGCAATGAGAGAGTGTGAAGTGGTATTTTTTTAGCTCAGATAAGAATTTTTATTTGTATCTCGAATTATTGCAACATTTTCATGTATAGATCACCCTTTAAAGTTTGAGGACAACATAGATTTGAATCCTTTTCTGATTGCATGACAATATTGTTGAAGATTTGAGAGCATAAGAAGGTTTGATTTTGTTCTCAAGTGGGTTTTTTGAGCCAAGGATGTGTTTCAAAGATACTATAGTGAGATTCTCTTATAACACGAAATCCTTTAATTGGTTTATTTACCATACATCTATGATGAAACTTGAAGTTTCGAAGCATAGTATTAATCTTTTGTAAGGCTAGCTATTTGAAATATGTCCATTGTTGGGGGTAGATCAAACAATATTTCTTGGTCGTTATTTCAAATATATTCAAAGTTATTTTAAATTTTAAATCTAGAAATTTGTGGGTTTGTTTATATGATTGTTTCCGAGTGCATGAAAAAAGTCCACTCCATACAAGTTGGGCATTGATATTTCATTTTGGTTATTTTCATTTTATAAATACACTGTTGGAAGATATAGAGTTTCTTTTGTTTGAGATTTTCGATTTGGGCTCAAGTAGGGGTAAATTCCTTCAGATGCTTTGAAGTGCAGTTGTGAAAAAGCCTTGAAGTGTGCAATATCTACCTTCATAACACAAGTTTTGATTGATTGATTAGACTTGTCAGTTTTGTCCTAGAATTATTTAAGAGTTTTTTTAGAAGGATTGAATGATTTCTCTACTTGGTTTAGGATTGATCAAGGTTCTTTCTATTTTCATGTTTCATGAGTGATTTGAAGCACATTAGGACAACAATATATTTATCACATATAATAGGAAGTGGATGGTAAAGTAAACTAAAATGCATGGTGTATTCAATACAGGAACATGGAATATCGATTTATTGACTAGAGGAATCATTTAATGAATTGTATGGTTTGCATGAGAATTTGTTTACAATATAGTTGAAACTTGAGTTTAATATGGAAGCCAGTTTGTAAGAGTACTAGTGAGTAAAGAGCCGAAAACCCAGAAAGATATTGGTGCTACCATAAAAGCAAGTACAAGAATGCTAAATTCTAATTTTCAATCATTTTCTTAAGGAAAACTTGGAAATTTTGATTAATTTATGAAGGGATAGGTTTATTTTATAAAAGTTTGACATGATTACTTTTGGCATTTACTATGCTATGTCTCAAAGTTTATGAATCCCTTGTTGATAATTAAGTGTTGAAGATTATAGGATAAAATATTGGAGCTCAACATAGGGAATGGTCACATGTTATTTTCCTCTCTTCAAAAACATTGATGGGAATTATTTCCATTTTTTTCTAAATGGAACACTTTGTATTTCTTTGTAGAAGCTCAGGTTGAAAAACCATATTTTTTTGGTCAAAATCCTTTTGTTTAATATCTTATTCAATGATAATCATTTTCTCAAGTTTTAGGGTACTCTATAACTCCTTGATGTCCTAAATGGATATGGATTTGAAGAAATCAGTAGTATCACAATCTCCAATATGAAGCTAATGTAGGATAACTAGGATTTGGGCTCCTTAAGATTTACAATTCTCATCAACACTGATAGAGTTACATAATTTATGTTTTTCTCTTGCTTGTTTAGGTCATGGGAAATATATTGTAGCTCCTAGAAAACCTCCTCATACTCTTTGTGTATGTTCCTATTGTACTTATTTATGCTCATACCCTTACTTAAATGCCACAACGCATGTAACAAGATCAAATTTCCATGAAAACTATTTTACTTCCTCGTGAGGCTAAGGGAGAAGAGATAAAATTATTTTGATACAATCAATTCATCTCAAAGTCTAAAAGTGTGTTAAATTATCCATGTTCATAGTTGTTGAGTAGTTAGATGAAATTCACTACATTTGTATTTTTCTCTCCCATTCTATAATTAAAATTATTGTTGAAATTGTACAAAAGTATATGAATTATAAAATTATACCTCTTAAAATGTGGTAGGGAAAGCAATGAATAATGTATTTTTTTACTTTTAAAAACCTTGGGAGGGATGAGAGCTTAATGGGGCATATTATTTTGTGATGCTAGTTTTTTGGGGGCTAATGTGTCATATGCCTTACATGAAATACATGCATGGAGAGTAGGGCATGTGCATGTATTCTTAGTTTTTGTATTAACAAGTGACCTTGCATGTGTTATAGGAATGGTGGGGAGAGAATTCATATGTGATACATGCATACATTACTATTGATTCACACCCAATTCATGTAATGAATATAGATGTCTATAATTGCTAGTAGTTTCTTACATGTTGCTCTAGAAACCACATGTGGTTTATGGATTTATTATAGATATATATTGAGTTCTTTGATTGGAGGTCATGGATGAGGTTATGAAGGGTACCATTATCCAATACAGATTTCTTCATCAAATATTTTTCGTCATTACTCCTATTAAGAGCACATTTTTATAAATGTATTGTAACTTGTTGTTGAATAAGATATTGAATTTGGTTTGGAAAGTGTAGTTTTTTTTCCTAAAGGTTATCCCCCACGAAATAAATTTTTAATAATTTTATATATTTCAATTATTAATTTATTGAAACCATTTGTTTATAGACTATAATAACCTTATATCTTAATTATTAGGGAAAATGTTTTCTTTTGATCTAACATCGGTTTCAATGGGAACTTACATTGAAGGAGATATTATTGTGGGAAAATGGAAAACACATCACCAATAGAAATGGAGAGGTTTAATGGGAATACGATATATATATATATATATATCTATATATATATATATATATATATATATATATATATATATATATATATATATATATATATATATATATATATATATATATATATATATATATATATATATATATATATATATATATATATATATATATATATATATATAAGGTCAATAGGGAGTACATTCGTTGTCTTATCAAGGAAACTATTCTTTACTATAAAGTACAAAGACAAGGAAGCGCTAGATAGAAAGGAAATAATCCTTATCATAATTGGTTTTGTTAAATTAGTATTATTTAAATGGTTCCAATGAAATCAACATGGTGAAACATTAGAAAAAGTATTAGTGGTTCGTGCCAAGTGAAATACTTGGTCAAAATAAGCTATACAAAAGAAGTTGTACACATTGAGAGTGGGTGATGATAATTTGGAGCTTAGCGCTTGAAAGCATTAACTATTTTTGTGACCCATTTGAACTCAAGTAAAGTGAATATGGACAAGGATAAATCATTTCATGACCCTATTATGCTATTTTATATGTTAATGAGACAACCTAGCATTGGCCATTACAATCATTATAAAAATATTCATTCTTGATGTGTTTTTGGTTTCTTTACCCTTAGAGGATATGAGATTGAAATAAGTGAATACACAAAGGAGTAGTTGATTTTTTGTGAAATAATGGAGGAAATGGAGAAAGTAATATTAAAATACTATGGGAAATATAAGTCTCCCAAGGTAGGATGTTGGAGTTTTGATAAGGTTTGTCATTTTAGTAAATATTTTAGAGAATAGAAAATGGGAGAAAATAAGAAGAATAATGACTCTGAAGATGAATTAAAAAATATTCTTAGAAAGATGGTTTAGATGCATTTTTTGTGCCCTTGGTGACCCATGAGTGTTGTAGTGAATGATTGGGAGGATATATCAATACCTTATACATGAATTAACTTCATGAATGGCTTTCAATGTATGATGAATATTATGGTGGGAAGGTATACCTTAGTGATTATTCTCATTTCTACATATTTGGTCATTGTAGCTTGTTACCTAGATTCCATGATGGTAAATGAATGTGATAAATTGATTTTTTCATATTTTTTGTTTGGAATTAAACCTACAATTAGTTAGCACACTTAATTTTGTTAGTGTGTAGGTTGTTTTCACTAATGGAGTTTGTAAGAGGATCTGAGGACCTATTATGCTAATTAAGGATATTTGTGTGGGTGTTTTATTTTAGATTTATAATTCCTAATTAAATGCATTATTTCTTCAATTCATATAGTAGAAATATCCACATAATACACACCTTCATAATTAGAATCAAGACAAAATATTAGTCTTGTGTTTACTCTTGATGGTCATGTTTTTTGGGTACCCAAAGGATCCCTTGCTTTAGAGAATATGGCACAATGAAGATAATCCTATGGCACTGACAAATGAAATATATAGGTGAGAATGGCATATGAACATTAATAAGTAAAGCTATTGATGATCAGTTGATTTTACTCTTGAATTTTATTTATGCAAGCATTTAATATATATATAACAAAACCATCTTAAATATAGTTATAGTTCTCATTAATATTTTGGGTTGATCGAATTTGTTCATTCTAATGTATTTGAATTATGGTCTTGTTAAAGTTAATTTTATTTCAAAATATTTATATTATCTAACATTTATTGATGATTATTCTAGAAGGATATGAGTATATTTTCATAGTGGTAAATCTTAGGCCTTGATTCAATTTAAAGAGTTTAAGGATCCCTTGGAAAATCAAACTACTAGGAAGATTAATGTGTTGAGAACTAATAATTTTAGCGAATTTTGTTTCATGGAATTTGAAATATTTTCCAAGGAAAATTACATATAAATACATATGAAAAATCCACATACCTCTAAAAAGTGGATTTACAAAATACAGTAATAGGAAATTGGTGGAGAGGGATAAGATTATGCGTAGTGGAGTCAACCCTTCTGAACAAGGTCCCTATATAGGTTTTGATGTGAAAATATCCCTCCTTTTTTTTAATAACATTTCATATGCTAATGTTCCTAAGGAGAAGCAAGAAAAGTTGGATAACAAGGTAGTCAAACGTATTTTAATTATTTATGGTGTTGATGTGAAAGGTTATGAGCTTTGGGATATGATGGCTAAAAACAAATGTATAGAAAAAATGTTATTTTAAGAGAAGATGAATCACCTCCCATAATTGTGCAACTAGAAGAGGATTATAATAAATTAAATTTTTAGTTACTACATATGGTTGAGAATCATGAACTAGTATTTCATATTAGAACGAATAAGGAGGATAGCTCAAAGAGTTAAAAAGATAAAGTAGAAAATCCACTTTATCCTTTTAGGAGGATCTCTCCATAAAAAATCCAATGAAGCAAGTATAATGAAAATTGACTAAATATCAAAAATATATTTTTTTATCTTCCATCATTGATGAGATTAGAACCATGTTGAGGAAATGAATATGAAAAGTAGTGATATATGGGATATTTTTCATGGATGGAAAAATGGATATACATACTAATAATGATAAATGTGAGACTTTGTACCTTTCCTGGTGGATGGAGAAAAATGTGTTCTCAAGAAAAAAATCCTTTAAATGGTAGTATTGAGAAGTATAAGGGAATATTGGTTGTGAAAGGATATTCATATGTCAAGGGGATATAATTTTATATGATTTCTTCCTTAGTTTCTAAATTGACATTTATAAATTTTATATTATCTATAGAAATAAATGTTCATTTAGAGATAGAGTAGATGGATTTGAAAACAACATTCCTACATCATGACTAGAATTACGATATCTGCATGAAATACCCAAAGAAACACAATAAGAAAGGAAAAGAGGTATTTATTTTTAAATTAAGGAAATCTATTTGTGGTCTCAAACAACCACCTAGAATATGGCACCAAAAGTTTGATTATTTTGTGTTGATTTTGAAATTCTTGAGATCCAAATCAAATTGTTATGAAACCAGCTCCAAAAATAGAAGAAAAGAGAGATCAACACCTTAGAAATCAGTCACTTCAAGGGGGAAACCTCCAATACATTACATAAATGAACAATTATTGGATTCCACAAATGAGAAAACCTCCTTTCTATATATAGGAGTCCATGGGGCCACAATGTAATATTGGCTAACCTAAAAATAATAATGTAAGGGCATAATAATAACAATATGGGGGTTAAAGGGGTACAAAAATCAATAATAAGGGAGGCTACACTAACATAATAAGGCCTACACTATTAATATAGGGACTTAACATTCCCCTCTCCTTCAAACAAGTGTTTTTCTCAATGCTTGATTATTTATTGATGCTTTTGTATAAATTTCTCATCCTCCCATGTGGAATCTTCTACAGGAAAGTTATTCCACTTGTTGAGATACTCTGAAATTGATCGTACTTGTCAAGTTCTTGTTTCTATGACTACTTCAGAACTTATTTTGATGTGATTTTGATCTTCGTGTTGTTTCATTAGACCCTGCACCAATGTTAGGTTATCCTTTGAGAGTTGGAGAACTTGTTGTTGATGCTCGATGTGATCTTCCATTAATTTATCATACATATTAGCTATTATTTGATCCTTAAAACCATCCAAATTAGCCTCCATTTCTGATTTTAAACCATCTATGTCAACTTCAGTTTCTCTTCGTAAGATCGAAATTTGTTGCACTTGGTACCGTAATTTTGATATCTCATACTGCAACTCTTCCTCTTCATGCGTCATAGTATAGCTTTTTTAGGGCTTAATGGGTATGGAATTATTTTTTGGAGGAATTATAGAACCCAATACTGATAAAAATTCTAAAATATGCCATTGGAATCACTTCAAAGTACTTTTTCAAAAAAACGTTATGCAATTTTAAAAACCAAATACACACCTTTTTCTTGCTTTTGAGGCGCTCTATATTGAAACTGAATTATATCTATGATTTCGGATCTTCAATATCTGGAATTTGGCTCAGAGGAAGCCCTATGAATCCTCTTTCTAATGCCACAGGTCTAACCTGATTTGGACTCTTCAAGGAAAATTTATGTCGAATCTCCCACAATGACCTAATTATGGACTAGTTCAGTAGAGCGAACTTATATGACTCGCCACTTATCATTGTTTCCTCCTTCAGTTCTAAAATTTATAGACAGGAAACTACAGTTTGTGTATTTGCAGCCATTTTTTACATAATCTCAATAAAAAACTCAGATAGAGAGTTATGACGTTTCTCCCACGGTCACCTCTTTGACATGAAATTCAGGAGCCTAAAAAAATCCTAAATTCCACAGACCATATCTCTGAAACTATTGAGAACCAAGCTCTGAAATTTTGCGATGATGTTCATTAGGATTTTGGCTTCACACTCTAAACATTACAACATCTGAACCTTCATAGAAAAAATGTTATATCAAAAATTCCAAAATAACCTATTTGGAGTAGCGAAACCCTAGAATCCAAAGCTCTGGTACCAAATGTTCTGAAACCAACTCCAAAAATAGAAGAAAAGAGAGATCAATGCCTTAGAAATCAGCCACTTCAAGGGAGCAATGTCCAACACATTACATAAATGAAAAATTCTTGGATTCCAAAAATGACAAAACCTCATTTCTATATATAGGAGTTCATGGGGCCACAATGTAATTCTAGCCGACCTAATAATAATAATGTAAGGGCACAATAATAACAATATGGGGGTTACAAGGGTACAAAAATAACAATAAGGGGGGCTACAATAACATAATAAGGGACTACACTATTAATATAGGGACTTAAGAAATATCGTTATGTGTATTACAAACATGACGATGCTCATTTCCTTGCTATCATTTTCTATAATGATAGATGACATATTACCTTTTAGTAACACTAATGATGCAATTAGTGATTTTAAGTCTCATATTTTAGCATGTTTTGGCATGAAGGACTTAGAGGTTGCATTGTACTTCTTATAAATGGAGAGGAGGAGAGATATAACAGATAGGAAGATTTATTTTTGCTAAAGTAAGTATGTGAACTTGATAATTTAGCATTTTCACGGTATATTATAGTTCATTGAGGGTTCCTATGTCTATTTAAACTAAGATTCTACTTACATAGTGTCCTATAACACTTATAAATATGAAGGATACGGATCATGTTCCTTATGCTAGTACAACAAATAGTTTAGTATATGTTAGGATCTATACTCTACCATACATTTCCCAAATAGTGTCAGTATTGAATCATGTTCCTTATGCAAGTACAATTTTTTTTTTGGTGTATGTTAGGTTGTATAATAGACCATAAATTTCCAAAATAGTGGTAGTATTGAACTTGTGTCCAACCCCCTTGCAGACATGGGTTCATTGTGCCATTAATTCCTAGGAACAATGTCCCTCGTGGAAGGAAGGTGTAATGTCCCTATATTACTAGTATAGTCCCTTATTTGTGTTAGTGTAACCCCCTTATTGTTATTGTTGTACCCATGTCACCCCAATATTGTTATTATTGTGCCCTTAAATTATTATTTTTAGATCGGCTAGGATTATATAATGACCCCATGGACTCCTATATATAGAAGGAGGTTTTGTCATTTGTATCATCCAAAAATTGTTCATTTATGTAATGTAAAAGAGGCTTCCCCCTTGAAGTGGCTGAACCATAAGTCGTTGATCTCTCTATTCTTCTATTTTTGGAGTTGGTTTCATAACATTTGGTATTAGAGCTTTGGATTCTAGGGTTTTTATGCTCTGTCCTCTAGGGTTGAGTTAAATTTCAGATCTAGTTTTCTTATATGCTCCATGTGGAAGAAGCTTACAACAACCCCCAATGCAAAAATGAAATTCAAGTGAAGAAAAAACCTCTCCAACGATGAGATAAACCTTATCTAGTCGGCCTAATTCACAACTGCATGGTCGGCCTACTTGAAGGAATGTGCCCTATATATAAAGATGTGATATGTGGTCATTATGCACAACAAGTGATCGGATATCTCTAAGATAACAATGCGGATATATAAAATAAATATAGGTGAATATCTAAAAGGAAGTTAGTGTGGATATCCACTAGAATATAGTGCAGATATCTACAAGGAGACAATGCAGATGTATACAAGGAGATAGTGCAGATACTTACAAGGAGATAGTGTGATAAAAGAAGAGATTATAGTGCAGATAAGGGAAGGACACGGTACAGATGAAGGAAGGATGTAAGTGTAGATAAATGATAGTATAAAATGCATATTTGAAACAAAGATACAGGAAGAGGATTGGGGATATCAAGAAGTACATGACTGCGATCATTCTACGTTGGTATAAGCGAATGCCTCTAATGTAATACAACGTTGGTATAAGTGAATGTCTCAAGAATTATTGCGGTCATACTACAATGAAAAATGCAGAATTATAATGGGTATAATACAGAAGTAGATATGAATACAAGTAAGGGCTCTAGAACAGAAAAGGATGTGAATTAATAAGAAGGAAAAAGTGCGATCTATTCTGGAAAGATTGCGTTAAAACTACATCTAGTTAAAATTCTGGAAGAAATATATATTATGTGATAGAATGTGACATCATCGGGAGTAAGATACAAGCGTAAGGGTTATGATGAATTCTGAAGTGTAAATTAAGGAAGGTAAATCTGTGATTTGCCTTCCCACAATAAAAGTGTTACTCCTACCTAACATTTGTGTCTTGTGCATTTTGATAATTGACTTGATGAAAGATTAACTAAGAGAAGACATAAGAAACACAAGCAAGCTCACAAGTAATTATCAAGAAGAGAATTTGTATTAACCTTAATCCCTCCAAATTCTTAAAATAAAAGAGGATAAATGGTGTGGAGGATGGATGATGATGATGCTGTTGATCCCTCCTCTTGTTCCTAGATGAAAAACCCAAGATGAAAACCCTATTTTTATACCGATCACAGTCCTAAAGAAAATTTGGGACATTCCTATAGCAATATAGGAAAAGATTGTATCATATTGTTTTAATTAATATCTCTAAAATGATATATTGGATTCAACTAATTTTTTTTAGCACGATACCATGATCCTTATGCATCTCCCATAAAAAATATTTTCCAATGTATGCACAAATCTCGAAAAAAAATGAAAAATGGTTCTAGGTGATTGCAGCTAATTTATGGAAAATATGCTTTGGAATTTGCTAAAATATTTCAATAATGTTACCAACATCATTATGCATCTCTCCATAAAACAAATCAGCCAATCGATGCATGTTTTTCGAGATGTGGTCAAAACAATTTGTGTTGTGTACATTTTAGCAATTGTGTAGCAACACAAATCTTTCCTGTAGTAACTCTAGATTGCGAGAAAAATGAATTGGAAAGGCTTTAGAATGATTGGTGAAGGTTATGGATGTCTAGGAAATGGATGAGACTGATGTGGGGAAGCATCTTCGTTACTGTGAAGATGCATGCATTAGGATTCGAGCCAAATATGCAAGCTAACCTATTTATTTTGTTTTGTTTATTTGTTTGCATAGTCACCATGGTAAGAATGAAATTTCTTATGTGTATTTTTTTTATTTTTCTCTTCTTCTGTTTTCTCTTTTTTTGTATCCCTACTAGCTACCTCAATAAGGCTTTCAACCGATAAGTCTACCTAGGTTCCTCAGAAGAGCTTTTCACCTAGGATATTATTTATTTTTTCTCTTTTTTCCAACCCATTGACTGCCTCGGGAAGGTTTTTAATGACAGAGCCGACCTCAAGCACCTCATAGGAGGTTTTCACCTGATATTTTATTTTTTACTCTTCTTTTCTTTTCTTCTTTTCTTTTCTTTTTTTCTCTCCTTCCTTGTTTTTATTCTTATTTTTTTCTATCATACTCTACGTGGAAAAATAATATCTCTTTCAATGATGGGAATACTTATAATGGAGACATGCACTCCTCAAGATGATAGATAAACTCATGTGTAGGCTCTAAATATATAATTTGACATGCTCCTGAATATGAGAGACCAATTTCTTTGATGATGGCACAAACTATTGAAGAAGAGAGTGATTCTCTAGCTTAATGCATTTTTGGGACCAAATTACAATATAGTTGTGATGCCCATGGTTCACTTGAGCATCTAGATCATTATATATGCCTTCATCTACCATGATATTCATATATTATTCTTTTTGTTGATTATTATCTTGAATACATAGAGGATCTTATGGTAAGCATAATGGAACTTTCTCAACCTTTGATTCTAATTTCTGCTCTCCATCAATTGTAGTCCATGATTATTTTGTCTCCTCATTTGAATCTTCTTTTGTTGAATGTTGTCCTTTAATGACATCAGGAAAATCTATTTTTTTTAGTACACTTCCTGATATAATATGAATAAAATTTATATAAATAATATTTGTTTGAAATTTTTGTATCTCAACATTGTAAGTGGGTTGAGTTATTTCATTGTTTGGGTTCATAAATGGCTTTACATGTAGTTGAGTGGAAGTGGATATTTGAGATAGATGTGGTTAACGTTGTGGTAATGGTAGAGGTCGATGGTATGGATAGAATGGAATTGTGTGTGGAGGATATTGAGCAAAATGTTAAGGATATTTAAAATTATCCCATAAGGTGCTTTCCAACCTTGTTTCCAAGATTGGTTTTGGGGTTGAGAATGAAAATGTTTCCAAGGAAAGGGTGCATTATAATTTCTTTTAGATTTTTTTTCATAACCATGAAATTTTGAATTAGGTTCTAAATAATACCAGGTTGACCAAGCTACCATGGTATTACTGGAGCTACATAACATATCTTCTTTGGTGATTGACTTGCTCCATTTTCCTCTTCGTAAACTTTCTTCAACCATGGCAATGATGGGAAATGTTTAGTAGCATGTTATTTTGCATGGATACCAAAAATATCAATATCCTCTTTTTCTCATTTTTCATTCTTAATATTTGTACTTATTCACTTAGATTTCTAATCATTTTTAATTTAAAGTTATCAAGAAAATTTCTAAATTTAGCATGGCATACCGATCTCGATGTTGATTTACTCACTCTTGCCCTTCCCCTTGATATGCACTTTCATAATTCACAAATTTCTTCAAATGATAATTGGTATACATCACCTCTACTCTTGAGATCAAGGATATAAAACCACTCATCCCTAATTGTTCTAAGTAAGGGATTTTTTAGTGTGTCAAATACTTAATGACATAATTGTTCCCTCTTAAAATTATACATAAATCCCTCTATTATATCCTCAAGGATTTCATCTTCTATTTGAGTCAAATAAAATATTTAGTGTTTCATATAATGATCTTTATATTTTTCTAGAAATATCTTTTGCATATTATTCCATGGTCTTATTGAATTATTCCATAAATTCACAAACCATTTAGGATATCTATCCTTCATTTTTGTTGGTAACAATCACAATTTTTGAGTGATTAGTAAGTAGCTATAATATATGCAAAGCATATCAAATTCAGAGAGAAAATGTTTCGAATCCTTTGACCTCATATCATAGAAGTTGGGAAGCAAATATGTAGGGATGTTCTTCATATCGACACTGATATCAGTATACTAAATGGGAAATCCAAGAGTATCTTCCTCATTTTCACCATTTCCATACATTTAGTATACCTTCTATGCCACCTCTTCCTTTTCCACTTGAAAAATTGGGTGGTGATGTGGTTCTTACTACACCATGTGATCAAGTGGGGGGGGCTTGATATTGAAGAAATAATTTTTTGTGTTCATAAATTTTTTTGAATGCCAATGCTAATGCGATGCCATTTTTTTTTTGAAATGAAAGATCCCTAATGAAAAAAAACAAAAAATTGTTTTTGCATAAAGTCAAGGAAATGAATAAACTAGGGAAGAAACCAATGCATACTTTGACACCTCCTTGTCAATGACGCTAAAACATGATGAACCCTAGTATTGCAAAAATAATTCTGCAACTCCCAAGGTTATCGACTTAAATTATCAACTTGAGGTTTGTACAAAATTAAGAGCTACTAACTATATATGTGTGGCATATAAGGTGTCCTTCCTTTTTTGATACAATGCAATGAATTTAATATCATAAAATGAATACTAAACTAATTATATAAATGGAAATTCTTGAAATGGAATACTTAATGTATTATAGGAAACAAAAGACAAGGAGAGAAAACCTATCCTAATTGCATAAAGTAAAGAGCATGAACCAACTATACATCATTGCATCCAAAGAGACCACCTTGTAGTAACAAATTTTAGTAAGTGCTTCATAAAATAATAATGAAAATAATCACTATGTCATTCAATTCATGAACCTGTCTATTATCCCTAATTGTTGATATGTGTTACACTGGTAAAAAGGAAAGTCCTAAGTGGTATTTGGTCCTAATCAATCATGGTTTTAGAGACCAAGGTACATTATCAAGGGCTACAAGGGAAAAACAAATGTTCATGGAAAATTAGGTTCAAGTTTGTAGGTATTTTACATGGTTGTACAACATGATACATGATTGGTACAAGATTACTATAGGATGATACAAGATTTCCCTTGTTTGCTACAAGATGGAATTTGTGAGTATTCTGAGGGAAATAAAGGAAATATGAGGGTAGGATAGGGTAATGGAGGGCATATTAAGGCTTTTTTATTCCCTCACCAAGCTTAGTACCCTTTAGGGTCCCATCTTGCACAAGGACCAATGCACACAATGACCTTCAACAACCCAGAAAAGTACTCTCAGTGAACAATATTTTGAAGAAGTTTTTAAGGAAGGAGGGGAGGCATTGATGATAGGATGAAAAAATAAAATTGAAATTATCAGCCCTAGAAACCCATAGTCCCACCTTCAAAAAAGAAATATTATGACTTTTATACTTGTAAATAGTAAAATACCTAGTCTGCTAGTTAGTCTTTCCATTGAGTTGTCTCACTAAATTACCAAGAAAATCCAATGAAAATTAGATGGGGTAAATTTTATTATTAATTAGGATATCCTATGTCTCCAATCCAGGTATAATCACTCAAAAATTCCCCTTTTAACATGTGTTAAAAATTAGCATAAAATTACTACTCTAAAATCCATAAATTCAAGAATTTGTGAGCTAGTTAACCTACCAATTTTTTAACTTTATCAAGTGAAATTTATATCAGGAAAATTTTATTATTAATTTTAAAATTTTTAGGACTCAATATGCTAGTAAAAAAATAAAAATACCTTTTATAACACATGTTAAAATTCAGTAGAAAATTACTACTATTTTGCTATAAGAGACTTCCAAAAATTCTAGAAATTGAACTAGTAAACCAATTGAGGTAGCTCAATCATGGATATGACTTTGAAAAGTTGTTATAAGTATGCATAATTCTTCTGAATATATAAATAACCTGCATAAAAAATCACTTCAAAAATTTAACCAATATAACCTATGACAAATGAAAGATGAATATTATGTGCATAAATATGAATATTATGTGAACAAAACATTTAGAAAAGATGGAGAAATTGTATAGGAAGGCTCTGGGCCTCATAGGATGCCCAAATCCAAGGATAGTTAGAGTCATTTAAAGTAAACCAAGCATTAGAATATGAAAATGAAACCAAACTTCATTATTAGAGTCAATTCAATTACATCCCTGTTAGAAATGAAAGTAGTGTTTCTAAATAAACATTTTCTCCACAAGAAGTATAATAAATACATGCCCCTAGAGGATAATTCAAAATTATACTTATAAAAATTGATGGGGAAGAATTAACCTTGAAAGGATGAAAATTTCCACTCCAAAATCCCTTAAAAAGTGGATATGGTTCCCCACAGTAGGAATCTTCATTCAAGGATAGGGAACAAATTCCTAGATTTTCTCAATCATTGGATCTCCAAAATCTGTTCAATAATTTCATGGCATCCATTTCATTTATTATCCAATGTTGGTCCATCCTATATAGAGGATAAAGTCCTCATATTATCTATTTCAGATTTTGCACAATATTCTCTCGATGTTTTGCAAAAATAAATAATATTAGTCACATCATATGAAATTATCTCTAAATCTTCCTAAGGACATATTAAAGCTAAAAAACATGATTAGGTGTATAAGGAGATACCTAATATAGCCATGTGCCTAACAAATGTTATATCGACCTTAATTTGTATCTAGTTTAGATGCCCATCACAAATCTTCCTTTGTCTTGATATTTTCGATTCAATCATGGAATTCATGATTCTTGGCCATCTTAACTGTAGAGGTATTGTTAATAAAAAAAGGGAATAGTTTTACTTGTTTCTCCATGTCTTCAATAATTTGCTCAAGCCACACAATATCCCTTTTTTTTCTTCTATATCTACTTCATATTTTGCCTCTATCTTGGAATCTAATAGAGCTGGTCCTTTACATGACATCCAAAGTAGACAATACATTTTCTTTGTCTCCATCAAAGTTTGAATTGGAATATCTAATTAAGCTGTAAATGTATCAAGATTATTTCACTAGAAGGAAACAAAAGTGAGCCTTTAGGAGAAAAGTGATAGTACTATTCTAATAAATACACACACACATACATGTGAAATAATCATTAACCAACTAGAAAAATAGTTCACATAGAAGTAATGATCATTAAAATAATTACGACACACATCCAACAATATGAGTATGAAATATAATGAAATAGTTCAATTTATATACAAACATCCTGTTGGGTGCGATAATTGTGATTAAATTCCTCAACACTTAATTTTCAAACCAGGGCTACATAATCTTTGAGGTGTAGCACAAGTACTGCCAAATATTCTAGATTTAATCCAGCAAGTTCTACTCATATACCTGCAATTAAATCATTCAAAATATGAAAGAACAAATTACAAGAAAGCCTTTTAATTCCTTACTTACATTTGTAGTCACAATGAAACCACTCCATTCTGGAAACTGGATTCACTCAGAAATAATGATTAAAGAAATTAGTAAAATAAATTAATCATGCCACTCAATAACTCGATTATAAAACTCAAAAGATTCGAAAAGAAAATTTGTTCATGTACTTTAGTTTTAGTATTAGGAAGACATAGTAACTTTATTTTTGTGTTATATTAGTTCTCTTCCTGTACTAGAATGACCCCATTCCTGTAATCGAACCATTTTATTCTTGCACTTGGAATGATTATGTTCCTATACTGGAACAAATCTATTCTTGAACTGGAATAATTATGTTCTTGTACCAGAATGAAACTATTTCTACACTCGACAATATTTTACTCCTTTGTCAACAAACCACAATGTTGTGATATCAATCATGAAATCGAGAAGTGTGAACAGGAAAGCTTCTATTCAGTAAAGATAAAAATTCCAAATCATTCCATGCTTTGTTAACTGTAAATTGCAACTCTAAAATATAAACTGTGAAATCCAATGGAAAATCTATCAATATTAGTGTGAATATCAAACTCTTGTGTTCAAATAAAATATCATCGTATAAAAATATAATCTACTTATGTTGGCTTGAGGGGTCCTGACCTAGGTTCGGTGTACAAGGTTTGCCAAAAAACCCCTATACTAATGGCCATTTCGGGAGTGATCTTCTTGTGTAGGTCAAAGTCTCACCTGAAGTAGTATGGGTGGGTGCTGGAACCAGGTTTCCGCACCTTGAGAAAGGATGGGTAAGGCAAGCAGAGTTGCATCTTGTTTCTGTAATTCCCAGATTACCTTGTTCTACGTAGAGTTATTTACGTTTCTATTTTCATCCACGTGCACTAGATCTATAGTTATATGCTTTTGATAACATCAACACAGTATTACATAAACAGAGAAGAACATATCTGGATCCAAGCATTCAGTTACATAGATCTTTGCAGCTAAGAGACAGAAAATAGACAACACAACAATTATCTGCAATTCACACAAAAGTACTCATAGATTCAGATCTCTAATAGTCCTTCGCATTCATTCATTCATCAATCTTTCCTTACAATTCCCTTCCCAACCTACGCACATAGCAGCAGGGTCCACACACAGCTAGACTAGGATCTCCGTGCACACATCAAGCAGGAGTCCTTTCCCCAAAACCTAAAGAGATAGCTTAACCAATAGAACGCATCAATAGCTCATCATTTCTTATCCTTTACAATAAAAAATACATCTCTATTTATAACAATCTAGCCTCGACTTTCCTATGTTCTGCAACCCATGGTTTTTGGACCCCTAGTTTACCCTTTGACCCATTACAATGTGTTCAGGGCTTTGACCCCCTCCCAATACCCCTGTGCTAGACTAAATATAGTAAAAAATAATCAAAATGGACTAGTTTTGCAACTTGTTAGGAGACCCCGTTCCAACAGTCCCCCAACACAATCTTGTGACTCAGCTTGAGTCACTACATAGGTGTGACTTCTATGCACATGCACAAAGTATCTAGAGTGCAGAAAAGAAGAGGGAGTACTTCCCGAGTTTGGGGCGTAGCTTGTTGTAAAATTTTGACAAGCGTCAGAGAGGCAGGCCCATCTGTAGGCATAGTAACCTATTCTAATAGCCGGTGGAGGTGCGCGATGGTGGACTGAGCATTGTGGGCAAGCTGGAGTGTGGTGTCAGACCATGGTTTCAACCGTTTTCAAACAACCTGCTTGGAGTGGTGAAGGTTCTCAATTTTTTCCATGGTGGCTAGGTGCTGCGCAGAGACATAGAGGATGTGGAGGCTCAGACTTGATCCAGAACAGCTTTTTCTTGTAGTAATTCCTACTGGACATGTTGAAGCACGGAATGGTGTTGCACTGTTGTCCATAGCTACGTAGTTGTTTCGACCAATTTTTCTCCCTATGTCAGCTGCTCCTGAATAATACGCGTTGCATCTGTGACCATGACAATCCACTGGGCCCATACTTCTGGAGGTATGTCATATTATTGTTACCTATCTCGGTCACGGTGGCAAACCTCTCGCAACACTCTGGAGGATATTCCTTGTAGCTCTATACTAGTAGTTGTGCTAAATCTATTTGGACGTCCCCAGTAATTGGGTCAGGAGTGTTAACTAGGGTAGTGCGAAGGAGTGAATATACATTGCTTCTGGTGGGTGGCACTCACGAGTTGCGGAGAAGTCACCTCATCTCCCTGTATCTCAACGTTCCTTCTGTGCATGGCTTGCAGACAATACTTTCTGTCGAAAGCCCATGCTCACTCCTATGATTGCACTTAGCATTCCCAGGTCCTCTCAAGATGATGTCTGCTAGTACTGAGTAGCCCGAGAATGGATCCTTCGGAGGGTTAGGGTCCATCCTTTAAAAAAATAGACGAGCGTCATAGAGAATGTGAATGAACACAAAAAAACCAGTACGTAGATAGCAGGAGCATGTTGTAGGATGAATTAGCCTGGTACGAATTTATCCCGCCAACTGCACACCGTTCGGAGCTATTTAATGGTGAAGTAGCTTGTTCACAACACGTACGATTGATAATTCAGATCATTCCTACCATAAATGGATGTATTAATGATCTGCTGCCTATTTTTCGTATTTGTAAGGTTCATTTCTTATTAAATCGGGATGTGCTGATGCTCATCCTTCATGCCGAAGGTCGTGTCCATGGAATTTCGGACCATGGATGATGCCTGTATGTCATTCGCGTACCCTGAATGGAGGTCGACGTGAGGTGTATCCGCAAGTTTTCCATCAGTATTTTTGAGCCCTTTACTTCTCCTGTGGGCGGGACATCCCTGTGAGATAGGGCTGCGTCACATGTCGTCGTGCTGTCTATCACTTGCAAATTCTCGCAGTTACATGTAGGTTTAGGCAGGTCCATAATCCAACACATGCTTAGGTCAGTGGTACCTTGGCCAGTCTGTCCAGGCAAGGTCCGATCACATCCTTGAGTGTTGTACGTCAGCAAGTATTTGCATAGGTCGACTGACCACGGAGCCCATTTGGCCATTGCGGTCCCTATGCGCAAGATCATCCTACTCCAATACTTCTGCTGAGTGAAGAATACCGATCCTTACGTAGGTGCTTCGCATAGTGCTAGTGGCAGTGCTCCTAGCCTGAGTTCTGTGGGAATCTTTGGTTCGACAGTCTTCTGAATATCATTTACATCCTCCTAGCAGGGAAGGTTCCTTTCTGTGGTAGAGATATGATGAAAATTCTTGATGGTCTGAAGACATCGCAGCATCGAGACCTCGTGCAACCGACCTTGCCAATTTTCCAGCTCCTCATCAGAGTCGGAAAAATATTCACTATCCTTTTACCAACAGAGCATTCCTTCATCCGTGGGGTTATCTCGATCTTCATCGTGCACAGTTAACTTGTAAATGTGATCTAATTCCTCCTTTTCATAGGCTGGCTCTGTAGACCGCACACCTTCTGCTGGATCTAGTGGTACTATGAGATGCGTACGTTTTTTTAGAACACCATGCTGCATTTCTTGATATTGACAACACCCCCCATGTCTATTGCCTAGTCCACTCCAAGGAGCTCAAGGTAGGGGTCTGCGTCTTCTATAATTTCCATTACTTTAAAATCAACTAGGACCCTTACCCCTGCGATGTCAACCATTAATTTTGGTAACCAACCCAGAGGGATGATGTTTTGTTGATTGGCCATTTGTAGTTGGATGGTGGACCATTCTAGTTTAGGCTCTCCCATTCACTACCATGTCTACTTTGGTAAGACATTCGCATTCGATCCAAGATCTAAGATAACTTGATCCATCTCATAGTCACCGATCTGTGCAATTAATCGCATCTCTATTCCTATGCATTTATTATAGTTGTATAGTTTGTGTACATCCTTGGTCTCATGGATCAAATTGGGCCGAGCTGCACAAGCATTCAGTAGTGCTTGGATATTTCCTATGGCCTCTGAATTCCTTAGCAACTTCAGACATGCCTTCAAAAGGGGCTCCAATCCTTCTTCTATCTGAGGCTACGCGGGGACTACCAGTGGTGCTTTTTATTTAAAACACACTCCTTCCCAAGAGGAAAGCTCTTCTTCAGCTCCCTGGGTGACCAGCCCACTACGTGTCATGACTTTTACACTTGGATCCGCCTTCCTTAGCTCGGTTTTAGCTCTTTGTACATTCTGCATGGGGGTGGGCTACTTTTCCTGCATCTTGGCTATTAAAATTGGGTAGTCCTCTATCTCATGGTACATATTTCTACAATATTTGTGTGATGGCCTGGTGGGATTAGAGAATTCTCTGGAAAAGTTCCCTATTTCTCCATAGTTATAGCAGATTAGCTATCCACGTCCTCGGTCTGCACTTCCTCCCCGACCTCCTCTGTCTTGGGCCAATGATCCTCCAAAGTGTGCAGCAAGTCTCGGTGATTCAGGGTCTGATTGTACCCTATATAAGTCCCCACGATCCGTCATTAAGTCATATGTACAATAGTTCTGCTCATCATGTCCCACTAATCGGCAGAATCGACACCATTGTTACTTTAGTTTTGGGACATCCACACCTATCCGAGGGTAATGGTTCATATCATGTAGTCCTGCTACCTAAAAATCATCACACCATAGCATAGATCTGCTTGAACCTGGTCGTAACAGGATAGGTTCCCTACTTGCCCCTGGGCATATCAGACTAGGTCCTCCTACTTGCAGGTAATCTGTCGGAAGAGGGAACTGATCCTTGGTATGGCCAAACACCCGGAAATGTATGCGCCAGAGATCTGCACAGCTATCCTTTCCTCACTCTTTTCGCAGGTTCTATATCTCCATATGCATATCCCCAAGTTGTTCCTAGATTTTTTGAACCCCTACTGACGTATCCTCCTGGGGTGCAGCTTCTAGTTTCATAACGACTTCCACAACTTTCTCCTGCGATTCAAAGGTCTGATGACTCATCGACGTGCGTAGGTGAGGTAGCAACATAGTGATGAACCAATCTGTATGTTTTCTATCATCATATTCGAACACTCCTTCCCTGGTCCCCTTCTTCAATCGCTAATCAGCCTCCCATACTGACTCCGATGCACCTTGTTTGAAGTCCTTTACTTCCGCTACCAGCTGGGAATAAGATTTTGGCTTTCAGAATTGTTGCTTCAGAGTATCTTTGATATCTTGAATGGAGGCATTCCCATTCTGGGCAATGTATCGCATATACCAGTCCAGAGGTATGTCTTCAAATGCTAAAGACAGTTGCACCCTCTTTATCGTGTCACTCGCCACATTCTGCGTAGTCTAGATAGAGTCTGCCACAAACCAAAACCAGTCGATATCCTCATATCCTACCCCCTTGAAGGTAGGAAATTTCATATGTGCAGCCATATCACTGTCTAGGGGAGGTGGTGGTATGGGTGAATTCTTACCTTTGTGCGGCCTAGGCAGCGATGTGCCTGGTGGATCTTGCGCAGCTGGTTCTTGCAACAGATTATAGGTGGATCTCCCTCCGTCAAGGTTGGTTCGATAATATTTACCACTACGCGTCGCGCTCCCATCCAGATCTGAGGTCACTCAGTCAGTATGACTACACAGAATTCTCTTTTCGCACAGTAATTTCTTGATTAGTAGCGGTAACATCCTCAGAAATTTGCCTCGGAACCCTTTGAAGAATTGTCATTCGGCATTAGAGTATGATACAAACTGATCAATGAAAATTTCCGTCACAAATCCTCCCAGTACACTATCCACCCAGTGATCCACCATGCGTGTGATAGTATTATCAGTTTTTTCCAGCTGCTCGAGGAACTCTGGGGTCTACTGCATGACCCGCTCATCCTTCCAGCACTTGTGGAATTCCATGAGTCTGGCCAGCCACTCCTGGAGTTCAATCGCAAAGGTCACAAAGAATATTTTGTAGCTTTCAATAAGGAGAATATTTTGTAGCTTTCAGTAAGGACATACCTATTTTTCCACCTTTCCACCATTAACTTCTCACTGTGATTTTATTTTACAGTGAATTCCTAGATCGGTCTCTCGAACCAATTTTCGATCTATTTTCTTTCGGGCTTCCAGTTTTCTCTCGTCATTACCAAATTCCTCTCTCATACTTCTTCCGGTCCTGGCAACAGAACCATTTGTTTCCTTGAGGGGTCCTGACCCAGTTTCGGTGTGCAAGGATTGCCAACAAACCCCTATACTACTGGCCCTTTCGGCAGTGACCTGCTTGCGCAGGTCAAAGTCTCACCTGAAGTAATATGGGTGGGTGCTAGAACCAGGTTTCCACACCATCAGAAAGGATAGGTAAGGCATGTTGGAAATGTTTTCATTGATGGAAAAGGAGATGGAAAAGGAGAAAAGATAGAAGCAGAGAGAAAAAGAGGCAACAAGATGTAGAGAGGGTCGAGCAGCAACAAAAGAGGCAAGGTAGTAAAAGAAGAGGATGCAGAGACATAGTACAGAGTATAGTGACACAGTGAAACAGTCATGCATAAGACAGAGGATGCAGAGACATAGTACAGAGTATAGTGACACAATGAAACAGTCATGCATAAGACAGAGGATGCAGAGACATAGTACAGAGTATAGTGACACAGTGAAACAGTCATGCATAAGACAGAGGATGCAGAGACAGAGAATACAGAGGCAGAGCCATGAGATGAAACGGTCGAGCAGCAGAGAAAGGTTGCAGAGAGTACAGTGAAATAGAGACAGAGAATAAAGAGGAAGAGACAGAGAATAACAGAGGTGGAGACAGAGAATAAAGGAGACATAGAAAAATAGAGGTTGAACTAGTAAGGGCGCAAAACCAAGAAAGGAGCCATAATTACATAGTGAAAACCTAATGGAGTCGGGTGTTCAACATATGGAAGCACCGTAATATAATGTCGAGAACGCAAGAGGAAACAAGAGCAAAAGCAGGAATTATTTTAATAAGAGTTAAAATTTGATGAAGCGGAACCATGTGCTAGACGAAACCCTGAGCAAACAGTGAAACAAGATTTTTGGAAACTAGTAGTATCGCATGCATTTGGGAGTGGTAAGTGGATTTCACTTTTTGAACGTGATCTATGTCGCTAATGAACACGTGTCTTTGGGTGGTATTGGGATACCACTTACATCGCGTAATTTTTGTGCGTTAACCTTCGGCCCAAAGAAAAACGTGATATTGTGCATCATCCATCGGATGGGGGTCCAAAGTTCAGTTGTAGCGCGAGAGTACATTGACCTTCTGATCTATGCGATGTTTAATGAAAAGAAATATCCTGTGGGGACAATCATTATTTTATATTGACTTTGGTAATTTGCATGGAGGTTTCATATAGCGCTTGTTGATGTCAGGGTGCATAAATTAAATGGGCAGCGACATGAAAATTCCTAAGTCCGAGCCTTTATATTATAATGTGCTGATGGTTGGTTATTAACTATGGTCAAGACTTATTGCAATTTTGAGAAAGGTGGAGGTTATAATGTATATTAATATAGGTTGATATATATGAAGCGGGCCTATGTAATTGGATTTATATGCTGAGCACAACATATTCATATGCGTGGAATATACCTATGTTGAATTGTGATAAAGCCTAAGGTGGGCCAAATGCAGGTTGAGTTAGTCCACGTGAATTTGAATACATGGTAGAGTGTTCACATATAAGTTAAATACATGGGTTTTATTATAAGGTTCATAATAAATTGAACGGGGCCGTAATATATTTCTTTACATTATAATTTATATGCAAGCCACCAAGGGGTGTTACATATGATGGCTAGCATAAAGTAGTATGTTGTGGGCCCGAGTGCTATGACATGAAGTCGTGGTTTGATATCTATTACAATGTTAATATGTTACATGGCTAAGTCTATGCTGTGAGAAGAAGCATTAAATAAGCTATGGAGCCTGAAAGGTTATATAACTATATATATATTAATGTTGGGCTTAAGTCTGAGTCAAAGGCTTACTATAATGTTGACGGAGGATATTATATGTGTAGTGTGGGACCCCATGTAAAACGGAAGAGTTCAATACATGTTTATTCTGAGAATATTAACCCAAGCTGAAGGATACATAAAAGCTGAAGCCGCAAAGTATATATATATATGTGTAGTGTGTTATATACAAAGTACCAAGGTTACAATATAAGAGCATATGTATTATATTCTTGTGCGTGATATTAAAAGAACAAAAGGTTCTATTGTTTGGGTTTAAAACAAAAAAAGTATTATAAGGTGGGATCCTCATGAATTGCATCGGAGAAAATTATGGCAGCGGAACATGTTAATAAAAGTTCTGATGCGATTGTGGAATCGATATGTTATACATGGTGACTCATATTTGATTGAGTTTCGGCATAAAGTGCAACAAAGTGAACCATCACATTGAAGGTGAAAGAATGACAAATAGATTGATAGTTTCGATTGCGATTGAGTGATTGGATGATAGTCGTCGGATTTGTTGAGGGATGGACGACGGATATGAATCAATTGATTATATGGTGGGGCCTTTGCTAATTGCATCGGTGGAAATCTAATGACTAAGTCACAAGAGCATTGTGAATGTTGCGATTACAATTGAAATAAATGAGGCAGAGTATAGCTGGCATGTGGGCTCCATTCAAAAGAAAAGATTAATAGAGGTTTGCTCCGAGTTTTATACCAAAGCTAAAGAGTTAAAGGAAAGCAAAGCGGCATGTATATATGTGTGTAAAACAATATATATACATATTTATATATGTGAATAGTGAATCATTGGATCGGAGTGAGATCAGAGCATCAGAACATACATCTAGAAGTTTCCATTGTGATTGATCACAATCGGAAGTATTCAAGAGGTGATGCATCACATCAGAGAATAGAGCAAGCTCAGCAAGTGTGCCTGAAAGGGAATTTTATGTATTAAAATTATTTGTTATTGTTATATTTCGGAGAGTTATCTGAGTTATATAACACGACAGTTTTATATGCAGCAGTTACACCACGGCAGTGAACAGGAGAGCAAGCAGAGCCGAAAAGGATAGAGACAGTCACAGAAAAGAGAAACACACGGTGATCCAAAAATGAATGGGTTGATTTGTAATCCATATTGTAACTGAATTTAAACATTCTTTATTTGTTTTATATTGTTTGTGATGCACTGGCAAGTCTCTGTAGGAAACAAAACTCCACTGTAAAACTGAAAGTTGTATAAATTGCTGAAGTTTTATGAATGAGATGGATAAAGAAGTGAGGAGGGAAAAGGAAAAGAGTCAGGGCTATTCACTTTGAATTCCCTGTGGAATATGAACAGTTATGAGGTAAACTGTATAAAGGATATCACATTGATATGTAGAAAGAGGTTAGAGAATGCAGAGTATGAAGAATTGAGGCAGAGAAGATAAGAAAAAGGAGAAGTAGAAAGAGATGCTACAAAACAGAGCTAATATCTAAGGTAAATCAGAAAATATTTTCTTTTGATAGAATGAGGAATTTGGAGCTTCCCTATCAAGTTGAAGCTTAATAGATGTCAGTTGTAGCTAACTGAGGTTGGATCCTCCCATAGGTTGGTGCCTGCTGAAAATCCATGGTGAAAGGGAGTTGGAGCTTACCTTTGCATCACAAAAATAATAAGATGTCGTTTTCTCCCTTTATGGGTTTCCACTTATATATTTTGTCTCTGTGTGTGTTGCCTATGTGTTGATATGTTCTATCCAATCTGCTTAATGCATTTTTCTCTCATAATAAGTGTGGTCTCACATTATCTTAATACTTACTGTTACATATTAAGACTGTTCACATATTAAGTTCGCTATAAAATTAAGTTGTAAATAAGATTGATGAAATTTTTTAAAAATATCATGTATGTGTTAAATTGATTCACCCCCCCCCCCCCTCCTCTCAGTTTAACTAAGGATTCAAAAATTGGTATCAGAGCAGGTTCCTTTTGTACCATTTTAACAACTGAAAGGAGATCCTAGGTCCCCAGAATGGCTAGTCAAGAAGGAAGCTCAACCAATAAAGCCCCTTTTTGCACCGATGCTAATTATGCCTTATGTAAAATCAAAATGAGAGTATACATAATGTCTCTAGGAATATAAGTTTCAGCTGCTGTGGAATTTGGATATGCCCCAAAGGCAATTGACTTAGAGAAAGAAGATAAACAATTTTTTGTAGACAATGCAAAGGCCATGAATGCAATCCTAAATGGACTATGTGAGGTAGAATTTATCAAAGTAAAGCACATCAAGACTTCTAAAGAGATGTGGGACACTCTAGAGAACATCCATGAGGGAGAAAAGAAGGTGAAGACTGCCAAACTTCAAGTCTATAGAGCCCAATTTGAAAATTTAAAAATGAATGATGATGAAGATATTTCCATCTTCTTTTTAAGGGTTGCAGAAATAGTGAATAACATGAAAGCTCTAGGGGAAACCATAAAATAAGCTGTAATTGTTCAAAAGATTCTAAGATCTCTTCCACCCAGCTTTAACGCCAAGGTTTCTGCCATAGAAGAAACAACTGATTGGGAAACCTTGACCATGAACCAGTTACTTGGAAATATAATAGCCTATGAGATGAGACTCCCATAGAAGAATCCAAGTGTGAGGGAGGCAGCCTTTAAGACAGAGAAGAAGAAAGAAGAAAAGGAAGATATATACTCTTTCTCTGATGAAGAAGAGGCCAAATTCGTCAAGAAACTAGATAGAGGCTCAGGTAAATATAAAGATAAAGTTCCATTTCAATGCTTTAACTGTGGAAGAGTTGGACACTATGCTGCTAAGTGTCCTCATAAGAAAACAAGGAATCAGGCTCAAGAATCAGAGAAAACTATATAAAAGAACTGGCAAAAAGGAAAGAAATTCAATAGAAAATCTTTCTATGCTCAACAAGACAACAGTGCATCTGAAGACTTATATGAACCCTCAAGTGAAGAAGGAACCTCTAAATTTATGCTGATAGCCATAGAATAACTTGAAGGACTCCTTCTAGAATATGAAGAAGAAGGTGAAGTTGATCTTGAGGGGGAGCTAAGAAGTGCCCTGGAGGAGATTGACAGACTGAAACTCAAGTACAGAAAACATAAAGACATTCTCCTCAAGTATGTAAGAGAAGAAAAAAATTCATAAGTCCTCATTCAGCTAATAGTAGAGCTTGAAGAATCCAAGAAGGTAGAAGATATGTTACTTAAGAAAATTAAGGATAAAATTCAGGAACAAGAGAAGTTGGAAGAAGAAGTAGTATGCCTAAGGAAGAGATTAGAAAATTCCCAAAGGAAAGTGTCAAGAAATTCTTCTCAAATGACAAGCTTTGGTAAGTTGAATGTTTGGATGATCAAATATCTCCTTTGATAAAAACTGGGATAGGATATGAAGGATAATCAAGTAAAGGCAAAGAAAAGGAAAACAAAATATTATTTTTGTAAAAGAAAATAAGGATGATGAAGTAGCTCAAATGATTCCTACAAAAGAAGAAACATGCAACAAAGGAGACAGAAACCAGAAGGAACCTCTAATAACAAAGAATGAATTAAATACTCAGCCAACAAAAAAAGGCTCATATACCCCTGAGTATGTCAAATTTGGAAGTCATCAAAGGAGATTCTTCCCTCCTATGAAAAATGCCACCTGTTATGCCTGCCACAAGCTGGGACTTATTGCTGCATACTGTCATACAAGGAGGATTAATTCAAACTATCAAAGGATGCAAACAATGAAGAGATTATCTCAAGCAAACAAATGGAAAAGACAACCTCTCATCAGGTATGAAAATTGTTTCTATGGATATTGTTTTTACTGTAAGGAATTTGGCCATAAAACCATTGAATGCAGAAAATATGGACAAAGATTTATGTTCAAAACCTCAAGGAGGTTTATGAATCATGGAGAGTTTACTCATACTCATAATCCTGCTAAAAATAGGATTAAATGATGTGTATGCAATAAAATTGGACATATGCCTTCCAAATGTCCTGTCAGAGAATGTGGGTCATCATCTCAGAAAAGGTAGCAAACAAAAGGATGCATGCAGTGGAAAAAGAAGGTGAACAAATGTGATTTGGCTCTAACAGCTCAAGACCTGAAAAGCCAATGGTATTTGGATAGTGGTTGCTCAAAGCATATGACTGGAGATAGAAGCAAGTTTATAACCTTTGATGAAAATAAATCTGGAAATGTTACTTTTGGCAATGATAAAGCAGGAAAAATCAAAGGAAAAGGCTCAGTAAGCCTAGATAACGGCAGAGGAAAGGCCCAAGATGTACTATTTGTGGATGGGTTGAAAGAAAATTTTCCAAGTGTCAGTCAAATGTGTGATAGAGGTTGTGAAGTTATGTTTAGAGCACAAGACTATGAAGTCAGATCAAGCACCATAGGGAAGACTCTAATCAAAGATGCTCGAACCGAGAGTAATGTCTACATAGTGAAAGAAGAGAATGAAGCATGCCACCTTAGAAAAATTGAGGATTCATGATTATGGCATAGGATATTGGGACATCTTAACTTCGACCATATCATTAGACTAAGTAAGAAGAAAGCAGTTAGAGATATGCCAACAATAAAAAGGCCTTCAAATACCATATGCAAATATTTCCAATTGGGAAAACAGACCTAGAAATCCTTTAAGACCAAAGATGAGCTATCAACAATTAGGCCACTTTAGCTTACACACATGGACCTGTGTGGACCTTCAAGGACTAAAACACAAAGTGGAGAATCCTACTTCATGCTGATAATAGATGATTTCTCTAGAATGAAATGGGTTGCATTTCTCAAATATAAATCGGAATCACTTGAGAAATTCAAGATATTAAAGGCATTGGTAGAAAATCAAACAGGATGCAAGCTAAAATGCATCAGATCAGACAGAGGAGGTGAATTCACAGACTATGATTTTGCAGACCTATGCAATGAACATGGGATAAAGCAACAATTTACTATTGCAGGGACACCTCAACAGAATGGAGTGGCAGAGAGACAAAATAGGTCTATACAACAAATTTCCAGAGCCATGATGCAAGAAAGTAACATTCCCCAAACCTTCTGGGTAGAAGCAGTACACACTACTGTGCATATTCTTAACAAAGCTCATTTAAGACCAAACAATGACAAGACTCCTTATGAACTATGGCATGGTAAACAAGCATCAATCAAGCACTTTAGAGTCTTTGGAAGCAAGTGTTCCATAAAGAATAATGATGAAAATCTAGGGAAGTTTGATACAAGAGCAGATGAAGGAATATTTTTAGGATATGCATCCAAGAGTAAAGGTTACAGGTGCTACAACAAGACTCTTCAAAAAATTGTAGAAATCATTGATGTAAGATTTGATGAAGAACTACCAAACAAGACAAGAATTACAGACTACAAAAATCCTCCAGAAGATCATGAATAAGAGAACCAAGATGATGATGAAACAAGAAATAAAACAAAATATATTGAACTGAACTCAAAACGCCCCTTAAGATACACTCAAAAGAACCATCCAGAAGATCAAATCAATGGGTACAAGAGTGTAGGAGTCGAGACAAGAAGACAGCTAACTGAACAGATAGAAGAGGTATACCTAGCTACATTATCACAAATAGAGCCAAAGAAGCTTGAAGAAGCCAACAAGGAAAAGTACTAGGTGAATGTTATGAATGAAGAATTGGACCAAATTGAGAAGAAAAATACCTGGGAATTAGTTCCAAGACACACTTAGAAAAATGATATAGGCTCAAAATGGGTATTCAAGAATAAAATGAATGAACGAGGAAATGTAATCAGGAATAAATCTAGACTTGTATGCAAGGGATATTCACAAATTGAAGGTCTTGATTACAATGAAACATTTTCCCCTGTAGCTAGAATGGAAGCTATCAGAATGTTTCTGGCCTTTGCATGCTACCATGACTTCAAGGTATATCAAATGGATGTGAAATCTGCCTTCCTGAATGGAGATCTAGAAGAAGAAGTATACATGGAACAACCTGAAGGATTCTCATTAACAGAAAAAGAAGACTATGTGTGTAGAATAAAGAAGGCTCTATATGGGCTGAAACAAGCTCCTCGTGCTTGGTATTCAAGGTTGGATAAGTACTTGCAGAAACAAGGCTTTAAGAGAGGAGTAGACAACAATCTATACATAAAAGCCCATGAAAATGCACTCCTGATTGTTGTAGTATATGTTGATGACATCATGTTTGAAAGCAACAAAGAAGAGTTAGCAAAAGGATTTGTTGAAGAAATGAAATCATAGTTTGAGATGTCTATGATTGGAGAGCTCACCTTCTAGTTAGGACTTCAAATCCAGCAAAATAACACAAGTATATTCATCTCACAAGAAAAATACTTAAAAGAGATGTTGAAAAAGTTCAAAATGGAAGACTGCAAACCTGTGTCAACACCCATGATCATTGTATGCAAACTATGTGTTGATGATGGATCTGCTGATATAGATCAAAGACTTTACAAATCCATGATAGGAAGTCTGCTATACCTAACCACATCTAGACCAGACATTATGTTGGCAGTTGGACTTGTGGCTAGATATCAAGTAGCACCAAAACAAAATCACCTTCTAGCAGTCAAAATAATATTCAGATATCTACAAGGAACTACATAGTATGGACTATGGTATCCAAAAGGAAAGAGATTCACTTTGACAACATATACAGATGCAGATTGGGCCATCTGTGTGGATGATAGGAAAAGCATAAGTGGAGGTGCATTCTACTTGGGAAAAAGTCTGGTGGCATGGCTAAGCAAGAAACAAACATCTATCTCTTTATCTACAACAGAAGAAAAATACATAGCAGCAGCAACATGTTGCACACAAGTCATGTGGATGAAACAAACCCTCCAATACATGAAGGTAAGCATTGATGAACCTATCTCTATCAAATGTGATAATACAAGTGCAATAATTATATCAAAGAATCCTATACGTCATTCAAAGACTAAACATATCCCAATCAAGTACCATTTCCTAAGAGAACAAGTAGCACAAAAGGTAGTGAAGTTGGAATATGTGCCAACAAAAGAACAAACTGTAGATATATTCAAAAAACCTCTTGCTAGAGAGCCATTCGAATATCTGAGAGACAAACTAGGGGTAGTGTCTTCACATGCTACTCTCTGACAGAAAAAGAAAAGCTTCATTCCAGGGGGAGAACAGAAAATAATACAACATTCCAAGGGGAGATCAGTCAACAAAGAGAGTCACAAAAGAGCCGGAGCAACTAAGCAGAGCATGAAACAGGTCCTCAAGATCAGAGTAACATGGAAGAGATTTAAAAGCACACTGGGAAATGAGCAACCCTTTTCCATTGATGTCAAAGGGGGAGGAAAAGCAAGCAATAGAAGAAAGGGTCCTAAAAGGCAAGCAGAGGAACTGTATTGCCATCAATGCCAAAGGGGGAGACTGCTGGAAATGTTTTCATTGATGGAAAAGGAGATGGCGAAGGAGACAACATAGAAGCAGAGAGAAAAAGAGGCAGCAAGATGTAGAGAGGGTCGAGCAACAACAAAAGAAGCAAGGCAGTAAAAGAACAGGATGCAGAGACAGAGTACATAGTACAGTGACATAGTGAAACAATCATGCACAAGAAAGAGGATGAAAAGATAGAGAATACAGAGGCAGAGCCGTGAGATGAAATGGTCGAGCATCAGAGAAAGGTTGCAGAGAGTATAGTGAAATAGAGACAGAGAATACAGAGGTGGAGACAGAGAATAATAGAGGTGGAACCAGTAAGGGAACAGAACTAAGAAAGGAATCATAATTACACAATGAAAACCTAATGGACTCAAGCGTTCAACATATGGAAGCACCATATTATAATGTCAAGAACACAAGAGGAAACAGGAGCGAAAGTGGGAATTCTTTTAATAAGAGTAAAAATTTGATGAAGCAGAACCATGTGCTAGACGGAACCTTGAGCAAACAGTGAAACCAGAGGTTTGGAAACTAGCAGTATCATGTGCGTTTGTGAGTGGTACGTGGATTTCGATTTTTGAATGCGATCTATGTCGTTCATGGACATGTGTCATTGGGTGGTATTTGGATACCACTAACATCACGTAATTTTTGTGTGTTAACCTTCAGCCCAAATAAAAACACGATATTGCGCGTCATCTGTCGGATGGGGGTCCAAAGTTCAGTTGCAGCGCGAGAGTACATTTACCGTCTGATCTATGCGATGTTTAATGCAAAGAAATATCCTGTGGGGCCAATCGTTATTTTATATTGACTTTGGTAATTTTCGTGGAGGTTACATGTAACATTTGTTGATGTCGGGGTGCATTAATTAAATGGGCAGCAACATGAAAATTCCTAAGTCCGAGCCTTTATATTATAATGTGCTGATGGTTGGTTATTAACCAAGGTCAAGACTTATTACAATGTTGAGAAAAGAGGAGGTTATAACCTATATTAATATAGGGTTATATATATAAAGTGGACCTGTGTAATTGGATTTATATGCTGAGAAAAACATATTCATATGCATGGTATATACCTATGTTGAATTGTGATAAAGCCTAAGGTGGGTTGAATGCAGGTTGAGTTAGTCCATGTCAATTTGAATACATGGTAGAGTGTTCACATATAAGTTAAATACGTGGGTTTTATTATAAGGTTCATAATAAGTTGAACGGGGCCGTAATATATGTCTTTATATTATAATTGATATGCAAGTCACCAAGGGGTGCTATGTATGATGGTTAGCATATAGAAATACGCTGTGGGCCCAAGCGCTATTACATGAATTTGGGGTTTGATATCTATTGCAATGTTAATATGTTTCATGGCTAATTCTATGCTGTGAGTGGAAGCGTTAAATAAGCTGTGGAGCCCAAAACGTTATATAACTATATATATTAGTGCTGGGCTTAAGTCTGAGTCAAAGACTTACTATAATGTTGATGGAGGATATTATATGTGTAGTGTGGGACCCCATGTAAAACAGAAGAGTTCAATGCATGTTTATTTCGAGAATCTTAACCCAAGCTGAAGGATACATAAAAGCTGAAGCGGCAAAGTATATATATGTGTGTGTAGTGCGTTATATACAAATGACCAAGGTTACAATATAAGAGCATATGTATTATATTCTTGTGCGTGAGATTAAAAGAACAAAATGTTCTATTGTTCAGGTTTAAAACAAAAAAAAATATTATAAGGTGGGACCCTCACGAATCGCATCGGCGGAAATCTAATGACCAAGTCACAGGAGCATTGTGAATGTTGTGATTACGATTGAAATAAATGAGGCGGAGTATAGCTGGCATGTGGGCTCCATTCAAAAGATAAGATTAATACAGGTTTGCTCCGAGTTTTATACCAAAGCTAAAGAGTTAAAGGAAATCAAAGTGGCATGTATATATGTGTGTAAAAAAATATATATACATATTTATATATGTGAACAGTGAATCATCGGATTGGAGTGAGAGAAGAGCATCGAAACATACATATTGAAGTTTCCATTGTGATTGATTGCAATCAGAAGTATTTAAGAGGTGATGCATCGCATCAGAGAATATAGCAAGCTTGAAGAGTGGGCCTGAAAGGGAATTTTATGTATTAAAATGATTTATTATTGTTATATTTTCGACATTTATCGGATTTATATAACGCGACAGTTTTATATGCATCAGTTACACCACAACAGTGAAAAGGAGAGCAAGCAGAGCCGAAAAAGACAGAGACAGTCACAGAAAAGACAAACACATAGTGATCCAAAAATGAATGGGTTGATTTGTAATCCATATTGTAACTGAATTTAAATGTTCTTTAATTGGTTTATATTGTTTGTGATGCACTAGCAAGTCTCCGTAGGAAACAAAACTCCACTGTAAAACTGAAAGTTGTATAAATTTCTGAAGTTTTATGAATGAGCTGGATAAAGAAGTGAGGAGGGAGAAGGCAAAGAGTCAGGGCTATTCACTTTGAATTCCCTGTGGAATACAAACAGTTGTGAGGAAAACTGTATAAAGGATATCATATTGATATGCAAAAAGAGATGCTATAGAACAGAGCTGATATCTAAGGTAAATGAAAAAATATTTTCTTTTGATAGAATGAGGAAGTTGGAGCTTCCCTATCAAGTTGAAGCTTGATAGATGTCATTTGTATCTAACTGAGGTTGGAGCCTCCTGTAGGTTGGTGCCTGCAGAAAATCAGTGGTGAGAGGGAGTTGGAGCTTGCCTTTACATCACAACAATAATAAGATGTGGTTTTCTCCCTTTATGGGTTTCTAATTATATTTTTTTTCTCTGTGTGTGTTGCCTATGTCTTGATATGTTCTATCCAATCTGCTTAATTCTTGTTGCTCTCATAATAAGTTTGATGTCACATTATCTTAATACTTGCTGCTACATATTAAGATTGTTCACATATTAAGTTGGCTATAAAATTAAGTTGTAAATAAGCTTGATGAAAAGTTTTAAAAAGCTCATGTATGTGTTAAACTGATTCACCCCCCCCCCCCCACCCCTCTCAGTTTAACTAAGGATTCAACAAGGCAAGCAGAGATGCATCCTGTATCTATAATTTCCAGATTACCTTATTCTTCACAGAGTTAATTACGTTTCTATTTGCATCCACATGCAATAGATCTATAGTTATATGATTTTCATAACATCAAAACAGTATTACATAAATAGAGAAGAACAGATCTATATCCAAGCATTCAGTTACACAGATCTTTGCAGCTAAGAGACAAAAAATACACAACACAGAAATTATCAGCAATTCACACAAAAGTACTCATAGATTCATATCTCTAATAATGCTTTTCATTCATTCATTCATAAATCTTTCCTTAAAATTCCCTTCCCAACCCATGCACACAACAGCAGGGTCTGCAAACAAATGGACTAGGATCTCCACGCACACAGCCAGCAGGAGTCCTTTCCCCAAAAACCTAAACAGATAGCTTAACCAATAGACCGCATCAATAGCTCATCATTTCTTATCCTTCACAATACAAAATACATCTCTATTTATAACAATATAGCCTCGACTTTCCTATGGTCCGCAACCCATGGTTTTCGGACTGCTAGTTTACCCTTTGACCCACCCCCAAAACCCCTGCGCTAGACTAAATATAATAAAAAATAATCAAAATGGACCAGTTTCGCAGCTTGTTAGGAGACCCCGTTCCAACAACTTATATTCCCTCTGAAACATTCAACACTATGTCCATAATATGTTCCTATGTTTTTGCATGGATTCAACTTCAAAGAAAAATATTTACTTTACAATATTTAATCTGAATAACGATAATTATCAATTCTTGTACTCAAAAGATTCTAGTAAGGGAGAAATTAAAAAATCAAGTAATTCAATTTAAATATGATAGTTTCCATGGGATGATTGGTTTCTTTACATAGTTACAATATATATATCTTGTTCAGGGTGTGTGGATTCTCCCCCATTTTCTAGAAATAGGTGATTGTTTAAATGAAACCTCAATTGTCCATTAAGAAAGATTAAAATGAATAAATCCTGCAAACCCTAATCATTAACTGGAAGCAATTAAAAAGGGAAAATTGCCAGAATAAATAAATTATTGTTGTGATTTAAATAAGTAATGCAAGGAAATTCTTCAATGAAAAAAGAATAAATGCACTTAGTACACACAAACACTTAGATCTGAGAATACTTCAGTAAGGAAAAGGAAACACACAAGAGCTCTGTCAATCACACACACCTATCATTAAGAAGTGACATTTTTCCCACTCATTTCATGTACCTAACACACAAAAATGTAAATTTGGAGAACGAGTTGGGTTGGTTGGGCCCTAGCCGACCAACCTGTTTCCATTTTAAGGAAAACACTTAGCTTATGTGAGTAAAATTACCATTACAATAAATAGACAGGAAATATGCATAAATCTGGCATTGCCTCATTTTTATTAAAAGGATTAAAAGTATTTGAGAATACAAATTACAGACAAATCAATCCCCTAAAGGGTTGTGGTGATACAATTTACAAAAGAAAAAATTCTCAGAGTATCACTACCATATGCTATGACGGAACTCTAACTAAAACAAGTTACATCATCTCTTGGTTGTATCAAATAGTTAAAGAAAATATGCAACAGATGGTAACTGATCGCCATCTTTGGAAACCTTCTAATGCTTTGAACCTTTTACAGGAAAATGATGAGAAGTATTCAACACTGAGTGCGCGACATTTACCTTGACAACTAAAATGATCTCAAAGCTAATATTTTTCGAATCAGTCGATCATCCAAATCTAGTGAAGGAACCAAAGTGATTACAAGAATATCAGGATCATGAATTATGGGAATTTTGAGGTATAAAATAGGCCTCATAAGGAAATTATAAAATAATAGTGGAAATAATAAAATAAGATTTGATGGCATCATCAAATTTTAGAGGGATAAAAGAAAAAAACTACTTTTTCAACTCGTATTTTCAACTTATTTCCCAAAATTTTTACTCAAATTTTGAGTGGGAGTACTCATTGGATGCAACATCCAATTCCTCATGCAAGGAGTACCCAGGTCACATACTTTCAATGGAACCCACTACATGAAAAATAATAAATACAAGAAAAACATGATTGCAATCACGTTTTTTCATGTATTTTTCATTTTTCACGTAGCAGGGTCCATCGAAAATATGCAACATGGGTGCTCCTTGGATGAGGAGTTGAATTTTTCATCCAACGAGTAATCCCGCTCGAAATTTAAGTAAAAAATTTGAGATATAAGTTAAAAATACGAGTTAAAAAAGTAGTTTTATTATTTTATTAATTTTTAATCTTTTTACCCTTTTACTTAAAAAAATGGTGAATCATCCCTCATGGTTGACATCATCATCTTGAATCCTATTGGTTCTTATCAAGTTTATTTTGGTTCTAAATTTTTCTTAGGAGGCCCATTTTAGACCACAAAATTCCCCTAATGGTAGCAAACCACTTTGAATTCGATTAATGATGATATATTTCCAAGCCATAAGGTATTGTAAATGATTAGTTACATGGGAAAATATAAACCTATTTAACCTTTTAATTAAGAGAAGCATACAAATCCATTTTCCAAAAATCCATTAAAAGGAACTAAAAATGTATGTAGAGGGGTGTTGTCGAGGTTATGAAACAATGGTTAGGGTAAGGTAATTTTGTGTAAAAATAGGAAAATTTCAACAACCAACATCACCCCAACCTCATCTTGTTGTTTTTCCTCACACAACTACCAACATTTAAAAAAAAAAAGTGGAAATCATCCTCCTTATTTATAAATTTTAATATTAATCCATGGACCTTATTCTTTCACTTTCTTCACTCAAACCTTCCTTATGCGCTTGGCCAACTTCTGAACATGAACTCTTAGGTGGGATATGTTAAAATTCCACTTCCTTACTTCTCTCTTCAGCTCAGACACTATCACTTTAAATTCTCCATAGTTCTCCATTCTTGTTCTTTAACATTGTCTTATGATCCTATACACACTTATTTAAAGCTTCAAATTCATGAACTTGTTGTTTTAGTTTCTGAGTTTGACTCATCTTCCTTTGAGGGGTAAAGTCCTTCACTTCTTCCTTTCCTTTCTCCTCTCCTTATATGTTTATTTCTTATGCTATCAATGTATGGGGAACTTCTTCCTCATATTTCTCTTCCTTTGTCTTCTCCCGAGTCTCTTGATCCTTTTTCCCATGAGTCACCTTTTTTTTTAACCTTCCTCCTCATAGATACAAGAGAAACATTGTCCTCATGTTTATCTTATGTCTGTCATTTCGGTACCTCTTGCTTGAGCTCCTATCCATGGGTCACTTTCTGCCTCTTAAAATTATTCATTAAAGATTCTAGAGGAACATAATCCTCGTCTTCTTTATATCTAGAGCTAAAAACCAAAATACACATTGTTTCCACACCGACCAAAAGCGAGAGCTTGTCCTGTACTAACATATTTTCCATAGGAATGTCAAATAGAGGGTTTTTAGGAGAGGCATGGTCCATCTAAGAAGACCCAAAGGCTTCAATATCCTCAACCTCTAATTCAGTAGTTGTTGTAGATGTCTTATTTCTTGAGGAAGCATCACAACCCTTTCGTAATCCCTGTGTAGTCCTTCGGGATGCTCCTGGAATTTTGACTTTATCTTTCTCATTATTTTTCACCTTTTGCTTCATGGACTAGGGTTTGGTGGTATTATATTTCTTATATTTATCACCCCCTGAGAGCGATTTTTTCCATTTTCGATGTTGGGCATCCTTGGATTTAGTAGCCCCTTTACGTTTCTTCTCTTGTTGTCTCTTGCCATGAGAAATTTTCATAATACTCCTACTTCGGTATGATTTTAAAAACCCTTTCCAATTATTTCCCCTATTATCTAACTCCTCATAATTTTAATCAACCCATAGTGATAGAGTTTAAGACCTGTTTTATCCTTCCGACTCTTCGATACACTCCTAGATAGCTTATATAAAGTTTTTAACAAAAATTAAGCAAAGTGAATTCACTTTCCAGATTCAAAATGCATCATTATTCCGATGTGGTACATGTATGTTAAAGAATACATCCCCTCACAGGTAGGAAACTTTTGTAAGATATAAAATAGGTGTCGCCACTTTTCAATCATTTCACTTCTTTACACTCTTATCTTCATATCCACCACACAGTCAGCCTCTATTAAGAATTTGCGCCATGCACCTCTCTCAGTCTCACCTTTCTTGAACCAATTTTCCCCTATAGTAGGTAGCTTGGTAACCTGTGAGATAGATTACTCTATTACTTGAAATTGCAGAGAGCCCACAATGGTCATTTTTATATCCAAAATTTGTGCAAAGTCTAGAGGAATGGTAGAATCATAGCCATTAAATTTGTATAGAAAGTATATAAAATCAGCTTCCTACAACATAGTTAAAATACCTTCATACTCCACCACTTCCTCCAGCTACTTGAGAAACAAAGGCAAGATTCAAAACGTCACCATGAAATCCACAAGACTATTTTTGTACTGTATTTGACGCATAGACAGATGAAATACGTTGTGCTTAATAGGGAGGCTGCTTTCCGACAAGAAAATCACAGGTCAATTGGTTTGTTAGATTGTTAGTGGAACAAAATAACATGTAGTAAACTAAATAAGTAACATATCATGCTACATTAATGAGGAAAGAAAAAAGATCATGTACCATAACAAGCTTAATCAAGTCAAACACACTAATAATTCAAACAGAGAACTTTCTCCCTTTATTAGGTGCTGGTGGTATAATAGAATATTATGCTAAATCACTTGCAATGAATCCTTAGAGATATGGAACTCTAATACCCAAGGTAAGGGGGTATCTTCCCCTTAAGCTTCTTGCAAGCCTCTCTCTCCACTTGACGGATGGTAGAATGTCAGATAGTTGGTGAAATTATTATCTTGGATTGAGTTGTCGGGTGGCCAACAGTTGAATCCTTTCGATCCTTCTTGATTCTGAGACAACATCATGCTGGCTTTCTCTCAAGTAATTTGGGCATAATAACAATGTGTTCTCATGTTTCTTTTCCCATGGAAATATTTTATAGAAAAAATTCAAATTTTCCCTCCCTCTCTTGGTAGAATATGGATGTTGACACAAGAGTGGGAGGTTGATTCCTTTGTATGTTGCAATAGGGCCTCAAGGTGGCTCCAAGGTAGTTGTACTTGTCTAGCTTGAGTGAGAATATTCTTCTTCAAGTGTGCCAAGTGGTCATGAATGTTGAATTTCCACATACTCAAGACATCATGTCTCTTTGAGGGATAGTTGCGATGATATTAGTGGATATCGAAGAAAAAACCACAAATATCACTTGGGGTCAGTGCTTTTTGTGCGCAATTTAATAAGTTTTCCCACTTGAACTTAGGAAAAGTTAAAATTTTCAGCTCTCGCAATGTATTCCTTCCCTATAAATCCTTATTTGTACCTTCTACTTGACATTTCGTAATGTCTTTTTCTTGTACAAGTTACCAGTGTGAACAGTTTCACCATAATGTATGAGGTCTAAGACAAACTATATAGCTGACATTACAATTTATTTTTCTGTGTAATTCATTTGATAGAGAAAGAGAGTAACTTGCGTGAAAAATGAGGTTGGAGACCCCTTGCCATTAGTAAAATAGGTACCATGATCTATGAAAACCTGCAAGAGATAAAATAAATACAATATTTATATGAGGCAGGCATGTCCCATGCTTGTGATGTTTTGACTAGTTAAGCTTATATGATAGATAGAGGTTATTTCTGTGTCACGTGTGTGGTAGTGACCTATTGTTGGTTGATAATGACGGTTGTTGATGCCCTCAAGGGAATTTTTCTTTGATATTAGGTTGAATCTGGTGCCCGTATGCATAATATTGTGATGACACGTTTAGAAAAAGTACTCACTGTATGGATGGGTCTCTGACAAGGGACCTACCCTTGTAAGCATTGGTCAAAGAGATGCTTATGATGGCATGGGTATTCGACAAATTCTGACAGAGTGCAACGATTGTGAAGTACGACACCATATCGACATGAAAGCTTAAGTTGAAGTCAAATTTCAAGAGGATCGGTCACATTAATGGGAAATGATTACTCCCATAGTGCCATCCGAGGATGCCCCTTTTAGGGTGAGGAGACATCCAAGGTATTGTCTCCTTCTTGGAAGATGGTTGTTGAAGTTGACAAGAAGAAAGCCTCAACCGACCGAGAGGAGTAATAATAGAAGGGACTAGGATCTCTGATGTATTAGGGCAAGGGTGTGATAGGTTAACTTAGGCATGTTGATGATAAATGAATATAAATGATGATAGAAGTTCAGTGGCCCAAGGTTGGAGCTTATAAATTCAAGCGGTGACAGTCATAACAATTTTTGGGGTGGGCATGTGGTTGTTATGAATGTCATGGTGGGGTTCAGTAAAGAATGTGTAGCTCTAACCAAGGGTGATTATGGACTGTTTCCCGGTGAGAAATGTGGATGGATGGGTGGGAATGCTCTAAAAAAATATCTTTGTACACTTTCCAAAATAATATATAATGGGTTTGGATGTACAAGCATGGAGGCTGGTACCACAATAAGCATGAAAATAATCCATTGCTATGATGTGAGGAGGGTGTTTTGCTGAGGATGGGGACCCCATTGGTTAGTATCAATGCGAGGGTGGTGAAGTGGATGAAAAGTGTCGTAAATGGGCTATGTTGATGGGGGTGTGCTAGGTCAAGTGCGAGACGTGGTGGTGTGTATTTGATTTGCATATGAGAATGGTAGTGTGGGAAAGGGGTTTTATCATGACATGGGTAAAACTTGACTTGATGCATGATGGATGAATGAACATGAAGTGCTTCTCAGACTTGAATGTTATTGCCATGGCTCCAAATTTTTGATATATGGTCAACTTGAGTGATGGATGCCATGGACGGTGAGGCTCTACCGACCTGCAAGAATGTTTATCATGTTCAAGGTGAGGTGACGATAAACATGGTCAGGTGACTGGAACCTATGGTTGATTTCTGTGGAGAAATGATGTCAGGATATGCAATATTATTTGGGGAGCCTCTCATGCTAGGGATAGAATGATACCTTCTATTTTACCTTCAGTGGCTAGGGCAACATGTGAGTTTTTGTGCTTTTAATACATGCATCCAATATGCCAAGTGAAAGCATCTTTTCTATTCAAACATATCAAAAGTAACGTTGAATGGAAAGTGATAAGAAAGGGCGTACTTGTTGTAACTGAAAAAAAATAAAAAAAAATAAAAAAAAATAATAAAAAAATGAAGAAGAAGAAGAAGAAGAAGAAGAAGAAGAAGATTTTTTTCTGAGGCGTGGATGTGTGAAGCCTACTTTGGACGTGATGAGGTGTTGATCACTATGTTTATTTTTTTTTTATAATTTGGAATTCTTAGCTCTCATTATGGACTATTGAATTATGAGAAAAGGGCGATATATAGGTCAATATTGCTTATTTCAGTTCATTTATGTCATTTGAGAGTTCAAGGTTAGAGCTGAGCCCTTGTTGCTGAGCCTTTCTTACGATTGTGGCCAGCCTGAGTGCCTAGATTCGTGTCGTCAGTGTCAGGTAGGGCCCTAAACATACTGATTTTCAATTTTTATTTTTATTTTTTTCCTCGAGGAGTCTGTAAAAATCTAATTTGTACGGATTCCCCACCTCTTTTTTTCCTTGATCGCGCAGGTGATTGAGGCAGAGTTGTGTGAACCTTGCAAAGAAGGAAAATTTCTGCAAGGTTATCGTGTTTGGAAATGCTTTTTTATGATGAACCACACATTTTTTCTTGATATAGATAGGTGGAAATCATGCTTCTGAAGAAAACAGGTGCGACAATGGGCCAAAGATTTTAATTTTTTAATTTTTTTATATTTTTTGGTCACTGATTTGGTGCTTTATCTGGTAACAATATGTTGTGGCATGAGCAGGATTGGCCTGATCTATGCATTATTGTCACTCAGGATTCCAATGCGCAAAGGATCTTGGCCCAGTGGGATTTGTTAAAATTTCTAGAGAACGACATGCTGAGATCACAGGATAGTCTACTCCATTTCCTAGTCCACTGTTGTAACCAGAGACGGCAAGTGATGGTCTTGTGGTGTAGATACGTCGTCATCCGTTGGGAGACAAATGTGTACTTTATGACTGGCCTACTTCCTTAGGGTGAGTTTCTACCACACCCACACCCTCCGATGACGTTGAGTATCTGATGCTAGGTTGATTAGTATTGCGGCGATGCACCGCTTAGCCAGGGGTGCGTCCAAATTGATTCAGTGACTAACCTAACTAATCGGTTCACCCTAGCTATGATACTTTTCTTGACAGGGTCATCACCCAATATGGCATCAAGACCTCATCTTGGTGTCTAGTGTCAGCTCTGGGCTAGTCACATTTATGATGGGCGCTCCATGTGTATGATTGTATGGTATCGCAACTAGGGAAGATCCGAGTATGATCTTCCAAAGTTTTTACATATGTGAGCATCCTCTGTAGCATCATGTTCGTGAGGGTGGTGATGTTGTGACCAATTTTACTTGTGTTGGTCCTCCCACGGATCCTCGAATGCGGTGGTGGGTGCCCGTGATGCCTCGCTGCGGTGGCAGGAAGGAAATTTGTTATTGGGATACGATAATTGAGGTGTGGTTCTAGGTGAACCTGCAGATGGTTTTGGATTATCCATACTTAGCGATGGATTTCCAGGGGGATTCAGATATTGGTCTTCTAGCCAGTTATATGTGGGGTCCCGCAAGTATGACCTTTGATGTTTTTCTACATTTTTTTGAGTATTTTATGATGTGTATATTTATATGTCTATTGTGGTGACACTAACACTATCCTTGTTTCTCTTGAATATGTGTGGACAACTGGGAATCCTATTGTCTACTTGGTGGGGCACCAACCACTAAGGAGGGACCCAAGTGGGGCTGATCAATGCAAGTTTGGGGGCAGGGTGGTGGTGATGTCCCCTAAGTGGAGGGAAATAGTGCGACTGTTGTCATGGATGTTTCCCTTCTTTCTCATTCCGATGTGGTTAAAGCTCAGGCAGCGATGGTCGAGGAGCAACTAGTTGTTGTTGAGGCTCGTTCAAAAAACATAGCCGAATCATGGGGTTGCTTGGAGAGGTTGACTTGGGGCATGCCAACCCGGGGTTTTCTAGATGATTTAGATGATACATGGCTCGAGGTGTTGATGGCTCAGGAGAGAGTGCATCGCTCGACATTGCGCCATGTGGAACTTGAGGTTTTGGCTGTTGCAACTGTATGAGCACCGAGTGCAGCTATGGGTCTAGAGGACTCACTTGGTAGGGCTAAACCCTAGAGTTTTTGTGTATTCAGGGGAAGCATCCATTCTGAGGATGCTTCCCTATTTTTTTATGACATGTAGACATATTTTTTGGCCAACCTACTGGTTAGGTACATAACTTGTATATTGTGACTCACATATTTTTTAATGTTTATATGTGAGATATGTGTTTTTGCAGCTCTGATGATGTGTCTATGGTTATTTTATTTGTTGTATTTTGCGTACCTATCATAGATATCTTATTTTTTATTTTTTTTCCTTTCTATGGATGATAGTTTATACGAGATGCACTCAAGTCTAGGATGTGATTATCTATGAGATCAACTATTTCGTTTTGATTTCTTGGTATATGTGTGAATGTAGTATGATCAAATTGATGATTTAATCTTCATGTATGAAAATATTTCCTAAATAGCTGGGAATATCGTGCTTCAAAGTTTTGGTTTAACTATGAAACCACTAGTTGGGAATCAAGGTAGATATGTGGATGGTGAATGCCTTTGTTAAAGGCATCACTCATCAGCCTGATGACTACATCATATTCTGCTTTCTTATTGGTGGTTGATTTTAAGCATACTTTGTTGGTTAAGAATGACAATAGGTTAGGATAGTAAATGGCCCAGGCGGTTTCTGCTAGATTTTGAGACCATCGTGATGCTCCATCAGCGAATCCAAAAATAGTTGATGGGGAGACGATCCATTTGTGACACTATAGTATTTTTTAGAACAAGTATTTGATGATTGTAATCGTCACAAGCACAAAGTATGCTACATGCATCTTATCTCTAAGGTTGAGACCTCCTGCCCTTATGGCTGAAATGTTTTGATGTAGTTCCCATTGACGGGGTTAGCTAGGCATGTACGGTAGAGCTCTGACAAGATGTATGCCCCCTTGAGGAGGAAATTTTTTATGATGAAGGGACCATTCCATAATGTTTTGAAATTCCCAGGTCCTAGGGCCTCTTTTCTGACATAGTAGCGGATGACTAACTCTCCCTCGGTAAATGAGCGAGGGGTGATGTTGTGATAAAATGATGCTTTTACCCATTTTTTATGTGCCTCATTTTGTTCGAGTGACTCCTATCAATTTTCATCGATGATTTCTAGTTGTACTAATCGTTGTTCTAAAGCTTGGGTATCATTGAGGAGTTTGATGGAAGTGTGTAATTTTGGGATTTTGCGTTTGATGTGAATCATGACTTCTACCCCGTACACTAGTTGGAAAGGTGTGAATCCTATTGAGTTTTTAATTGTTGTATGGTATGCCCACAGGGTGGAAAATACCATGTGGTGCTAGCTTTTCTTATGATTATTCACAATACGCTCTAATATTGTTTTAAGCACTTTTTTGATAGCTTCTACCTGTCCATTGGACTGAGGATAGTGGTGGGTGTCATTTTTATATTCATTTCCTACATTTTCTTCCCTTACTTCTATGTTTTTGACCTCCAACCTGAGGAGTATACTTTCCTTTTTCCTTTCATTTATCTCAAAATAGCATAAATTTACCTCATTTCATTACCTTTCCATTCTCGTTAATTATTATGATGTATTTTTCCTTTTTTGTGGCTAACGAAGATGAACATTGGGAGAAGTTCTTTGGCCTTTTTGTTATTCTCTCAGATACTATTTCAGGCACAAAGATTTGGGACATATAGGCACACAGATCCAATTGGAAGCATGTTGTTACAGCATGCTGTTACACGACATTGCTACCACACGCAGAGTCAACACTTTGGTTGTCACATGTTTTGATGTCACACCGCGATGTTGTTACAGATCCGCTGCTACAATTGCAATGTTGTTCTCGTATTGCTAAATTCTGGATGTTGATATGTATTTAAAAGATTTTGCACTTCAATTGTCACATTCCAATGATATTTTTAGGATTTATCATGTATTTTTATTTATAATGACATATCCAGGTAATTTTTATTGAAATCAATGCTTTCCCATTCAATATTTTTATTGAGGGAATCAGTTGTAACGATATTTACTTTATTTTGATCAACATGAGAATCAAGAGATTCTTATGACTGATACGTTCCTAAATTTTTTTTAATATGTAATTATTATATAAACTCTCAGACCTTCCAGGTTAGGGGGGTTAGCACAGAAAATTATCTCCATTTTGACTCTATACCTTCTAATCATCATAATACAAAATATCATGTTGTTGTTGTTACATGCATTGATTGATCAAATTCTCATTTACTTCTCATTTCTTCTTGTGCCATGGTAGGGATGAATGGACCTACTCTTTATCAGGGATTGCATTGTTAAGGTATTTGTATAATATCTATTATTTATTTCTTCATATTTGTAATATCCCCAAATAGGGATTGCTCAACCATGCATGCGTAAAAAATGCATTTTCAGAAATATATGCTAAAAATCACAAAATAAAATTTTGGATCCTTTAGATAATACAATATAAAACCTAAATCCAAGAATAGAGCTGAAACAAATCATACTAGGTGGCTTAAGCAAACCTCCCACACATAGGATTGCTAAAAAAGGCTAAAACCCCAAACACTGCAACACGGGAATTTCTGCATAAAAGTAATTGCGCAGTCTAATGAGGGTATGTACACATAAATTGTAGAGACAATTAGATATGATATTTATTAAACATTATGGCTCAGAAAAATGAGATCTCGTCTCATTTATACAAAATGCTAGAGAACTCGAAAAGGGTTTCTAGGAATACACCCTGAATACAAATCATTGTAAACTAAATAAAATGAGTATATAAGGCTGAAATAATTTAAATATGATGCATATATAATCAAATGTCTTCCCCCATGAAATTATGAACCTCTCAATCACAGGAAAAATCCTAAAAAGAACCACCCGATCCACTGCAGAAACTGCCCTCCAGAAATAACGCAATTCCTGAATGGAATAACGTTGTAGGTGATGGAAATGTCTTTTTCTGCTACCAAAGATATGATATCAGCCCAATAACCCTCCAAAATTATCCTCCAATAGAAGGAAACCTCCCTCCTATGCAAAACCAACTCAAAAAGTGGGTTTCTCAACCCTCCACTGCAACACCCTGCAACTTAACAAAATCTTCTGCAGAAATTGCACTGAAATTGAAGAATGAAGCTTGGCACCAATTTCAGGTGTGTGGAATGATATATCAGGTCTCTCCCAAGATCTACTCAAATGGAAGAGAAGGAATTCCTAAACAGGAATACCTTAGTGCTAAACAACACTTGTAATCTTAGCTAAACAACTAAAGAGCCCAAAAGTCTAAGCAGCCATCAAAATACCATTCATAAGTTAACCAAAAATGTCTGCCATCCTCTTCCTTATAAAATAACTGAGCCTTCTCACCTTGGGTCCCACTCAATATGGTTTCCACCATCACACAAACAATCTCCCTCCAAAACTGCATTGTGCCTTCATTAGAGCCACTCCTCTAAACTGCGCTGTTTGATTTGGTCAAGGTTGACCTCTTCAACCTGCTTCAACCCTTTTCACACCTAAGGGTCTTCAATCCAGCTCAAATATAGCTATTTATGCTGAACCTCATTCACATTGAGCTATTTTATTTTTTGATCCACTCCTCCTACATTTATGCTGTTGACTTGGTCAAACTTGACTTTGTCCACATGCAAAATGTCCCTGTTCACACATGAGAGTGTAAAATCCAGCAAGCATTATGATCCCCTTTCACACTATGAGGTATTTTTTCCTTATTTCTGAAATGTATGGGCCTCGTTACCCATTTATTCATCTCCTAAGTGACATTTAGAAAAATTTAATATTCCAATTCGCTGCATGCAAATTTTGGAATATTATAGTCCTCCCCTCCCAAATGTTGCTTGTCCTCAAGCAAATACAAGGATAGAACTGAAGAGCATCCTCTTCTCCCCCTGTAGCAACCTCATAAGTTAAAATCCTCCAAGGATCAAGGTGTTGTCTCATCAACATATCTCCAAGTTTCCCCTCCCAAGTAAGAAAGCTTTCTTTTGGTGAACACCCCAAATAGCTATCATCATGTGAAAGTAAAGTATCAATGGAGGAAAAAATGGGTGGTCTAAAGGCATTATTGAGGCATGAGGTCTGATATATATTTGGATATACCATCCCCATATGAATCTCCCATCCCCAATCTATCCTCCATAAAAAATGAGTTACCTCCCGACATGGAAACTCCTGAAAATCCTTCCCACCTTGAGCTCCAGCAAAGTAGGTGGGCTGAAATACTGAACATGATAGACAAAGTAGCCTACCCAAAATTGCCCTCTTCTCCACTTAAGATAAGTGTAGAGAATCAGCTGATCTTGGGCTGCAATAATGTTTCCCTCAAGTGGCAAGAAGGAAACTAGATCTCTAAAGATCCCTTTCCCAACGTTGTGAATCAAGCTAGCCCAAACCATCTCATACATGATGGATAAGAAATCACCACCATATGGCATCCCATCCATCTCATGGCCCTCCTCATAAAGAAACAAATATTTTTCTGTGGTGGCCATATCTCTTCCCATGCTCCCCTTAGAACATGTAATGCATAAAGTGTGGGAATCCTCCTTCCCAAAGAACACATCCACCCAATGTGTTTCTCCCCCAATCATGCTCCCCATAAAGGAAAGAACAACATTAGTAAATGGGATCATGATTAGCATCAAAATGAAAGAAATACTAAAGGTTTCATTTTGTGCTGGAAAGTACCAATAGTCTCCCAAGTGGTCATAGCGCAGTCTTCCCCACTGCAGCTTCAGAAAATAGCATGGCAAGTTGTTTCTTGACAAATGGCTAGTTGTGTAAGTCATCACATCTACTAGCAAATAGTAAATGGCTGAATGTATCAACTGAGCATACAATAAGTAACCAAACACTTGCCCAAAGTCATACAATAGATGATTGTCTCCATCATAATAGCTGGCCAAAAATGGTCCATGGAGCCCAAAGAAAATCTTTCCCCTTTGTGGAGCAATGCACTACAAAGAAAAGGTAAGAGCATGCAAATATTGTGTTGGACAATTAATAAATGAAAAAACATAATTCTTACGATGTAACGAAAGTAAGATGATGACAGGATCCATAAATAAGTCCTCCATAGTGGTATGACATGCTCTTATGAAGAGGAATGAACCACGTGCTGCATGAAGATCCTCCTTCTTATGCTTGGAAATCCAAGTCAAGAGGAACAAACCACAGTAATAGATGAATCCATCCACTACTCCATAATTCTCACCTCCTCCTTGTCCACCAAGTGCATCAAATGTGAAGTGATCCTAGGGACACTCCATCAATAATTCCATGCTCCAAAGTGACTACATCATTGGCCTATGCAAATAGGCTCCTGCCAACTCATAACTCCATTCTTTGACATGCTCAATGTCAAAGACTCCTCCCATAGTGCTACCACATACAAGAAGTTTCTTCCAAAGTGGAAGTATTTCCAGATCATCTAAGACTAAGGATTAGCCCCTTTGCACCATGATAGTGCCTTCTCCTACTCCTGCAACATCATGCAAAGTGTGAGAGAAAATCTTCCCTTGCTCTCTGAAAATCCTCCAAAGGAACAAAAGCTTTTGTTTCCTCCTCATACCTCCATCATAAAAATCATGTGGTGAAAACATAATGATCAATCATCATAATGCACTCATACTCCTTGCTGCCCCATGATGCAAGTATCTTGCCAAGTTCCTTACAGCCACATACCCTTGGAAGAAGGATATGACCCATCATGGCCAAACTCCTTCAAGAGCAGCCAACGTGGCCAAGCCTCCTGCTTCTCGGTGTCATATATTTTCAAGTAGCTTACCATCTTCTTGATTTCCATCCACTCCCGTTCCTCCCAATGTGAGTGCCCCCCATTATGAGCAACCTTGGTACCCTTCCAATGAAGACTACCCTTCTCACAAATAAGATTTTTCTTCTTGCATTCCATGGGATGTTGAAATGCAGCTTCTTGGATATCCCCTAGAAAATATCTCACACTAATGATCATCTTGAATCCATAAGGATCCAAGTGAGCTGAAGGTAGATCCTCCTCATTGCTCCCTCTTGAGAGTGTTGTAAATCTCCTCCATGGTGTTCTGGCTGTCTCATATCCCAACTCAAGGATGAACATTTGGTTTTCCATAAAAAAAATTGGGACAAAGTTCATCCTATCCTCCAATAATTCACACCCCAACCTCAGATGTGGTGTGCAACCAAATAGTGGCCCATTAGGATGATGGTTCATCCCTTCCTTGATCAAATCAAGGTTGCACAACACAATGCAATTATGTTGTTCCAAATGAGCAGTATGCAATGGTATACAATCCTCCATATGATTTGCTGAAAGAATAGGAGATAAAAATTTAGGCATACCTTGATGAAATTTGGAAGTATATTTTATGGATATAAGGGCTTCTTCCTCCATTGAGTTGGCTCCTCCAACTAAAGATGTTGAGGGCTTCTTCTCTAGAGTTGTGATAGCGCTAGTACAAGTCCCCTCCAATGGTGGTGAGGGCTTCTTCTCCTTTGATTTCTCCTTGCCAAACTCCCCAATCAACCTTTGAGTAAATTCAGCAAAAGTGATCACTCTTGCATGGCTCAAATGACTGAACCACCAATTATTTTCTTCACCCTATAGGTGCAGCGCTGCAGTCTCTACAACCTCCCTTTCTACCACAGGATGTAATAGGAAGAATGCATCTAGTTTTCTTGCCCAAACCCTTGCTGCAGATGACCCATCAAAAGTAGACAATAGAAACCTATTGCCCTTGATCCTACCTTGGCAACAAGGTCTTATTTCTTTCTCAAAATGAATGAATTGAGGGAAAGCTAGAGTCTCCTTGAAGGCTCGAGGTTGAGATTTGTACTCAACAAGGTATTCACTTAGAATCTTGAGATCCAAGTGTCCTCCATCTTCCTGAAATTTTTCCTCCCTCTAAAAAGGAAAGGATATGTTCCAATTCTTTGGAGATCTCTACAACATTGGTCTCTTCTTCTGATCATAGGAGGTTCATGGCTCTTCCTCCTCTTGAAACTCTCTAGAATTTTCATTGCTCCTTTTCTCTTCTTCCTGTTTAACCTCCTTGGAGAGGTTCTTCCTGGCTCTGAAAAGTGATGAGGGCAAGCTAATCCTTTCCATCATTATAGCCTTTCTCTTTATTTTATAGGACTTTGACTTGAATTCCATAGGCCGAGCCAAAGATCTTGCTCTGATACCACTGCAATATCCCCAAATAGGGACTACTCAACCATGCATGCATAAAAAACATATTTTCATAAACATGTGATATAAATCACGAAATAAACTCTTGCATCCTTTATATCAGACAATATGCAACCTAAATCCAATAACATAGCTGAAACAAATCAGACTAGGTGGGTTAAATAGACCTTCCACACCTATGATTGCTAAAAAAGGCTAAAACCCCAAACACTGCAAAAACGGAATTTCTGCATAAAAGTGACTCTGCAGTATAATGAGGGTATGTACACATAAATTGTAGAGACAAATAGATTTGATATTTATTAAACAATATGGCTCAGAAAAATGAGATCTATTCTCCTTTATATAAAATGCTAGAGAACCCAGAAAGGGTTTCTAGGAATACACCCTGAATACAAATGGTGACCTTCAGCAATATGACTGAATAATCACTGTAAAATGAAGCACATGAGCATAGAAGGCTGAAAGAATTTAAATCTGATTCATATCTGATCAAAGGTCTTCCCCCATGAAGGGATGAAGCTCTCAATCATAGGAAAACTCCTAAAAAGAACCGTCAGATCCACTACAGAAACTGCCCTCCAGAAATAACACAATTCCATAATGGAATAACCCTGGAGGTGATGGAAATGTCTTGGGATGCTACCAAATATCTGATACCAGCCCAATAACCCTCGAAACTAATCCCCCAATAGAAGGAAAACTCCCTCATATGCAGATCTGATCAAAGGTCTTCCCCCATGGAGGAATCAACCCTCCAATCACAGGAAAACTCCCCAAAAGAGCCAAAAAAGACACTGTTGAAACTGCCCTCCAGAAATAACGCAATTCCTAAATGGAATAACATTGTAAGTGGTGAAAATGTGTTGGACTGCTACCAAATATATGATATCAGCCCAAGAACCCCCCAAACTAATCCTTCAGTAGAAGGAAACCTCCCTCCTATGCAAAACCAACTCAGAAAGTGGGTTTCTCAACCCTCCACTGCAACACCCTACAACTCAACACAACCTCCTGCAGAAACTGCGCTGAAACTAAAGACTGAATCTTGGCACCAATGCCGGATGTGTGCAATGATAGATCAGGTCTCTCCCAAGATTTACTCAAAGGGAAGAGAAGGAATTCTTGAACAGGAATACCTTAGTGCTAAACATCACCGACAATCTTAGCTAAACAGCTAAAAAGAGAAAAAGTCTAAGAAGACATCAAAATAAAATTCATAAGCTAACCCCAAATGGCTGCCATCATTTTCCTTATAAATTAAGTGAGCCTTATCATCTTGGGTCCCACTCAATAGGGTTTCCACCATCACAAAAACAATCTCCCTCATTGTGCCTTCATTAGAGCCACTCCTTTAGACTGCGATGTTTGATTTGGTCAAGGTTGACCTATTCAACCTTCTTCAGCCCTTTTCACACCGAAGGGTCTTCAATCCAACTCACATATAGATATCTAGGTGGAACCTCATTCACATTGAGCTATTTTATTTGCTGATACACTCCTCCTACATTTATGCTATTGACTTGGTCAAACTTGACTTTGTCCACATGCAAAATTTCCCTGTTCACACATGAGAGTGTAAAATCCAGTTGGCATTATGATTCCCTTTCACACTATTAGGGATTTTATCCTTATTTCTGAAATGTATGGGCCTCCTTACCCATTTATTCATCTCCTAAGTGACATTTAGAAAAATTTAATATTCCAATTTGTTGCATGCAAATTTTGGAATATTACAATATTCATGGAGTTCCATTGTTTCTGTGTCAAGTTGTAAGTAGATCTACTTCAATTCCAAGTATTCATTATATGGCTACACAGATCCAATTAGACGAACCATCTAGTGTAGTTAGTGTGTGGCATGCTAGATACTAGTTTATTTGAAGTGTGATTACATTCTTGTAGATACTTTATATTCCTGCATGAGTGTTAATTTCAACAATTGGTTCAACAACAATTTCTCCTTTTTTTATTTCCGCTTCAGGAATGATGTATCGGAATAGACAATGCAACTACCATTGAAATAAAAGACGTCCCTCGTCGATAATTTATGTGTACCGTCTTAGTCATTTAAAAGTTATTAATATAGTCCAACATTTTGGCACCATTGTCGAGATGGTAGTGACGATACAATCAGCCATAATTGTTTGTTTAATGGTAGGGTGTTCGTAGTCAGTAGTCGATGGACGGTAAGACTAGAGGCAATAACCGGTGCATCCCTCTAAAATACTTGAGAAGGCTCACTGTTGCTACACTAGGGCACTTAGAGGTGCGAGTTTTGGATGATTTCTCTTATATCGTGTCTTCAACTATATAGTTGCTCGGCAGTAAGACGAGAGGTAAGAACCTGCGCATCACTCTAACATACTTGGGTGTGCTCACCACTATATAAATGATGCACTTATAGTGAGGATTGATATAGACAGGGTCCATGTGTGCTCGTAGGATAGTGGAGAAACCAAAACAGCCCCGCTCTAACTAACCATAGGAAATACGGGTCATAAAAAGGAAAATAAGAGTGCAGATTTGGGAAGGAAGACATTCTTTAGGGATTTGATTTCAAAAGCAGAGATAGAAATATCCACTTCATACAGAGACAATATGATGACATGACCACAGAATTCTATCACTATATCAAGGCCGAAGGAATCTGCACCTTCTGTGTCTAGACCTCATCACCCTTCAAAAAACATATCCACTCCTCGAATTAAGACCCCAGATCAGAAGCAGTAGTGGGAAGCCATTGATAAAAACTTAAGAATTGAAGGATAAGGGGAAACCAATGAGGGATAGCTAGGGCCTGAACTAAAACAAATTTTATTTGATCATCATTATCTAGATTTGTGTAGCACAGTGAAACAACCGGTCCTGGAACAACTTGATTCTTCACCCATCAATCAATCCCCTGCACATTCCGAGGTGAGTTCATCTCATCAGGAAGGATTCGTCATGGGGGGTGGAAACACTAGAATAGATGGTACTATTACTACTTTTGAATTTTTGACACTGAAAACAAGGGATGAAGCTCCTATGAAGAATATTCCCTTATCATATCTTCCATCCTTCCAAGGGATGGCTATCAAAGATCCTGATAGTTTTATGTTTGATTTTGATGTCTTATGTAGGAGTTATGACTACATTTCATACTCTCATAAGCTAAAAGTGTTTCCTGCTACTCTAAAGGGAGCAATGTTAAGATTGTTTATGGGACTTAGTGTTGGCTCAATATGGATCTGGAGTGAAATGAAGGAGATGTTCCTCTCTAACTATCAGGATTACTGTTGGATCGGGGATTTGAAGGAAGAAATATTTAGGATTACACAAAAGGAGGAGGAAATTTTGGAATATTATATGGAATGATTCCATTACAATTTACAAAGGTATAATTTTGGTGACTTATTCCTGGAAATTCTGAAAACAATATTTCTAAGAGGCATGAGAGATGACTATCTGGAGCACTTGAATCTGCTAGGAAAGGGAGACGTATCAAAGGAATAATTTGAAGACATAATGAAGCTTTGTATGCAGATTTCAAAAGGATCAACCAAAGGGAGGAGTTCAGTTTGGGACCCTTCAGTCTAGATACAGAATTCTATGAGTGGAGGAGTGAATAGAGCAGAGATCGAGAATCTATTTGAGAATTTTGAAACCAATCTCCTAAGTACTCTATCTGCCCAGATTACCACAACAAAATTCAAGAAAGCACAAGAAGAAGCTAAAGAAGCTTTGGCAATATTATGTCCCTGGTGCAGAAAGAAAAATCTACAAAGATAATACAAACTGGACAACATTAACTTATGCAATATCTGTGAGTTGGAGAATTCCACTAGTCGATGCCTAGAACCACCCAGTCTGAAAGCAGTGCTTAAGGAATCAAGCAAGGAGGTCCAGTCTTCCTAATTAATCGAACCAAGGAGACCATGGGAGTTGCGACCTATAGGTAATCCTCCAGATTTTTCCTCTTTTAATTCTTGGAATAATGCTTATAATGGTCAGAAATTCCCATGGCCATGTCCCACGCCTTCCTCAAGACAATTTCCTTCAACCTAGAACCAGTAGCCTTCGCCTCCATTTCAACCTTACCCTTGGAGTCATAATTGGAGAGGAAATGGCCAAGGCCTAGCTCCCTCTACACTACCAATGCAACAACGGTTACAACTACCTCCTCTCCAAACTTTTTCACCTTCTGTCTGACCCCAATTACCTGTGAAACCTAACCCCAATATGAATAATAAGGCAACCAAGAGCATCAAAACCCCAAATAATTTCCATACTTACCTTATTACTCCTATTGGACTCAATGAGATTAAAATTTGATCGGGAAATGTAATTAGACCTGACCATTCTCCTATCTTTATCGAGGAGGAATGTGAGTCACCTAGAAGGGGTATAGTCGATTTTGAAGTGGTTGTTACACCTGTAATAGCTAACACATCACAAACAGTTACATCTGTAACAACCAAATGAGGGAGAATTTTTTCTCCTGCAACAACCAACCCAAGCAAGGATGGTGCAATTGTGACAGCTGATTCCACTGTTAGCAATCAGAATTCTCCATATCCTCAATGATTTACTGAAACTGGGACAACCTCACAAACTAAATCTGAGTTTCTAAAGGAATTACATAATTTATATGTACGGATTATATTGTTACAAGCTATCAAGGAAGTACCTATTTACACTAGAATAGTGAGAGATTTGTGTCAAAAATTCCAGAAGGAAGTCGAAGGACCCTACTACTATCCATGTTATGGGGAAGCTTTCCGAACTAATGGTTGATCAACCTTTTTTAAATAAATATAATGACCCACCAAATCCTACAGTCACTATCTATATTGATGACCAACCCATAATCAATACTTTAATAGGTTTAGGGGCATCCATTAATGTGATGACCAAGCATATTTTTATCTCCCTAGGACTTCACGGGCGTAGACCTACACCTACAGTGCTTGAATTGGAAGATAGGTCTCACGTTAAATCCGAAGGGTTGTTAGAATATGTGGTGATTACTATAGCTTCATGGAGATATACGACTGATTTTATCATTTTTCAAACCAAATCCAACCTTGGGGGGCATCCTTTTATTTTGGGAAGGCCATGGCTAGCCACTGCAAACACATTTATCAGATGTAGATCCATATCTATGATGATATCAGATGGGAAAGACACCATGAAACTTAACCTTTACCGCTTAGTGAAGCCCCATATGGATTTGAATAGTCCCTGGTGGGATGAGTTTGAACCTGAATATGATTTTTCCCTACCTCTCCTCACACTTGGAAAAACACAATATTTTAAAGATGAAACAGATGATGACATCATTGCTGGTTTTATTAGAAACTCACTCTATGTTGCTTCGGTTAGAGGTCTAGGGGAAGAATATGAGGTAGATGATGTAAATATTGAACATATGAGAACCTCTCCACATATTGAGAGCGGTATGGTTGAAATTGAGCCAGGAAAATAATTAAACATTAATCCTAACTTGACTGTTGAACATAACAGATTGCTGATACAATTGTTACAAAATTATAAACAGGATTTTGCATGGGATTACATTTACATGAAAGGAATCCATCCCAACCTGTGCACTCACCAAATTTACCTTAAATATGGCTGCAAATGAGTTAGAAAACCTCAACGTCGAACTAATCCTGCACTAAAGGAAATAGTGAAAGACGAATTACAGAAACTCCTTAATGCCAATTTTATCTATCCCATCTTTGACAGTCAGTGGGTGTCTATGCTTGTCATTGCTATGAAAAAAAATGTCAAGTGGAGAGTCTCTGTATATTATATAGAAATCAATAAGGCCACCGAAAAGGAAAATTTTCCCTTACCATTTACAGACCAGGTCTTAGATACTCTTTCTGGGAAAAATGTTTTTTCATTCCTGGACAAATTTGGTGGCTATAACAGAATACATATTGCCCCAAAAGATCAAGATAAGATAACCCATACTTTCCCATAGGGTAATTTTGCATATAGAGTCCTTACTTTTCGCCTCTACAATGTGCCAAAAACCTTGCATTATAAAATATTAGGTATCTTTTTAGATCTATTGAACGATTCCCTTGAAATCTTCATGGATGATTTTACACCTTACCGTGATTCCTTTGAAACAAAATTAGTTAATTTGGAAAAGGTTTGGAATGTTGTGTACAAAATAATGTTTCTTTGAGCACCGAAAAGTGTCACATGATGATGACCGAGGGGATCGTGCTGGGACATTTCATCTCAGCAGTTGGAATCAAGGTAGACCCTGAAAAAATTGAGGTAATCTGGAGAACCCCAACTCCTAGAACTCAAAAAGGTGTATGTAGCTTTCTGCGACACGCAGGGTATTATAGGAGATTTATAGAAATTTTTTCAAATATTGCATCGCCTATGTTTTTTCTTCTTATGAAAGATGTGGAATTTGTGTGGACAGGGAAGTCTGAGAAAGAGTTTTTGAAGCTAAAGAACTGTGTAACAACAACACCCTTTTTGCATGGACTAAACTAGAATTTTTCATTCAATATTGCTACATATGCATCCTAAATTACTGTAGGCACTATGTTGGGCTAGTTGGAAGAAAACAAGCCTTATGATATCTATTATATCAACAAGAATTTAACCCCAGCTAAGCTCAATTACATAGGGACCGAGAAAGAATTCCTAGCAGTAGTGCATGCTATTAATAAGTTTCGACATTATATCATTGGGTATCAATTATTTGTACACACTAACCACTCTACCATTCAATTTTTAATGAATGAGCCAATTACTAATGATAGAGGTACACAATGGTTATTTTTGTTACAGGAATTTGATATCACTATTTTAGATAAACCAGGAAAAGATAATGTAGTTGTTGATTTTCTTTCTAGGTTAACCATAGGTGATAATTGCACTCCTACAAAGGATTATTTTTCCGATGAGTATATTTTTTCCATGTCTACTCACCCACCACGGTATGCAGATATAGCCAACTATCTTGCTATAGGTAAACTCCCATACTATTTATCTTCGAGAGACAAAAGAAAGAGCATACAAAAGAGTGCCACTTATTCCTGGATAGAGGGATATCTCTATCACACTAGAACGGACTTTCAGATTCGGCGTTGTCTTGGAGAAGATGAGATTATTGATATCTTGAAGGCTTTTAATGAGGTGCCCTGTGGAGGGAACTTCATAGATAAGAGGATGGGGTACAAGGTACTCTTAATAGGGTACCACTAGCCAAATTTATTATAGGATGCCAAAAAAATTTGTGAATGGGTGTGATAGCTTCCAAAGGATGGGTTGACCATTACAATCAGACGAGATGTCTTTGCAACCTCAAATAGTGTTAGAAACATTTGAGAAGTGGGCCTTGGATTTTGTAGGGACAATTAATACTTCATCACAGCAGAGGTCATACATATTATTCTGTACAAATCACATCACAAAATGGGTCGAAGAAAAGGCACCCACTATAGCTACAGAGCAGGTTGTTTCAGACTTCCTGTTTGAAGATATTTTTGTTCGCCTCGGGATACGTAGGGATATAGTGACAGATGGGGGATCCAAATTCACATCTCATATGATTCAGAAGTTGGTTGAGAACTATGGAATTCATCATAGGATTGATTCACCTTATTATCCACAAGAAATTGGCCAAGTGGAGAGTACAAACAATGTTATTAAGGGAATTTTGACAAAGAGAGTAACTAGCCACCAGAGAAATTGGGCTGAAAAACTTCCATAAGTACTGTGGGCCTAGAGAAAAACATGGAGGAATACTACGGCCTTCTCACCATACTAATTGGTGTACAGTAAGAATCCTTTATTACCCATAGATTTCGAAATAAAAACACTGAGAACACAATTATAGGTAAATCTAGATTTTGGCACAACAAAAAGACAAAGGTTGAATCAGCTCAATGAGTTGGAGGAGTAACGAATTGCTACCATTCAGCAGACATAGATCATTCAACAAAAAATACCTAGATGGCATGACAGGTTCATTAAAAATAAGAAATTACATAAATTAGATTGGGCTATCTTGTACGATTCAAGATTCAAGGATTTGAAGGGAAAGATTTGCACCAGATGGCTAGGTCCTTACGAAGTAGACATAGTCTTTGACAATGGTACTGTAAATTTGGTTACCATTGATAGTGCTAAGGCGTCGTTCCTAGCTAATGAGCACCGTCTGAGGTTATATTGTCGACCTGCATTGGAGGATTCATTTTTTAACATTCTTGTAGACTCTAATATTCATGTTATAGCAGCAGGGGGACATTCTCCTGTGCTACCTGAAATTTAATTTTCCAATAAGTGTAATAGTTGAAAACCATTTTTGTGGTAGTTTTTACACCTGTTTAATATATGTATATATAAGTAATTAAAAACAAAACAAAAAACATGATAATAAGAATCTAACAGTGAAAAGCTCTTTTGGGGCACAGTAGGATGATCTAGTAGCAGTTGAAAACCACTTTTGTGGTGGCTGTTACACTCATTTTTTTTCCAGAACATCATCCATTTTTCCTACATATTCTACATGATGGTGTTACACATTTGTTTTCAGTCTTTTATTTTTTTTAACTAATAAAATTTTATGAAGGATAGCGCATTGGCTACCTTGGTTGTTACATATGTAACAACCGAAAACTATCAAAAACATCTTGAAATCTTCATCATCGTCCTGACATGCAACACTTATTACGATAGCTTTAAGGTCACCACCACGATTGCTGGAGAAATCACACCATCACATAAATTTCTTCATCCATGTATTTTCAGGTACGCCACTGAAAATGTAACATTATTATCATCTAATAATTGGTTATTATGGAAAATTTATGACAATCCTTTTGACGGTCGTGGACTGTCATCATCGTTAAAGTTGGGGGGGATGAAGCTTGTCATAACTATGAAAAATCCGTTAGCCTTTAAAGTCGCCATTAATCCCATGATTTACCAAATTTAATATCATATCAACCAATCATGACTGGATCTTGTAAAAAATGATATTTGTACTTGAAGTATGAATTTCTACATAATTTGGAATTAAAAGAAATAATGTGTGGGTACAAACCATAAATTTAAAGCCCTTTTCACCTCTCGATCATCGTGACATTCCATCATCTCCCTCAGCTATAATTTCTTGTCCCCTTTCTTGAAAATTATCAACCCAAATATCACAGAGCACATTGATGTAATATAGGGAGTAGTGCGTTGATAGCCTGGGTAACTAAGCTAAAGGAAGTAATGAGTTATAACAACAGAAGATGGGGGTTTTTGCGGTGAGGTACGAACCAGATTCTATTGAGGCATTACAGAATTTTCCAGAGGCGTATCAAATATTTAGAGATTTTGGGTGGCTCACATATTTTCAGAAGTTGAAGGGTTTAGATGAAGAAATTGCGATGGATTTCTCTAGAAATTTGAACAACTATCGGACCAAAGTCAGGGGTTTGCATATTGAAGTAAAGGAGGAGGTTTTTCCCCGAGTAACATCATTTCTTGTCGAAGGAAGAAGATGGTTCAACAAAAATTTCAATGATCCTTCTCTGAAAGAGGATTTCCTTGAAGGTGAGGAGAAGCTTGAGAAGAAAGGAAGAGGGTCCGACAGGCTGTAACTTCTCCAACCTTGGGTAGATGTTTCTTTGAATCTGATAAAATATATCACCTATGAAGGGAGGTCCATGATTGTTTTTAATTATAATTTTCCCTTATTGAACCATCTTTGGCATCAACAAAGATTTAACCTTCCATATTTCCCATTGGAAATATCAATCATATGGCTATGATAGTCAAAATGGAAGAACACCTAGAAGCTTGTGTTACCAATCACGGTCTCATCAAGTTAATTATGTTGGATTCTTTGAACCAGCAAGGAAACATTCATGAGGAGTTCAAATGAAAGAGGCCTAGAATGAGCTAAGGAAAACAATATGGGACTTCGGGAGAAAGTCAGAAGGAATCTAGAAGCCAAACTCAGTCTTCTAAGGTAGGAATTGAGAAAATTCCCCTTGATAAGCTGATTGGAGACAAATGAGAAAAGAAAATGGTGAAAGTCAGTGTGCCTGTGTAATCATCATCTACAACTGAAGAGCAGGAGGGGGAAGAAGAGATGAATGAATTAGAATAACAACAACCTTGATTAGAAGAACCCCCCTCGTTAGTTAGGGATGAAACTCAGACCCTTCTTATAGAAATTGAGAATTTAAAGAAAGAAAGTGAGAATTTGAAGCAAGAAATAGCTGAATCTAGGAAATCAAAATCCTCAAGGTTAGATATCCTAGATGAAGGTGTTAATAATTTCGGGGGGAGAAAATTCCAGGCTCAGTATGTGTGGCATGTTCCCAAGAATTGGTAGCAACAAGATACAAAGATTGTTTGGAAAGCACCTTCTCAAGGGAAACTCAAACATAACCTTGGGAGGCTGCTCCACAAGAACCTGCTGAAGATATTGTTGCTCCACAAGAACGGATAGTTAAAGCAGATCCTCCCACGGTAATCAACCTGGAAGCTGAAACACAATAACTTTTAGAGGCCACTACTATAGCAAAGTAACCAACAACGGATACAGAGGCTGACTAAGGAAAAAATAAAGGGACTTCTACACAATAACCCACCTATGACGTTGCTTTTACACAAGAACCAGTAGCTGAAGTGGAGAAGTCCCACCTTAGAGAGGTTGTCACACCCATAGTTGATATTTAATGTAGTGGAATCGGGTCATGATGAGGGATGGAGCTCCAAGAAGACTTTATTGATCATTGAGTTGCAATAGTGGAAGTGGGAGGCACTCTCCCTTCAAGAGGGAGTGATCTTGCTGGATGTACATCAGAAGAAAGTAAGTGCCATGTAGGAAAAATGGGTAGAGAAAGAATTGAAGAGGATATGGGAGGAATGGAAAAAAAATCCAACTGCAAAGAAACAAGAGGAACAATTTATATTGTTACAATAGGAGGCTCAGGATTTGACTATTGATAAACATAAGCTTCATGATCTTGCCCTCAACTTGTTGGGGTTAAGGTGGCCTTCCCTATCCTACCCTATATTTCTTTGGGAGCATTATTATTTATTTCATTCGAAATATATCATGGAGTACATGACTTATGTGAGTACTTCTACCCATACGTTTCTTGATCTTTTTCGCTCGAGTGATTTTGATGAACATATCTCGTTGTGCAAGTTGTTTCTGCATAATATTATTTGTGAGCATGTCAGCATGTAGATGGTAGCTATTTTATCCTCATATATGGGAGACATGTAGTTACACGCCTTCATTTCATTCATGTGGAATCAAATTGAGTGGCATCTAACCACGAAATCAAAGAAACTGAGGCCATGGATTATAGAAGAACCTGGAAGGGCGGTTGAACATAGACGCAAAATTAATTTTTTTTAAAGTACTCCATGGTTGAGGGGGCCACCTTCTACCTACAAAAAAGAATCGTAGATTTATGTCTAAATCAGTTTGCACAGCTGAAAAGCTGAGCGCTAACAGGATGCCTTAGGTGAACTGAAGCAAGTAGTTTCTAGTTATAATAAGGGGATTGTTTTGCATTCCAAAATTTCATAGTTGTTGTTACATGTATACTAGAATATGCCTAGATGGTAAAATACATTGGTACATTATAGATTGGATTGAAATTTACATTTCCTTTGATATGGTTGGTAATGGAAGAATACCACGATCACTACGTGTTGAGCGATCATGAAGAAGATTCCTCGCCAAGAAAGTTGTTTACTACTTAGGGGTACAGGTCTCTGGATGAAGACACAACCAATGCCTACAAATTCACCGACCTACATCAGAGGTATAATAAGAGGAGATGAGATTTTTTCATGAAGACATGCACGAAATTTAGCTACGGTGAGATGTTGGGTGTCATTTTTATATTCATTTCCTACATTTTCTTCCCTCATTTCTACCCTTTTGACCTCCAACCTGGGGACTATACTTGCCTTTCTCCTTTCCATTATCTCGAAATATCATAACTTTGCCTTGTTTCATTACCTTGTTGTTCTCATTAACTATTATGATGTATTGTTCCTTTTTTGTGGTTAGCTTAGATGAATATTGGGAGAATTTATTTCGCCTTTTTTATATTCTTTCAAATGCTATTCTATGCATAGGGACTTGGGATATACTGGCGCAAAAAAATAGTTGGAATCATGTTGTTACAACATGCAGTTACATAGCATTACTACCACACACAGAGTGAACACTTTGGCTATCACATCTTTTGTTGTTACAACACAATGCTATTACAGATCCGCTGCTACAGTTGCACTGTTGTTTGTGTATTGCTATATTCTATATATTGATCTATCTTTGAAATTTGTTACACTATGGATGTCGCATTTGAACGACAGTTGTAGGAGCTATCATGTATTGTTATTTATAATAACAACTCTAGGAAGTTTTGACTGAAATCAATGCTTTCTCATTCAAGATTTTATTGAGGGAATTGGTTGTAACTATATTTACATTATTTCAATTAGCATGAGAATAGGGATATTCTCATCACTGATCTGTTCCTCATTTTTTTTTAACATGTAGTTACTATATAGCACAGAACAATATCACCATTTTGAATCTCTAATTATTGATCATCATAATACATAATATCGTGTTGTTGCTGCTACATGCGTTGATTGATCTAATTCTCATTTAGTTCTCATTTCTTCCTGTGCCATGCTAGGGAGGAAGGACCCTCCTCTTTAGCATGGATTTCAGTCATAAGGTAGCTGTATTATATCTATTATTTATTTTTTCATATTTGTGGAGTGTCATTGTTGTTGTGTTAAGTTGTAAGTAGATGTGCTTCAATGCCAATTATTCATTATGTGGTTACACAGATCCAATTATAGGTACCATTTTTTGTAGTAGTGTGTGGCGCACTAGATACTAGTTTATCTGAAGTGTGACTACATTCTTGTAGATCCTTTTTATTCTCACGTAAGAATTAGTTTCAACAATCAGTTCAACAACTATTTCTCGTTTTATTTCCACTTCTAGAATGATGTATTAACATAGAAAGTGAAACTACAATTGAAATAAAAGACGTCCCTGGTCGATAATTTATGTGTACCATCTTAGTAATTTAAGAATGATTAATACAGTCCAACATTTTGGCATTGTTTCCGAGGATCTGGGGGGAATGGAAATGAAAGGAAGCTACAAAGAAACAAGAGGAAAAAATGTTTCTATTATAACAACAGCTTCGGGATTTGACTATTGATAAACAAAAGCTTCATGATCTTGCCCTCAGCTTGTTGGGGTGAAAGTAGCCTTCCCCGTCCTATCCTATCTTTATTTGGGAGCATTATTATTTATTTCAGTTGAAATATATCATGGAATACATGCCTTATGTGGGTACTTCTACACGTACTTTTCTTGATGTTTTTCACTTCAACCATTTTGATTAATAGAGCTTGCTATACAAGTTGTTTCCGCATAATATTATTTGTGAGCATGTCTGCATGTAGATGTTAGCAACTGTATCCTCATATATGGGAGACCTGAAGTTATGTGCCTTCATTTCATTCAGGAGGAATCAAATCGAGTGGCATCTGGCCGTCAAATCAATGGAGACTAACAAAAAAAAGACAACGCTATGAATTATAGATGAACTAGGAAGGGCCGCTGAACTGAGGCGTGAAATTAAATAGTTTTTTAGTACTCCAAGGTTGAGGGGGCCAAATGATACCTACAAAAGAAGAATCGTGGAGTTATGTCTCAATGAGTTTGCATAGATGAAGAGCGAAGCACTGATAGGATGCATCAAGTGCATCGAAGCAAGTAGTTTCAAGTTACAAGAAGGGGATCCTTTTTCATTCCAAAATTTCCTAGTTGTTGTTACAAGTATACCAGAATACGTCCGGATGGTAAAATCCCTTGGAAACTTCTAGATTGAATTCCGATTTAGATTTCCTTTGATATGGTTCCCAGTGGAAGAATACTAGGACCACTATGCGCTGAGTGATCACGAAGAAGAGTCCTACCTAAGATAGTTTTTTGCTAATAAGGGTGATGGGTTAGATGCAGGTGTTAATGAAAAGCTTTCAAATTTTGAAACTATTGCTTCAAGTTAGGGTGTAACTTCTTCTCGATTTTTCTTTGGAGTATCAGTCATAAACCTCCAAATTTCATTCCACAAAAGCAAAATGAATTAAATCCAGTTCATAACCATTTCATGAATTGTGTAACCATAATTATTTAAACTATAGGGAAACATAATAATCTTAACATTAGAACACCAAAGTCAACAGGAAATTAAGCTGGAAACTATAAAAATGTCACATCCATTTTTCATGTTAAACCATATGCATATTTTGGTGCGATATCCATCGGATAAAAGATCTTGATGTGAAGACCATCAGATTAATTGAATTCTGGATGGCTAACTCAAATCATTAAATATAATTTATATAAATTCGCATCCATCAAATAGGTTAACTAACACGAATTTTTTTATGCGATAACCATTGGATTGTAGATTGGACGGTTGTAACTCCACTTGGATTTGTTTGTGATTATGCTGCCTTTTCTTCATTTATTTCAGAAAATTGACACTTTGCATACTTATTCCTCTGAAATCCACTATCAGGTATCAGCAATTAATAACTCCTGGTTAACGATACCATTAAACATTTACAACCTCACAGTAGATGTGGAATTTAAATGTAGACACAGATTTGAAAGATTTAACGCTCACAGAACTCAATTGGAAATCAAATAACCTCAGGAAGTTCGAAAGATAATTAGAACCCTTCGGGATTTGACATTAATACATAGAGAAATCAATTTTTTTTAAATCAAACACTTTATGGCCAAAATCCTAATTCACGTTGTCCAAACTTACATAAATAGTCCATACAAACGTTCAGATCTGCTTCAAAAGGATCAAATTTGCCTAAATTTTGATAAAATCTCTTCGCATGATATTTTCTGTAAAATCCTCAACTAAATACTAAATACATTGAAATAAATACAAAGCGGTTCAAATCCCTCTCTACCAAAAAAATAAATTTCCAACTAAAGGAACCCACTCCTTTGCTTATAAACTTTTTTTTTGTATTTTTGTAATAAAAATGAAGTCTTTTATCTGGAAGCCTCATGCTCTTACATTAGACTCCTGAGGAAAAAATTCTTTATGGGCTCCTGTCCATTAGCTTCCCTACAGAACTGCCCAATTTCTATAACATGATTTCTGTCATCCAGTGTAGCTTCTGCAACTGGTTGATCTTTCCACTTGATCAAATACTCAAAATACTCCTGTCCTCTTGTCTTTTTAGACAATATTTTGTTTGAAATCTTCTCTAGATGCAGTTTTTTTGCTATGGGTAACTGTTTCAACCAATCAATCTCTTCTTTTCCTTCAGCAGTATCATCTGTGTCACTGTCTTCATACCTGTACAAATTAGCAACATTGAAAATTGGAGATATTCCAATGTCAGTGGGTAATTAAATTTCATACGCATTTGCAGAAAATTTTCTCGATACTCTGCATGGTCCAATTTTCTTAAATTTCAAGTTATTATATGCCCTTTTTGGAAATATTTCCTTCCTCAGGTGTTCTAAAACCAAATCTCCAACCTCAAAGTTAACTTCTCTCTTCTTCAAATCTGCTCTACTTTTGTATTTGATGTTGCTATCCTGTAACTATTATTTTACTTGGTTGTTTATTGCTCAAATTTTAGAAGCAAAATCATCTCCTTTAGCACTTGTCATCTCTGCCTTTCCCAAATTTCTTAGTTCATACACTCCTCTTGGCTGCATTCCATAAACTATATAAATGGACATTGTCTTATACTCTTGTTAGGAGAGTCATTATAAGCATATTCAGCCTGTGCCAAAATCTGATCCCATTGTTTAGGATGTTCACCTGCAAGGCTTCTCAAATGATTACCCAAGCTTCTGTTCACCACCTCAGTCTATCCATCACTCAGAGGGTGATAATCTGAGCTAAAACTTAGTTTAGTACCAATATTTTTCCACAATGTCCTCCAAAAATTACCAACAAGTCTGGTATCCCTATCAGAGACAATGATTTTAGGTAACCCATGCAACCTTACAATCTCTTTGAAAAACGAATTAGCAACATCAATAGCATCACTGGTTTTATAACATGGAAGAAAATGTGCCATTTTAGAAAATATGTCAACGACAACATAGATTACATCATTCCCTCTCTGTGTTTTAGGTAAACCCAAAACAGAATCCATACTTACCATATCCCAAGGTCTTTCTGGAATAGGTAGTGGAACATAAAAACCTGTGTTTTGACTCCTTCCTTTTGCATACTGATAAACTTTACAATTTCACACATACTTCTCCACTTTAGATCTCATCTTTGGCCAAAAATAAAAACGACTCAATTGTTCATAAGTCTTGTCTACACCAAGATGTCCACCAAGTCCACCACTATGTTTCTCCTTAATTAAATTTTCTCTGATAGAACAATTTGGTATGCACAACTGATTTCTTTTAAATAGCAAAATTTTTTGTAAGAAAAAATCCAGCCACTTACTTCTATCCAACAAAATAGTATTATTGCATGCTTCAAATGCCTCTTTAAAATCCAAACCTATCTTATACAATTATTTAAGAAAATCAAAACCCAACACTTGAATTTGACTTTCTTGAACTAAAATGCTTTTTCTACTTGAGTCTGCTACTTTGTTTTCTTGGCCATTTATATGTTTCAATAGAAAATTGAAACTTTGAATATATTCTACCCATTTTGCATGTTTCTAATTTAGTTTTTGCCACTACATAATGTACTGTAATGCATGATTGTCTGAAAAAAACACAAACTCTTTAGACATCAAGTAATGTCTCCACTTCTTTAATGACTACACAACTGCATAAAATTCCTTGTCATAAGAAGAATACTTCCTTCTTGTCTCATTTAGTTTTTCACTGAAATAAGCTACAGGTTTGTCTTCTTGACTTAAGACATCTCCAATATCTTCCCCACTGGCATCAAATTTCACTTGAAAAGGTTTGTTAAAATTAGGAAAAATTAAGATGGGCTTTTCTGTTATCTTTCATTTCAACAATTGAAAATTTTTCCCTGCTTCATCAGTCCATCTAAATGGTTGTTTGTCTTTTTTTATGGTTTCAATAATAGGAGCACTGATCTTACTAAAATTCGTCATGAATTTTCTATAGAAAATAACAAGACCATGGAAACTTCTTACCTCAAAAACACTCTTAGGTGAAGGCCATTCTATGATTTCCTTTCTCTTTTCTGGATCCATTTTCAATCCATCAGTAGAAACAACAAATCCTAGATATATAAACTCTTCCTTCATGAATGAACACTTTCTAAAATTTACCAGCAACTTTTCCTGATGCAAGTTCCTTAAGACATAATTTAGATGTCTCATGTGTTCTTCTTTAGATTTGCTGTAAATTAATATATCATCTAGATACACTATTACAAATTTACCAATAAATTCCTTCAATACTTCATTCATAAGCCTCATAAATGTACTAGGATAATTTGATAATCCAAATGGCATTACCATCCATTCATACAATCCTTCATTTGTTTTAAAGGTTGTTTTCCATTCATCTCCTTCCCATATCCTAATTTGATGATAACCATTATTTAAATCCAGTTTTGTAAAATGTCTTGTGCCACTTAAACAATCCATAAAATCTTCAATTCTAGGTAAAGGAAATCTATACCTAATTGATATTTTGTTAATTGCTCTTGAGTCAGTGCACATTCTCCAGCCTCCATCTTTTTTTGGACTCAACACTGTTGGCACTGCACAAGGACTCAAACTCTCTTTGATCAGTTCTTTATCTAACAGTTCCTACACCTGCTTCCTGATTTCTTCATTTTCCAATGGGATTCATCCTATATGCTACTTTATTTGGAAAATTTTCTCTCGAAATCAAATATATATGATGGCTGATCTTTCTAATAGGTGGTAATTAATCAGGAGAATCATCTACAATGATATCATAGTAACTTTCCAGCATCTCTTGAATTTCAATTGGTAAATCATAAATTTTAGTGGAAGTAATTACTACCTTGGGTTTTCAAATTAATGCAAAATTTATCTCATCATTTTCAATCAGATGCAGATATTATTTTCCACTCAGTAATAAAGCTTTCGGATCATGTCTTCTTTTTTATGCATCTTCTTCTTCTATAGGAAACAATGTATGATTGACACCATCCTTACAAAACTTGTATGTGTTCTTTTTCCCATCATGTATAACTCCTCTATCATACTGCTAAGGTCTACCCAGCAGTATGTGACATGCGTCGATACGCATCACATCACACATAATTTTGTCTTTGTAGCTACTGAACTAGAATTCCACTTCACATTTTTCATTCACTAACAGCTGATGTCCTTTCTGAAGCCATGACACCTTGTAAGGTGTTGGATGTTTCTTTGTCTTCAATTTCATTTCTCCACTACTACTGTAGAGACCAAATTATCAGTGCTGCCACTATCAATTACCATTTGACATCATTTTCCTTGAACTTTACACACACTTCTAAACAAAGTATTTCTTTGTGCTGGTTCAACAACTTCCTTTGTTGGTTTTAACAGAATTTTGTTAACTACCAAATATTCTCCTTTCTCTGGTATATTCTCTGCTTCTGGAACTTTTGCTGCTTCTTCTTCATTCTGAGTAAGAATTACATTTCTCTAATTTTTCCCCACATTCTCTGGACATTCATAAGCTCCGTGTCCCAAATTATTACATCTATAACATCTGATTCCTCTTTCTCTGTCTCTGCCTCCTCTTCCTCTAGAAAAACTCCCTCTTCCACTTGCATTGCCTTCTATGGATGTATGCTGACTTGAGCTACTACTACCTCCTTCTCTAGGTGGTGTAGGTCTTACTTTACCACCTTGACTTCCTCTTCCTCAGAAAGTACCTCTACCTCTGGCAGATTACTTCCTCATGAGTTTTTCTTCAGCCTTCAAGGCCATATGATAAGCCTCTTCCACCAATTTATGAGATAGTAGACTTATCTGATCTTGTATCTCCATTTCGAGACCATTTATATATCTTGCAATATTTTCTGTTGTATCTTGAATTTGTCCTACTCTTATGTTCACTTTATAAAATTCCTTTGTGTATTCTTTGACTGTCATTGACCTCTGTCTAAGATTCTGCATTTGTCTAAATAATGAAAATTGATAATCACTTGCCAAAAACTTACTTCTCAACTTTTCCACCATCTTGTTCCAAATTTTTATTGTCTGCTTACCAAGTCTCCTTCTTTCTTCCTACACTCCATCCCACCAAAGTGTTGCATGTCCTTTCAATTTTGTGACAACAAAATTTACCCTTTTTCCTTCTTCCATTTTTTCATAATCAAAGAAATTATCCATGTCACTAACCCAATATATCAACTCCTCTAGGTTTAAGCCTCTTGTAAAAATTGAAACTTTAAGTCTGGGTTTAGATGTGGATGTCAACACTAATTTAAAAAATCTCATTTCAGGAGTAACTTCTGCAGGTTATCCCTCTTCTGGAGATTCAACTTCAGGCTCACTGACATCTCCAGCATCTGCATCTCTTTGCTTTCCCATTTCCAATGCTTCTAATCTAGCTTGCATCTATTGCATAAATTCCATCACTTTAGCATTTGAAACTTGTCTTCCTCTTCTTCAACCAACACCACCTCCTCTTCCTACTCTGTAAGCCATGTTGCATTTCTTTTCCTATTTTTGATATCTTTCTGAGTGTCTAAAGGCTATTCTGATACCACAAATGGTGGGTTAGATGCAGCTTTTAATGATAAGCTTTGAAATTTTGAAAATATTGCTTCAAGTTAAGGTGGATCTTCTTCTTGATTTTTCTTTGGATTATCCGTCATCAACCTCCAAATTTCATTCCACAAAAGAAAAATGCATTAAATCCAGTTCATAACCATTTCATGAATTGTGGAACCATAATTATTTAAACTATACAGAAACATAATAATGTTAACATTAGAATGTTGAAGTCAACAAAAAATTAAGCTAGAAATTATAAAAATGTCACATCCATTTTTCATGTTAAACCATATGCATCTTTTGGTGCGATATCCATTGGATCAAAAATCTTGATGCGAAGACCATCATATCAATTTAATTTTGGATGGTCAACTCAAATCACTAAATATGATTTATAAAAACTCACATCCATAAAATATGTTAACTAACACGTAGTTTTTTATGCGATAACCGTCAGATCGTAGATCAGACGGTTGTAACTCCACTTGTATTTTTTTTTTATTACACTGCCTTTTCATTGTTTCTTTCAGCAGATTGACACTCTACATACTTATTCCTCTAAAATCCGTTGTCAGGTATCAACAATTAATAACTCCTGGTTAACGATACCATTAAACATTTTGCAACCTCACAGTAGATGTGAAATTTAAATGTAGACACACAAATTTCAAAGATTTAACATTCATAGAACTCAATTGGAAATCAAATAACCTCAGGAAGTTTGAAAGATAATTAGAACCCTTCGGGATTTGACATTCATACATAGAGAACTCATTTTTTTTTAAATCAAACACTCTACTGCCAAAATCCTCATTCACGATGTCCAAACTTACATAAATAGTCCATAAAAATGTTCATATCCACTTCAAAAGGATCGAATTTGCCTAAATTTAGATAAAATCGCTTGGCATGATATTTTCCCTAAAATCATTAACTAAAAAATAAATAGATTGAACTAATTACAAAGCGGTTCAAATACCTATCTACCAAAATAGTAAATTGCCAACTAAAGTAACCCACTCCTTTCCTTGTAATTTTTTTTTGTATTTTTGGAATAAAAATGAAGTATTTTATCTCAAAGCCTCATGCTCCTGCATCACAGGGGTACAGGTCTCGGGCGAAGACACAACCATCACCTACGACTTCACCAACCTACATCGGAGGTATAATCGGAGGAGATGATATTTTTTCATGAGGAAATGCAAGCACTTTAGCTGGGGGGAGATGTTGGGTGTGATTTTATATTCATTTCCTTCATTTTCTTCCCTCATTTCTCCATTTTTGGCCTCCAAACTTGGTACTATACCTACTTTTTTCCTTTCCTTTATCTTCAAATAGCATAACTTTACCTTGTTTCATTACCTTCCAATTATTGTTAATTATCATGATGTATTGTTCCTTTTCTGTGGCTAAATGAAATGAACACTGGCATAAGTTCTTTGGACTTTTTTCTATTCTTTAAGATACTATTTCAGGCACAGGGACCTGGGACATACAGGTGCACAAAACCAGTTGGAAGTGTGTTGTTACAACGTGTTGTTACATGGTGTTACTACCACACGTGGAGTCAACAATTTGGTTGTTGCATATTTTGTTGTTACACCGTGATGCTGTTACAGATCCCTTGCTATAGTTGCACTGTTTTTTTCATATTACGAAATTTTTGATGTTGATCTCTATTTGAAAGATGTTATGCTACAAATCTCGCATTTCAATGATATTTTTAGGAGTTATCATGTATTGTTACTTAGAATAATAGCTCTAGGTAGTTTTTATTGAAATGATTGCATTCCCATTCGGGATTTTTATTGAAGGAATCAGTTGTAACTATATTTACTTTATTTCAATCAGCATGAGAATCTAGAGATTCTCATGACTTAGCTGTTCCTAATTTTTTTTAATATGTAATTATTATATAAAATCTCAGAACTTCAAGGTCAGGGGGCTTAGCATAGAACAATATCACCATTTTTACTTTGTAACTTTTGATCATCATAATAAAAAATATCTTGTTGTTACTATTACATGTGTTGATTGATCTAATTTTCATTTAGTTCTCATTTCTTCCTGCGCTCTACTAGGGAGGAAGTGTCGTCCTCTTTAGCATGGATTTCAATCGTAAGGTAGTTGTATTATATCTATTATTTATTTCTTCATATTCATGGAGTGTCACGTTTTTTGTGTCAAGTTGTAAGTAGATCTTCTTCAATTCCAAGTATTCATTATATGGTTACAAGATCCAATTAGAGGTACCAGCTGGTGTAGTTAGTGTGTGGCATGCTAGATACTGATTTATCTGAAGTGTGATTACATTCATTTAGATTCTTTTTATTCCTGCAAGAGTGTTAATTTTAGCAACTGTTTCAGCAACAATTTCTCCTTGTTTTATTTCCCCTTTTGGAATGATGTATCGACACAGACAGTGCAACTACCATTGAAATGAAAGACATCCTTGGTCGATAATTTATGTGTACCATATTAGTCATTTAAAAGTGATCAAAACAGTCCAACATATAGTATGGTGAGGAGAATTCATGTGTGAACCATAGGTGGTGAGACAATTCCTAGAATATTTCTTTTTAAAAATTATTTCCATGATTAGAGACTAGCTCTTTCAACACACCAAACCGCGCGATGACATGGTTGAACAAAAACTGTGTCGTGGTTGCTGCCGCATTATCATATGTGGGCATGGACTCTACACATTTGCTGAAATAGTTGACAAAAAAAATTATGTACTTGTGGTTGACAGACGATACATCATTTCAAGTCATAAAAGTGATTCCCCATTTGCAAAAGGGACTAGCTACAATGACCGAATGTAGAGGAGTGGGAGGTGCTTTTGCCTTGCGAGCGAAGCATTGGAATCTCTCACATATTTTGACTGTCATAATGAAATATTGGAATAAGGTGGTCAACAAATAACCTTCCCATAGAAATTTTTGGGTGGTATCCATCGCAAGGAGGTGGTCTTCACAAGCTCCACTATGACAGACATTAAGGGCTTGCTCAACTTGGTCGTGCATGAGGCATCAACATAGGATAGTATTGATGCCTAACTGATAAAGGATGTCTCCCATGAGGATGTATCAAGGGGCCTCATGGCGTATGCACCTTTGTTCGTCATGTGTGAGTTTTGGGTTGAACTCTTGGGTTTTTAAAAATAGGAGGATATCGCTATACCAAGGATCATCAATCGTCACTAAAAACAGATGTTCTTCAGGTAGTGAGTCATTGACTAGGGATCCTTTAGTCTGAATTGGTTGGTCATTGATGAGCTAAGCTAAGATAAAATCGTTTTTTCTCTTGGGGGAGCTAAAATGTAGGTCAAAATCAAGTAGTATGACTACCCATCAAACATATCAATGGTTCATCAAACAACGGGTTAGTAGGTATCTCATGGGGTTGATAGTTGCGACAAATATTGTAGTCCAAAAGATAATGTAGTGCCAAATGTTTTAGACTGCGTGTATAAGAGATAGGGCAATTTTTTCTTCGGGTTCATATCCTAAATCAGGGCTTGATAAGTTTTTACTAACGTAATGAATTACGTGTTCTTTACCATCAAGTCTAAGTTGAATTAACACCCCGGTTAAGGCGTTTCCGAGGCTAACAGATATAGGGTGTAATGTTTGTCATAATTTTGTGGGATGATCAATGGGGATGAGGAAAATGTGTATTTTAGCACCTCAAACTATTGTTGGGCTTGAGCATCCAATTTAAATGGGATATGCTGACGAAGAAGGCATAGGAATCGTTGTGCACAAGTGGCATAATCTGGGACAAAGCGTCTCAGGAGATTGTCTTTCGCCTACAAGATTTGGAGTTTCTTGAGGGTTATTGATAGTGGCACCTCTTTGATGGCCTAGAACTTGAGGGGGTCTACTCTAATCCCTTATTGGGATACTATAAATCCTATTAGTCGACTTGCATTGATGCAGAATATTCACTTGAGAGTGTTCACGCGTAGGTTGTAATGTTAACATATTTGGAATACCAATCATAAATCTTCCAGAAAATCACTTCAATTCTTGGATTGAATGGTGAGGTCATCCAAGTAAGCGAGGATAATATCAAATAGGTCATGAAAGATATAGTTCATGGCCCGCTGGAAAGTGGCTCTAGCATTTTTAATACTAAATGGCATAACTTGGTATGCGAACGTGCCCGAAGGGGTGGTGAATGTCATTCTTTTATCGATCGATATGCTGAATTTGAATATGATTATACCATGAGAACTCCTCCATGTAGGACAGGGCCTCATTCTCGATGGAAGCATCAATGACCTAGTTGATGAATGGGGTAGGGTAGTTAGGGTAGTTGTCTTTTGGACAGGGTTTGTTCAAATCTCAGAAATTAGTACAAACGTGAGTGGTCCCTGTTTTTTCATGATGAGAATAAGGTTGGAAACCCACAAAGTGTAAGCTATTGGGTATATAAACTCGAATTTATGAAGCTTTTCGATTTCTCACTTGATCACTTCTACCTTAAATGGGTGCAATTATCTTTGTGTCTGGCATACTATTGGTATGTCAGGCTAGGTGTCAATATCATGTTCTATTATAGTGGGGCTAAGCCTCGAAATTTCTGAATAATCCCATGTGATGATGCCTCTATACTTTGGAAATGATTTTCTGTAAGATTTTACTTCATCTGGTGAGCATGCTATCCCCAGTGAAATTTTTTTTTCTTTTTCTTGTTCTTCTACTGATATTTACCTTGATAGTTGGTGAAATACTGGACATGTTCCCAGGATGGGATTCTTGAACCAGTCAACATTCCTAGGTCGGAGGAGGTATTTTGATTCAATATCATATATCTCTTGGTTTTCTGGGTTGTTAGTGCCATATGTTTTTTTGGGAAGAAAAAATGAGCAGTGATGAATTGCATCCCATAGACAATATGACTCCATCACGGCCTCCTAACTATCCTCGTTTGAATGGAACAAGGCATCTTAGGAGGAGTGAGTTTGTGTGAGGCCATGAAGATTTGTTTCAGGCCTAACAGAGCTTGTTGATAGACATGAATAATATTCCATAGTTGATGTTGTGGAACTAGACGAGGTCGAAAAGGTGCATACAGATTGAGTTTGCACCATCGATGGTATAACTACTTTTGTAGTTGTAGCGGTATCGAAATAAATGAGAGATGAGAAAACACCACGAGTCATGGTTCCCATGCATGATGAGATGAATTGTATTTCATGCTGCATGTCATCGACATTGGATGGTGGAGGAATTTTCATTGTGGTGGATTTCAAGAGAGAAAGCTTATGTTCCTCACATGGCGTACTTAGGGTACTTGCACTTTCTTACATTTGGAAGTTGTGCTAAGTACAGAGGAACCTAAATGTTACCATTAAGTAGAATGACTCTCTTTCATGATTGTGGCTCGTGAAAATGGTGCATGGTGTCATGGTGCTTATCGAGTAGATCGTATGAGAACCAACACTACTCTTTGTCCCAGAAGTGGACGCTCGGAGATGATTCGGCATTGGGGCATGATTACGCTTTTTCCATCTCTGAGTCTTTGATTTTGGATAGTCTAGCTCCTTCAGGGAGGTTAGAATGAATGATTCCCTTTCCACTCGTAGCCTTGGGAGGTACTCACGATCTATTGTATGATGGAATTGTGAGAAAATCCCGCAATAGCAGTGCATGATCTTCTCTTGATTAGAGAATTTTTTTTGTACGATGGGGGTGACCATGCGAATACTATTAGTAAGGTTATTCGGTTCCCTACATTAATTTATTTGGTGGTATATTATATCACATATCCTTCATGACGTCCTTAGTTATTTTGGACCCTGATAAGGTGATAGGTTGTCCTATCCTTCCTAATGTTTTGGTAATGAGAGGAAAGTTGCCTCAAGATAGGTTTCCTTGTGTTCATTTGTCTTGGTTCTAGACAAACTATATCTGGGTATTGGGTATCCAACAGGCGTATGGTGTCTATTAAAGGGAATACTTGGGAGATGTAAGTACAGTGTCGACTATGATGGTTGTGATGACAAAACAGACAAGACTATCGTTCCTTGGTACTCCTTTCCCTTTAGGCTGCTGGGGTGATTGGATACCTTTTATGGAGCAATTATAGATCCAGGCATTGGGAAACTAAATGGTTACATGTGTTGCATAATGTGAAGGTTGGTATTATCTATGGAGGGTGGTTGGGGGTGAAGATGTGCCCCTCTAATAGTTTTTTTTCTGCTGACACGAAGAAAATGGACGTGCTTGTTATGTTTTCTTGCATCGTCAAACTTTCCATGAATTCTGAATATGATTCGTCTATTGTGGCAAGGCATACTATGGCCTAGCCTAAAATATTTAATGCCAAACAGAATCAAGGGATATAATGGCAATGAAGAACTAGGTGGTCACCAGAACACACTCGACATGAATATTTGACTGCTCATAAGCCTTCGTAGTATACATGGTTGATAGGATACCATCTCTGAAAAAATTCTAGGGCTACGTAGTCAGTAATGAAGTGTTCACATTCATCACATAGTGTACAGATTTGAATAGGAGTTGGAGGGTGATAATGTGGCGGAGGTGGTCGTTTAGGTGACTAACTCTCTTCAGCCACATATGGTATGGTCCTTGTTGTTTCCATCCCTCGAAAGGTGGTGTTGTTTGCAGATTCTGTGTTCGACCTCGCTAGGTTAGAATTTTCTATGATGAACCATCACATGAGATCCAACATTGACTAGAATCGATGGATGTATGTACTTTGGAGCACATGATGGTTGCTGCGACAGATCTGACACATATGTCGTTGATGCCGAGCTAATTTTCTTTGGGAAACATGGCATATTTGGTACCAACGGGTGAACACGCTTAACTTGGGACTGTTGGAAATACTAAGAGGGGAGTGAATCAGTATTCCTTTCAATTAGAGTATTAGTTAATATTCAATTATTATTATTGTTTTTGCAATGATAGCAGTAAAAAAAAGGAACATAAATGCACATATTTTTTAAGGTGGAAACCCACTCCGAGACAAAAACCACCTAATGCTTTTCTAATAATTCTTTAATATTCAACTCCAATTGAAAATAAAGCTCCAACTTCCTAGAATCTAGAAAAGAATTCTTCTCCAGCTCCCACTGGATGGATGCTCCAATGCCCAAGATTCTTCAGTAGTCAACTGAACGGATGCCCCAACACCCAATGAGCTACAACTCACCCTAGCACCACCCTACCACCCTATAGAATAATAAAATAAGAATAGACTCTCGTACCAGGGAAAATGGTCCACTTTACAATGATATAGAATGATGTAGAAGAAGAAGAAACACTAGACCATAACCTGAACTATGACACAACCACCTAATGATGATCCTAGACCTTCCGACTCTGCCTCTTCAACTCTTGGTAGATAGACACTAGTACATTTTTTTACAATAATGTATTTACAATGACTTAGTACAATGATACCTTTACAGTGACTATATGCAGTGTTGCCCACTTGAAGACTTCATATGATGAAATTCTTGCTGCTATTCTACACCTTGGTTACTTCTCTTGTCATGCTACCCTCTACTGCACCTTGCTTTGCTTTTCTGCCCTAGAAATTCAGGTCCTTTACAGCCCTTGATAACACATGATCTAGCTTTGTATTTCCTTCTAGGAGGTCGATATTGAATCTGGTGTTTCTCTGATATTTCAAATCCCCAATATTTGATTTTCGGTCCTATAGTATTCCTCTGTGTCTTCTTTCCAATGCCATAGGTCTGACCCAATTTGGATTCTTCAAGTGATATTTATGCCCAATCTCTCACAATTCCCTAATTATGGACTGTTTCAGTAGAGCGAAATTGTATGGCCTTCCACGTATTACTATTTATTTATTCAGATCTGAAATTGATAGAGAGAAAACTACATTCCATGCACTATCTACTATGTTTTACATAATTTCAATATGATACTTAGAGAGAGAGTTATGATAATTTTCCAAAGGTCACTTCTTTGAGATGAAATTCAGGAGCCTACAAAAACACTGACTTCCACAGATCATATCTCCGAACATATTGTGCACCTTGATCTGAAATTTCTACAGCAGCTTCCTCAGGATTTCAGCTTCTTAACCTTCGTAGAAACAAAGTTAGAGCGGAAATTCCATGATGACATGTTTCAGATGGCGAAATCCCTTGCCTTAGGAGGATATGAAGATGACAATTTATATAAATTCTTAGGTTGAGAGGGGATTCAAAAAGTGAACATGGGAGGGATTTTAGGAGATTAAAAAATATTAATTATGACTTTTTAATGACCCGTTCCACAACCCCATGGGGTTTTAGCCCACTAACTAAGGTACAAACTTCAAACATGAATATCTCTCAAACCGTGAAGAATTATGTGGCATGCCATATATCAACGAAAACATCTCGACAATTAGAAACCATAAAAATATTTTTGACCCAGAATATATCAATTTGGTAGGTCGAAATTCCCATGCAATATTAGGGTAGCCCCTAGTGCTACTTGGGTTGACATCAATGACAACCGCTGATCAACAGGGACACTGTGTGACTAAGTGGTCAAGCTCATTGCATAGTTCACAAAATAGGGTTGGTTGAGTGGCCTCTTTTTTCCGTGTTTGGTCTTTTTGTGTGACTACGTATGAGCAAGATGTAGGTTCCTCTCATAGGTACATTATGGTTCTAGGTTTTTCCTCATCCATCTGCATGGTTGGATTTCAGGGATCATGTTGGTATGATTGCTCTAGCGATTGCAAGCCATCCCTATATCATGGAATCTTTGGGTCGTGATGGGTGTAATTCCCATAATGGTTACATATGGCTCACGCGTGGTTGGCGCGGAATGCGTTCCCTTGATTTTTTGTGGCATATTCCTTTTTACAGGAACTTGAGGCCACAACATTTATTTCAGTGCTTAGAAGATGTTTTAACTCATCCAATTCAGGGAAAATATTGGTAGGATTCCCTACGATATCACATAATGCATAAGGTTGCAATGCCCTAGGTATATTGGGGTTTTCAATTTCTTCCCTTTTTTCTCGATTTTCATGGTCATTCTAACTGGCACTACTAAGGGATTTTCCTTAACCAGTGTAGCCTCCTGAGGAGTGATAAGAGTTATCCCTACATAAGAGATGCGAGGACTTCCGAGCATGGCTCATGGGACCAAATACTAGATAGTTATTTCGAAAGCCATTTTTGGCAATGTTAAGTTTCCAAGACTTTCTTTGACACAAAACCAGGTGGGGGGTGTAAAAATGGGGCTTGGGTGATGGTGTAGGGTAGGAAAGCCATGTCAACAGCTTCATTTTCTATACTACTAATCTCCATCTCTAGGTTGGTCTCAGTGTTTGATGGTAGTATCATGCACAGTGGTACCACTATGACCTCGAGGGTTTCCTTTGGTATGATAGGGGGATCTCATAGGAATGATCCAAGGAAAGATGATGGTTTGAATTGACCGGGGCCATATTCTTGGTATCGCATGACCGACTCTATAGTTGTGTATACGTAAGGTAGAAATACATCGAGATCCGTCATGGGTTTCTTATCATAGAATGTAAGTTAGTCAACTATCATGATTTGATATTCATGGGGGAACATCATCACCTGAAAAATGAAGGATGCTATGGCAGTCATGGAATACATATAAATCACCTGGAGGAGTATATTGTAGTCAATTTGGGCATCCAAGACTTCAATGTCTATGAGTACTATTTTTCTGGCCAAGTTTATAGGTACATTTTGATATAGACTGACGAGAGTTGAAGGTTGATTGTCGTATGCTCCGAGCATGATGTCAGATGGCTTCAGTTCGGGTGATCCCAACATCTACCAAATGGACTTGGACATGATGCATGTAGTTTCACCTTCGTCAATGATACATCAGTGTATGGTGATATTTCAGACTGACACCAATATCTGGAAGGTGACCAGGGAAGGAAGACTAGGGATGGCTTTGTTTAAGTCAAAATCCATTAGATGTGAATTGGAAGGGTCACACCTAATGAGGAAAGTAAGACTTCCTTCTATTTTGGGCATGACAGTAGGACCTTTAAGGCTGAGATGGCAGCGAGTGATTGTGCTAATTCATCCTCGATGTTGTAGTTATGGTCAGATTTTGAGTGGTGTCCTACGCCCCTAACAGAGAAAAAATTAAGGATGTAAGTTTATCTTAAAGCTTAGAAACCTTGGAAAATATTACTAATCTCTAATATCAAAATTTTAAAATGTTTGATGATAATTTTGTAAAAATGTTTATATTTCTAATTATTTCGTGTTATAAAATATATAATATTGAAAATTTTTAAGGTAAAATAATTTGTATTCTATAAAATTTAGGCGAATTAATTTTTAGAAAAAATGGAAAAAGTCGATTTTTTTTTATGGGAAACGTATGGAATATTAGCCCAGTAGCGAATATTAGCCCCTGAAATTTCCCCTGCCGCCTAGTTGGACCCTTAACCATCTTTGGAAGGGGCTCAATAGGTAGTTTGGATATGGTTAATGGTGTAGTAGGTGCACTCATGCTCTCACTTCATGGGCTAGTGCCCGAGGGGGTTCCATAGTTCTGATTCCTTAGGCGGAAGAAGATTTCTTCACCACTCATGTAAATTTTGTGGCTGCCATTCCTGAAATAATTTTGGGGTGGATATTTTTGTTGGGTATTAACCACTCCTTGGCGGGGGAAGGGCTCCTGCATTACAATGGTCTACTATGTAGGTCCCCATTTCCCACGATTACCCTAAAGTTTTTTCAGTTCAGGGAGTTCAGGACAGTGGTGAGTGTGATGGTCGTACTCACCACATATGGAACAAGAATGGTTTTCCCTTAGATTGGACCTATTTTTATTCCCTTGGGTGTTTTTTTTTGGCTCTTGGTTTTGATTTTTGTTGGGGTTTCCCCCAAAATGAGATCGTGGGGGGCATTGCTATTTACTGCCCCCCTCTCTAGAGTCTCCTTTTTGTTTATTCTTAGGATTTTTCCTTGTAGTGTTAGGAAGATTATTATGGTTCTCCTAGTCATAGGATTGGTGTATCTAAGCCTAAGATGGTTGCATGAAGTTCACCGGTGCATTGTTTTGCGGTGGTGGGTTTTGTGCAAGGGAAGGAGAATATTGGTCTCCATGTCCCTGGTTGGTGCATGATTGCTAGGGGAAATCTCTTCCATCAAAATTCCTGGCTGAGTACTGGGTCCCCTGCAAGGGAGGGTATGATCCTCCCTACTGTTGGTGGTGTGATGACACCCTATTTTTCATATTTTGCAAAGGTGCATATTGACTTTGGTGGTAGCCAGGTTGTGTCATGTTCTAGGTAGAATCATATAAGTAACCAGGGTACTGGATACTACTGCTTAGGTGGCCTTAGGGCAATGACTCGATAAATATCTTTGTAGTATTGGACACTCCTCGAAGTTCTTTGTAAGTTTTCAAGTGCGGGGCATTAGGCAACACATTGTAAATGTATCTTGATTGGGTATAAACGAGTTCGAGCAGTTGGGCTTTGCAAATGGCGTCTTCCTCAAAGGTAGGTCCTTTTTTCACCACATCTTTTGAGATCTATGCTATGAGATTTTTCAAAAACATGTCCAGTAAAACTTTATCATCGAGTTTGGATTTGCACAAAATATGATGTCACCGTCATTCATGGAGATGGTCTAAGATATAGACAGGAGGAATTTGCCTAAAATGAGTAAAAAAATCCATCCTAAAATCATGATGGAGGCATATATGAAAATAAGTGAGGAACGTAGTAGTGAGGGTGCTAAAGTTTCCATGTGAAGCAGAAGGTTGCTCCACATACCATTTCACAGCAAGTATGGTTAGGGTGTGTTGAAATAATATAATTCGAATAGTATCGTCAATAATATTATTAAATGAACACCATAGGTGGAAATTTATGATATGATTTCCTGGGCCTTCCAGTTTCTTCCCTTTCAATTTTGGTATTTCTGAGGGGAGCTTTGTGGGAATTGGGGGCCAATTCGGGTTGTGTGCAATGGGGTCATTAGTTAGATTTGATAGATTTGGAAGGTTTAATGATGTTAAACAGGGTGACTGAGTATTGACTTCCATTGCATACTGTGGAAACACAGACATATGAGTGTGATGATGTATGGTGGGTGTCAGGGGAGTATTACCCTATGATGTACCTTATTGTGTTCTCTAACAACTCCCTGAAGTGGTAGCACTCCTTTGTGCTTTGGGGGTTATGGGAGGAGTTGAGTGTGGTGACCTTGCTGGGGTTTCCACTAGTGTGGTGTTGGGTGATTCTCTGGGGTTTCCAACTAAATATTCCCCGATAAAGGATGAACTGATACTGGTGGATATGTTTCATCTTTGATTCCTAAATGGCGAAATACCTGACACCCATCCCTCTAATGGGGGGAGGTCCAAAAAAATTATAGATAGACGAGGTACCATTTAGTCCGTTATGGTGTCGACTGGCTTAATACTAGAAATATTTTGGGTGTATTGAGAGGAAGAAGATTATTACAAAAGAAAATATGATCACATACATTAAAAAAAGTGAAAAATAAAAGGTAAGTTTTCCTTTAGAATAATGTTATGTCATCAAGAAAGAAAAAAAAAATATGGTTTGGTTGTTTTGCGTATGGTACTCAAAAATCTTAGAAAGACCTAATCATCTTCACACTCTCAAATGTAACTGGGCCTTGAGAAGATGTCTGCTGATGGGTACTGGGGCTAACATCCTGAAAGAACTGGTGATGCCTTCCAGTAGCCTAATAATCAACCAAGGTAAAGGTATGTGCATCGAGTGCTTCCTGCACTGTCACCTATAGAGAAGGATGCCCTAGATTTGGAAACTAAAGTACCATCGTCCCACATGAGCGTTTGAGTCTAGAGCTTCTTGGTATTCAGCTACTAGTACCGAGCACTAGATGGGTTAGGTGGCCCTAAAGAGTACCTCACACACTGGGCCTAAGCTTAACCCTCTTTGAAATGGGTCTTTGTAATGCCCAGGTATTCTGTTCCATGGGCGGATAGACATATTTTAAGCTCCTTAAAAATTCAACATCTATGTTTCAAAATGTATAATGACCATGACGTAATATTTGATGCCTACAACCGATAGTCCTAACCTGAAATATAATTTCTTTTATGGCCCCATTGGGGAGAATTTAGTGAGTTCCATTAGTGGTTAGTTTTTGAGAATCTTAATTTTGTTAAGGTGTGCTTTGGTGATGTAACTGTAAGAAGAGGACAAAGGTCCCAACACACTGGGTGCTTTCTCGTCCAATTCTTACCGATGCTTTGTGTGTGCTTCGGAGTGTACAATCACAAGTGTTATGAGATATGGATATTCGGTGATCCTTTACAATTCTTCTCTAATTACGCTATGTGTGATTGTTCCTTGCAGAAAGATAAATAATGTGTGGATGATGGGCCACTTACACCCTGCCTAGTTAGACTAAGTTTTGCATGATAGGGAGATGGAAAATTATCTTAAGAAAGCTTTCATATGCATAGCCAAGCTCACCGAGAGGTGCAAGGGTGGCAGAGATTACTTCCATTCTTTTTGATATTTTGGTCGAGGTCTCGAATCCTAATGAAAAAAATTGAAAAACAAGAAATTAGCTAAAGATGTGTGGATGTATGGGTCACTTACTTTTCCACTAATTATTCTATGTGTTTGGTATATTTTACCAGCAAATCGCTTGTTCAGATAGAATTTGTGGATTTAAGGCCACTTACTTTCCCCTACTTAAACTATGTGTGATTTTTAATTATAAAAAACTAAAAGTAAAAAAAATATCTAGTAATATAAACTCCAGAAAAAAGCATGCTAACCTATCATGTAATACCAGATCACAGTGATGGAAAATTTATTATGTTTTTCCAACACCTTACAACTGCAAAAAAATGAGAAAAAATAGTGAAAAATGAGCTCACTACCTACAACACGGATTATTTTCACATAGGCACAAGGTTTGTGTGTCTCTCTGGGCTGAATGCACGTGGATTATAGGGACTGAATTTTTTTTCCTTATCTGAGCCAAATTTCTCATTGAGGCTGACTAAAAAATGTTGAGAGGAAGCATGAGTGATCTTGCAGCAAGTCTAGGAAGGAGGGAGGACCTGCACTCAACAACCGCTAGCTTAAAATAAAGAATGAAGTGGAGTCACCATTCTTGTTATAGTGTATTCAAGGCATGGGTGAATTAAATACACTGTGCTTAATAGGGAGGTTGCTTTCCTACAAGAAAATCACAGGTATATTGCTTTTTTAGATTGTTAGTGGAATAAAATAACATGTAGTAAACTAAGTAAGGAACATAACATGCTACATTAATGAAGAAACAAAAAGAAAAATAATCATGTACAATAACAAGCTGAATCGAGTCAAACAAACTAATAATTAAAATGGAGAACTATCTCCCTTTATTAGGTGTTGGTGGTAAAAGAAAAAATGATGCTAAATCACCTGAAATGGATCCTTAGAGATATGGAGTTTTCATACCCAAGGAAAGGGGGTCTCTTCCCCTTAATCTCCTTGAAAGCCTCTCTCTCCCCTTGACAGATGGTAGAATGATGGATACTTCGTGAAATTATTCTCTTGGATTGAGGTGTTGGGTGGTGAACAACTGAATCCTTCCAATCCTTCTTGTTGCTCAAAAAACACAATGCTGATTTTCTCTCAAGAAATTTGGCAAGCATAACAATGTGGTCTCATGTTTTTTTAGAAAAATTTAAAAATTTACCTCTCTTAGTAGAATATGGATGCTGACAAAAGAGTGGGGGGATTTTTCCTTTGTGTGTTGCACTAACGCGCCAATTTGTCTCAAATGAGGTTGTATTTGGTGTTGGGTGTGGAGCCCGATTATCTTGTTTATTTTGTATCGCAACGTTGGACCCTATACCTTAATGGGGCGGCAACGCCGCCCGTAATTAAATGCTACCTGGGGGGTTCAGGGGGGGCGGCTGTGATTTTATGGAGGCCCCCCCCTGGCGAGGGGCTTTAGTGGTAGCGCCCATGAAGCTAAAAACAAATGTAAAACTGCCTGGTAAAAGTATAGTAATTTCTATTCAATCTGGGTTGTTCATTAGGCAGATGATATGACGGTAGAAGTTATGTTTAGTTTAGGGTTTTTTTCCCTAGAAGGAAACCCCTCGCTTGTATGATATTATTTTATTGCGGCTGTGCATTGTATGTGTATTCTGAGAGCGAGAAACTGATAGAGAGGCTGTGAGAGGGACCAGAGGGCATTACAATGGATCTCTTGTAGGTTGTGTCTCGTCATTTTGCTAGATACTAAAAGAGAAGGACTGGTTGTTCAGGCTGGACGTAGCCCAAACTGGGTGAACCACGTATATCTTTGTCTCTTTGGTTTTATATGTTTTGTGTGCTTGAGTTTTCCACATATTTTGTGTTGCATTGCTCTGTAATATATATATATATATATATATATGTATGTATGTGTGTATGTATATATGTATATATATAATTTTCTAACAACTGGTATCAAATTCAAAGGTCTATTTGGCTAATAAACTTGCAGGAAAGAAGGGTTACTGGTTCAAGTGGGAGAAATGGTGGAAGATGGTAAGTTTAGGGTCAAGAAATTTAATAGCCAAAAATTCTCACTGTGGAAGATGCAGATGGAAGATTATTTGTATTAGAAAGATCGATACCTACCATTGAGTGGAGAAACAAAGAAGCTGACGATTAAGACAGATGAAAAATGAGAGTTCTTGATAGAAAGGAACTTCGAATAGTATGGTTGTGGCTTGTGGCATCGGTAGTCTTAAATATTTCTAAGGAAACAACAACAAAGGGTTTGATTAAGGCATTCACAAAACTATATGAAAAAACCTTGCCCTCAAACAAGGTATTTCGTATGAAATGTTTATTTAATATGGAGATGTCAGAAGGTGGATCTGTTGCAGACAATTTAAATGATTTTAATACAGTTACCAGTCAGTTAAGTTCTATAAGGGTAAAATTTGATGATGAAGTTAGGGCTCTACTATTTCTATTCTCTTTTCCAAAAAGTTGGAATGGTTTAGTTATAGCCATTAGTAACTCTATCTTTGGATCTAGTACTTTAAAGTTTGATGATGTTGTCAGTGCTATCCTTAGCGAGGAAATGTGATGAAAAATCTCCTATGAGACATCGGGTAATGCTTCGAGTGCAGAGTCCCGGGGAAGAAAAATGGAAATAGGAAAGAGCACGGGATATCGCATTAAATCAAAGAAAGGACACCTGAAGGAAGACTCTAGATCTCAGAAGGGAAAATAAGGAGATGCACAGCAAGAAAAAAATCATGAATAAAATGTTACTGATTCTTGATAAGAAATATTTTCATGACTATGTTCAAGGAGATTTTGGACAAGTCCATTTGGGCGATGATAAACCCTGTAAAATTGTTGGAATGGGTAAATTTCTTGTAAAATATCCGAATGGAAACCAGTGGATATTAAAGGAGGTAAGGAATGTTCCATATCTGAAGAAAAATCTGATTTCAATAGGGTAGTTAGGCGGTGAAGGTTGTATGACAACCTTCACAGATAAAAGATGGAAGGTCAGCAAAGGAGCCCTGGTTATAGAAAAAGGTGAAAAGGTTGGTACATTGTATTTATGCAATGGTATTTGTAACTCTATTAATGCTTTAACTTCCAAAGGAATAGATGTAGCATTATGGCATCATAGTCTCAGACACATGATGAAGATTCTTCACCCAAGAGATTTGTTGTTGGGTTTTGAAGAAATTGATTTGGATTTATGTGAGAATTGCATTTATGGAAAATAGAAGAGAGTCAGATATCTCAAACTTGGGAAAGAAAACAAGAGCGAAAAATTAGAGCTTGTTTATACATATGTATGGGGACCTTCTTAGGTATCATATCTCGATGGCTCTCATTATTATGTTACTTTTATTGATGATGCAAGTAGAAAAACTTGGATTTATTGTATTTATATTAAATCTGATGTATTTGATACTTTCAAGAAATGGAAAGCTTTGGTTGAGATTGAGACAAGAAAGAAGTTGAAGTGTCTCAAACCAGACAATGGAGGTGAATATTCCAAAAAATAGTTTGATAGGTATTGTTCAGAGCATGGAATTTGTAGAGAGAAGATAGTTCCAAGAACACCACAAGAAAATGGCGTGTCAGAAAAGATGAACAGAACAATCATGGAGTGTTCAAGGTGCATGAGATTGCATGCATGATTTCCTTTACAAATTTGGGAAGATGTTGTAGATCCTATTGTTTATCTGATAAACAGAGGGCCTTCAAGTTCCTTGGATGGTGGTATTCCAGAGGAAGCATGGATAGGTAATAAGGTAAACTACTCTTTTTTAAAGCCTTTTGGTCATGAGACCTTTGTCCATATGAATAAAGAAAATAGAACAAATCTTGAGGCAAAATCAAAGAAATGTACCTTTATTGGATATGGTGTTAATGATTTTGTTTATCACTTATATGATTATGAAAATCACAAAATCATTAGGATTAGATATGTAATATTCAATGAAATGGTCTTGTATAAGAATCAATTACAGGAAAAGAAATAGGAAAAAGAAAATAAAGAATACACAGTTCTTGATGAGATCACAGAAAAAGTAAAGGTGCCTGAAAATAATAATAATAAAAAACCACCACAACAACAACATGCACCTCAAACACCTGAAAGTGGTGTCAGAAGATATACAAGGATAAGTAGACCCCCTGAAAGATACTCTCCTTCATTATATTATTTATTGTTGACTGATTTTGGTGAACCCGAATGTTATGAAGAAGCAATGTAGGTTGAAACTAGGAAGAAGTGGGAGCTAGCCATGAAAGAAAATATGGACTCCTTAATACATAACCAAACTTGGGACTTAGTTAGGATGCCTAAAGGTAAAACAACATTGCAGAATAAATGGGTTTACATGTTGAAGGAAGAAGATGGAGGAAAACATAGGTACAAAGCTAGACTTGTGCTGAAGGGGTTTGCACAAAAGAAATGTATTGATTTTGATGAAATATTTTCTCATATTGTTAAGATGACTTCAATCAAAACTATTTTAAGTCTTGTAGCAACAGAAGATTTGCATCTTGAACAGTTAGATGCAAAGACAAAATTTCTCCATGGATATTTGGAGGAAGATATCTATATGAAACAACTAGAAGGATATGAGGTGAAAGGAAAAGAAAAATTAGTGTGTAGGTTAAATAAGAGCTTGTATGGATTAAAACAGGCTCCAAGGCAATGGTATATAAAATTTGACAGGTTTATGTGACTCTGAACAAGGCTATACTAGATGTCACTTTAATCATTGTGTTTATCTAAAAAAGAAAAATGGTTGTAGATATATTATATTGTTATTGTATGTAGTTGACATGCTTTTTGTAGGGTCTAACATGTAGGAAATAAATGTTCTCAAAATAAAATTGGCAAATTCATTTGCAATGAAGGATTTGGGAGCTGCAAAACAAATGCTAGGTATAAGAATAACTAGAGACAAGAAAAATCGCAAATTAACATTGCCTCAAAATGTGTACATAAAAAAGGTTTTGAAAAGATTTAATATGCAGAATGAAAAACTAGTTAGTGTTATAGCATCATTTCTCAGTTTCATATGACTCATGATTGCTTTTATGGCTTTGGGCACCCATTCCTACAGACTTGGACAAATTCACTTAAAAACAGTGTAAAAATCCCCATACGCGATTATGCCCATACTTTTGCGCGTGTACACGCGAGTCCAGCTGCACTTTTCCGCGTATGCCATTAAAATTATGAAAAAATATATAAAAATTCCCTATTTTCGGGCTGGGTTGATGGTTACTCAGGTAGTTCAACCACCCCAGCACGTGGCAAACTGTTTCCAACTGTTGAAACTACTTGGAGGGAGTATAAAAACCCCTCATGTGTATGGCCTAAGGGAGAGAGAGAATTTATTGATATTATACTCTGTTGGTATTCCCTATCCAAGTCTGATTCCCATGCCTCCTGCACTTTCCCAGTTCATTACAGGAAACCCTTCTTTCCTTGAGATGCTCATCTCCCTATATGTCATCTCGTATGCACCAGTTTGGAAGGAATCTTAGCGAGGCAAGGGCGGGACGGATCCGGACGACGGTCTGCTCGAAGATCGTGGAAGGATTCAGGTGATCTCTCCACTCGTTATTTGTACATGATATTTATAATACAGAAGTACCATCTTGTTCCCGAAATATACGTGTTAGTGTATGCTTATATATATGAGAAAATTGTTATTTAAGCATTCATTATGATTTATTTAATGTTTTATATGGATTTCACTAACATTTAGAGTAGATATATGATGTACAAACAGTTCTTCGTGCTTGTTTCTTCTTGTATTTCAGGTTGAGAAGGAAGGACGGTTGTTGGGGGTTTGGACCCTGCGGGATCTGCTTCAACCGTAGGACCTACGGGTAACTTCCTCGATCTACTCTGTTTAGTTTTTCATGAATGTGTATGGTTGTGTGAGTCCTTCTTAAGTAGCATGCCCCTGCTCTGTGGAGGTTGTAACCCAACGAACCTCTAGGGTGATATTCCCCGAAATAGAACTGGCGACTCCGCTGGGGATCACATTCTTGTGATCCTCCTGTTGGGTGGTTTCAGCTGTTTGATAGATTGCCGACAGTTTTAACTTTCATTTGCAGTCGAGTTTACTATTTCTCAGTCAGTCTGAAGTCCTGGTTTCTTATCCAGGCTTGTCCTTTTTGTTTTTTTCATTATTTACCTTTGTATATGTGCTTTTTTCTGCACACAGTCGCGTATACACACAAGTTTGTCTAAAGGGACCCGCGTATACGTGAGTTTCCTTTAGCACAGTCGCGTATGCACACTTGTTGCTAAGCTGTGAAGTAGCGTATACCTAGGCAGATTTTGAATTTTTGGGTTTCTTGAATTTTTGGTCCTTTCTGGCTGTGGAGACCTGTTTCTATAGTGTCTCTGTACTCTCTGGATTGTGAAGAAGGTGCTTTCTTGTCTTTTCTCTCTTTCATTTGATTGAAAACTAGTCTTTTTGGCAAAGTGTTGTTTCTGGTGCTGGCACTTCTGGTTTGAGTACCAAGATTGCTTTTTGAGCATTCTTGGTTGTTCTGCTTTATCAGAACAGAGAGATTCTGCTCGTTTACTCGTTCCTATCTCTGTGTTGTGCTTCGCATTACGATTTTTTCTCGTTTCTTGATTGGTTTTCTTGAGTTCAGTAGGCTAGGTCTTGTTGCAACTTTTGAAGAGTTTTTCTTGCTTCTTCGGAGTTTTGTTTGCGACGAGTTTGCACTATTTTTCTAGGCTGAGTGGCTGAGTTTTCTTGTCTTCTTTTGCTCTTATTGATCTTGCTACGAGTTAGCCTTATAAGGTTTGGGAGCATTGTTGAAGTTTGTGCTTGAAATTCAGTCTTGTTTGGTTTGGATGTTGATAGTTGTGCTTGGTCTTTTCGAGCTCTTTCTTTGTAAAACTAAAAAGCTCAAAAAACATTTGCTTTGCTTTTTATTTTTTCATTTCAAAGGCTTAAAAAACATTTTTACTTGTTATTTTGTTTTGTTGTTGCATTTTCGTTTTCGTTTGCTATATCTTTTGAAGCTTTTGTGAGGTTTCTTGCTTTTAGTTTTGGCTTGATTTTGGGGAGGAGTTGTCTTTGATTTCTTCTTCTTGTTTTTAAGTGTTTTTGGTGTCTTCATTTTAAGAGTTCTTGATTTCGAGAACTAGCTTTCTGGGCAACCAAAGACGAGTTAAAACTGAAGGACTTTTAGGGAAATTTCACTTTGCTTTAGGAGATTTTTGCATCTTAGGATTTGCATGCTTGTAGTGATTTGCATTAGGTGAATTTAAACATTTAGTCAATTTCATAGTTTTTGTGAGTGTGAGTTTGCTATTTGAAAAGAAAAAATAAAATTTTTAGTCTCGTAGAACCTGTATAGAGATTGCTTTTCATCGAAAGACAATAACTGCATTTGCATGTAGTTAAGTTTTTATTAATTTCTTTCTACGTCAAAAACATCATAAGTTTCACCTCCATATCCTTGTGACTTAACGTAACATCCCATTAAAATAAGCGATTTAATCTAAAATCAACTAGCAAGTTTTCTTAGTGTCATACACCAACTAGCTAGGTTGTAGGGCCTTGGATTAGGTGAGTGGAGAGTTAACTCTCCAAGGCCGCTCAAACAAAACATAGAAGTTGATTAATTGAGCGAAATCCAACTCCGTTAGGTGGACCGGGAAAGCTCTCCTCCAGAGAGTGAAGCGCGAGGGGAAGTGAAGGTTTAGAAGAGGGATACCCCCTTCGATTAGCTGAATCTGACCTCAAGACCGTTCCGGCCCGCTTCTCGATACGATTGGTGCCTAGTTGCCAATTTCAGTTCCACACAAAGACCCAGAACACCGCAGCACCTTATGCGACGCCGCATCACTTTCGGGAAGAAGATTTCTCCGGGGCACCGTGCTTGGGCCGGAGCCGCAAAGGCCGTCGTTAGAGTGTTTGTTGCAGAATCGTTTTTTGGATACCTTCGCTAGTTGTTCGGGGCCCTAATCATCCCAGACTGCTTTCGGAAGGCCCTATACTTCGCTTTCCTGTATTTTGGTGTCCGGTCCTCATCACCCGGAGCGGAAATACTTGGAGGCTGTTTGCTTGCTGTTTCTCAGGGTTTTGATTTTAGTGAGTGCTCTTTGCCCCTAGCTTCGTTCAGCCACTTCTTAGTCTAATTTAAAATCTATAAAAGTGGCTGATCAAGCACCTCGTCGATCGAGGAGAATCCGGGGGTTATCTCCCGAGAGTCTAGAGCCTTCTTCGAGAAGGCATATGAGTGATTTAGTAGGTGGTTACTACCCTGTGGCATCTGACGCAGTGGAGAGAGATCCTCCACAGAGGTCTGAAGGTTTCATAGCTGATTCTGGTGTCAGTCCCAAGAGGAGCATTCCGCTCACCTCGCGAGTTTTGTTTCCTCAGGAAGAAGATTTTCAAATCGAAGACGTACCTGAGCCTCCTGCGACAGGTCCATCTCCTCTTCCTCTTGATTATCTGTTCATTGTTCAATACATCGGACCTGAGTCTGAGAGACCGAAAGATCTTCTGTATCATTCTTATCTTTCGATGGCCATGACTGGGAACGCAACTTCTGCTGTGAGTGCTGCAGGCATTCAGACTCCTGCTTCTGTTGAAGCAGGGGGCACTATTGCTTCATCTTCGATTGCTTCTAGTGTTGCTGTGTTTGGCTCTGGTTTCACCCAGACACATGCTTCTCATTCTGGTCCCTTCTGTTCAGGGATGCCCTCTAGTGGGAGCCCTCTTTTTCCTTTTCCGCTGCTTCAGCTAGATCTACGCCCATGTCCAACATGGCTAGTGGATCAGCTTCGTTTCAAGGGTTCCCCTTCGGAACTGGACACATTCCTAGTTCGAATCCTTCTTTAGGGTCCTTTCCGTTTACTTCTCAGAACCAGAGTTTCAACCCTTGGTCTGGGGGGCAAAGTTCGACTACTTTTACATGATGGAACCCTGTATTCAGTACAGCGGGGGCAGGGAATCATTTTTACGCAGGTCATCAAGGGAATTCTTCTTTCCCTTCGTTGAGTGCTTATCAGACCTTTTCTCCTCTTTCTAATGCCTGGAACCCCTATCAGGGGCTTTCCTCTTCATTTAATACTTCAGTGGGGGGAACTAGTCTGGGCTTTGGTAACTCGGCATGGGGAGGAGGTTCTTCTCCGTTTTATACGAGTCCTTTTTGGCAACCTGGTGCCTCATCAAATCCAGGCTATTCTTTTCAGAATGTTGGGAATCCATCCCATCAAGGATGGAATCCTCAGGCTCCACCTCGCTTACCTTTTCTGGCAACGTTAAACTTGCCAGATCTGTCGAAGTTGACTAATGATCTGATTTGTTATAGTCCGGGGTGGCCTCCGGTCCCAACCAAACTTCCTTCAGACATTCAAAAGTTTGAAGGTAACAATGGAGAGGATCCGGCTGACCACATCACCACTTTCCACTTATGGTGTTCTTCGAACTCCCTGATCGATGATTCGATTAGGTTGAGATTATTTCAACGCACCCTAACTGGAAATGCTGCCAAATGGTATATCGAGCTCACTGGGGGCAGTTTCGCCACATTTGGAGAACTGGCTGTCACATTTCTAAACCATTTTCATTTGCCTGTCAGATATGAGGCTGGGACCGAACTCCTGGCTAATTTTAAGCAGGATGAGGCAACTCACATTTCTGATCACATTCAGGAATGGAGGAGAAGGAAGAGGCTTATCAAAGCTCATATTCCTGGAGAATTCCTTCTCGAATGGTTTCTCAAATCCCTGCAATCAGATATTTCAAAATATGTATCCCTATCTGGGGTATTTTCTGAGGAGCAGGCCATTTTTAGGGCCCAGCAGCTGGAACTGATCTATTCTCAGTCTGGGGTCCTTTATAAATATTTTCCCAATGCTCCTCGCTCCAAATTGGATTTATCGAAAACTAAGCCCGGTCCGCATGGTGATGGGCTTGTCGGATCGATCAATAGTGGTGCAGCCAGCCTGCTTTCTCAACTGCAGCAATTGTCTTTGCAATCTGCTCCTTCTAGTCAGGCTGTGCCTGCCGAGTCATCACCTTCCCAGTCTTTGTCCATAAATGCTGTCCAAGCTTCTGATCCCAAAGGAAATCAACAATCCGATGGGAAGAAGAAGGGACGAAATAACAAGAAGAAGGGCAAGAACGGGAAGGGTAATGCAAATAAAACCAACGAGCGTGTTGGTGAGGGTCAAAAGGAGAAAAAGAAAGTGAAGTTTCCATGCAAGCTCTGTGCTGGAGACCATCTCACACACCTTTTCCCTAAAATTCAGGATGCGCAGTGCCTGTTAGCTCAGTAGGGTTCTTCTAGTTCCCAGGCTGTGTTAACAAACCCTTATCCCCAAGGGCAGCAATTAGTTGTTGGCGCAAACCAAAATCTCGGGGCTTCCTCTGGGGGCACCCAGGAAGGGAAAATTCCATCAAACATTTTCATGATGAGTGCTCACGCGAATATCGCTACGAGATCTCGTGATTATGGCAGAGAAGAGTCTTCGAAAGCTAAGGAAGTTCCTGATGCTACTGAGCCGCTTCACATTACGAAGCCTACTGTCGAGTCTATGCCTCAGATGCCCAAAGCATCTTCTAAGCGGTCAACGATTAATCCAAATGCGAGGGCTGCCCAGAACTACTCGATTGTAGAAGATCTGGCGCAAAGTCCTTGTGCTATGTCAGCTTTAGAGGTACTCCAGTCTTGTCCGGCTCAGCGCAGTGCTTTGCTCACTGCCATTGGGGCTATTGATCCGAAAAATTCTCTTCTGATTACTTTTGACATGACTAATTTTAAGAAGAGACTTCCTCATCACATGGCTTTTCATATTAAATCATCGTATCGGAAGTGCAATATCTTTCGAACGGTTGTTGATGAGGGTGCTTCTACATGCGTGATGTCTCTCGCATGCTGGAAGACACTTGGATCTCCCAAAGCTGTTCCATCTAGCACTGTTCTTACTGCGTTCGATGGTCATTCTCATAGACCCCATGGTATTGTCCCAGCTTTTCCCATCTGTGTTGGGGGCAAAACTGTCAATATAGAGGTTGAGGTAGTGGATGCAAGCTTGGACTACAACCTTCTGTTGGGGAGAAACTAGATTTATGAGATGGATGCCATTGCATCCTCATTATTTCGCATTATATGTTTCCCCCACGAAGGGAGGATTGTTATAGTGGATCAACTGGACTGTCCTCCTGTAGACCCGAATGCGTCTACTGACTCATCTGTTCCTAAGTTGGATAATACTAAGGCGCCTGTTGAGAATTTAGGAGTTGGAATGTATTCTTTCTTGATGGGTACTTTCGATATTCCTCCTCCTACGGTTCATATTAATGCTATTTCATCCTCCAAGGCTCCTCTTCGAAGAGAGTTCTTCAGAACTCATTATTTTTCGGACCCTTGGACCTTACCTTCCCCTACTGCCACATTAGCGGAAGGTCAAGTGGGTGGAATGGCATTTTCGATGTCTGCAGCTGAGATTGCTTATCAGTCTATTGTTGACTCTGCAGAATCCAGTCCAGCTCCTCTTTCACCGGAAGAGTTGGATGGAGATGTGGCTCCGGCTTGGATGCTTAGTTCTTCTTCGGCCCAGGATTGCCTTGATACCACTCTTCCATCTGAAGAGGCCATCCTGGAAGCCATGACAGGTATAGATAGACCGTGGGATGATTTGCATCATCGGTCTTACTTCCTACCTGATTTGAGCGAAGTTGAAACAAGTTTTCTGAGTCCTCCGTCTCCTGGTCCTGTTCACCCAGTCTTGAACCCTTTGGCACCAACACAGGTTTATGCTGAAGGGAACATGGCTGTGATTTCTCCTACTATCCCGGTGAACATTTCCAGGGATCCCAATATTATTGAGAATGTCTTCATTGGAGCTGAATGTTCCCATGAAGAGGTTCAAATTTACACCGAGCTCTTCAAAGAGTATAGGGATGTATTCGCTTGGTCTTATGAGGAAATGCCTGGCATAGACCCATCTATTGTCCAGCATGAGATCAAGACGTATGAAAACGCTAATCCGGTGAGCCAAAAACTTCGTCCGGTCAATCCTAGGAAGGCAGCAGCTGTCAAAGCTGAAGTTGAAAAGCTACTTAAGGCGGGATTCATTTTCCATGTTCCTCTGACTGTATGGGTTTCAAACCTCATTCCCGTAGAGAAAAAGCAAGGAACGATTCAAGTGTGCATTGATTTTAGAGACCTAAATAAAGCATGTACTAAAGACAATTACCCCACACCATTTATCGATCATATCATTGACGAGTGTGCCGGTAACGAGATTTTCTCCTTCATGGATGGTTTCTCCGGATATAATCAAATTACTATCCGTCCTGAAGATCAACATAAGACTGCATTTATTTGTCCCTGGGGTACGTTTGCATACAAGAAGATGCCTTTTGGTCTCAAAAATGTTGGGGCTACCTTTCAGCGGGCCATGTCATACGCCTTCCATGACATCAAAAAGATTATCGAGGCATACTTAGATGATTTAGCTGCTCATTCGCGAAAGAGGATGGATCATCCTGGTCACCTACGGCAAATATTTGAAAGATGTCGTTTTTATAAGATTCGATTGAATCCGAACAAGTACGTTTTCGCAGTTACATCCGGTCGGCTATTGGGATTCATTGTGTCTAGGGAAGGGATAAGGGTAGATCCCTTCAAGGTTGAGGCAATACTTCGTTTGCCTCCCCCGTCTTCCATCCGTTAGCTTCAAAGTCTTCAAGGAAAGTCTAATTTTCTTCGGAGGTTTATCGTCAATTATGCTGAAATTACAAAGGGATATATGAGACTATTGAAGAAAGGAGTTCCTTTTCTTTGGGATGACTACGCTCAACGCTCATTTGATGCTTTGAAAAAATCATTGACCTCTGCTCCTTTATTGAGTCCACCAGATTATAGCAGAGACTTCCTTTTGTATCTGGCAGCAATAGAATCTACCATTGGTATGGTTCTGGTTCAGGAATATGATGCTCTTGCAGAGCATGTTATTTACTACCTTAGTCAAGGACTGGTAGGACCTGAACTTCGATACACTCCAATCGAAAAATTAGCTTTAGCAGAAGTTCATGCTGTGCAGCGACTCCAGCATTACATTATTCTTCACAAAACTTATGTTTTGGCAGCTACCAATCCATTTCAGTTTGTCCTCAGCAGGCTAGTGATTGGGGGCAAATACAATAGATGGATTGTGATCTTACAGGAATTTGATCTCGATTTCATGTCTGCCAAATCCAAGAAATCATTAGTTTTTGCGGAATTGATCTCCGAGTTGCCCTGTGGAGATGAGATGATCTGTGATGAGTCCTTTCCAGACGAACACTTGTTTCTTATCTCTTCACAGGATCCTTGGTATGGGGATATCATTGTGTATCTCCGGACTACGAAGTTTCCCTCTACTTTTTCGAAAGATGAGTGTCGTAAGCTGTGTCACTTGGCCAAGAATTATTTGATTATTGATGATGCTTTATACCGTCGAGGGGTTGATTCAATCCTAAGACGCTGCTTAACTCTCGAAGAAGCTGAGGTTGTGCTCAATGATTCTCACAGTGGAGCTTGTCGGGGTCATTTATCTGGGCTTGCTACAGCCCAAAATATTTTGCGTGCTGGATACTTTTGGCCCTCGATTTTCAAATATTGTATTGAATCAGTCAAAAAGTGTGATCCGTGTCAGGTCTATACTCGAAAAATGCGCGCTCATCCAGCTCCGCTTTTTCGAGTCGTTACTGTCGGTCCCTTTACAAAATGGGGTATTGATTATACTACTTGTAACCCGCCTTCGGAAAAAGGTCACAAGTACATTATTGTAGCAGTAGACTACTTTACGAAGTGGGTCAAGGCTATGCCTACTTTTGGGAACGATGGTGAGACTGCAGCTCTTTTCCTTTTCAACCAGGTTATCGCTCGTTTTGGTATTCCTAGAGAGATTGTCACTGATCATGGCAGTCATTTTCAGAATAGTATGATGGTTGAGTTGGCTCTCAAATTGGGTTTCCGGCAGGAGCATTCATCTCCATATTATCCTCAAGCCAATGGGCAAGTGGAAGCCGTGAATAAATCCTTGAAGACAATTCTTCAAAGGAAAATTGATAAAGCTAGATCCAACTGGCATATTATGCTATATCATGCACTTTGGTCATACAGGACGTCAGTGAAAACTGCAACTGGCTTTACTCCGTTTCAGCTAGTGCACGGGGTGGAATCCGTATTTCCTATTGAATGCGAGATTCCTTCTCTTAAGTTAGCTGTTGAAATTCTTCCTAACACTTCTAGTCTAGCAGAACGGCTTCTTCATCTGGAACATCTCGATGAGCAGCGTCGAGATGCCGCCATGATGAATGAAGTGCATAAAAACCAAGTTAAAGTTCAATACGATAAGGCGGTTAAGCCTAGGGTCTTTTCGGAAGGTGACCTTGTTTTGGTCTATGCCCAAGAAAAAGATGCCCTGGGGGCAAGAAAGTTTAAGTCTATGTGGTATGGCCCCTATATCGTTAAAAAAGTCCTTAAGAAAGGAGCATATACCTTGGTTGATTTCGAAGGGAACGAGTTGCCGGAGCCCCGAAATGGGCTCTATTTGAAGAAGTATTATGCCTAGGCTTCGGCCTGGCATGTTGCTTTTGTATATAGTAGTTTTTTGCTTCGTACATATCTGATTGATTTTCGATTTTTGATGAGTTGGTGATGTTTTTGATCTGCTTTGGCAGGTTGTGTTGGATGTCATGAGTCATTTTTTGTTTTGCCGATGGTGCTAGTAGACACACCCGGAACTTAGCTTCCGCGGCTTGGGTGCTTCATTATCCATCCAGTCACCTGTTAGTATCAAGAGGAGTCTGCATTGGCCCTGCTTCCAATAATATAGCAGAATACACTGCATTTGTTCATCTACTCTCGGAGGCAATATCTTTGGGTGTTGATTCGTTGGTAGTTTTCTTGGACTCTCAGCTGGTGGTGTTGCAATTGAACAACACTTATTGGGTACGAGATCCATTTTTATTACGATTGTTCTTGAGGGTACGTTTGTTACAAAGGTCATTTCAATTTTTAACTTTCATTCATATTCCTCGAGCTGACAATTGGTTTGCTGACTCATTAGCTAATCAAGCATTGGATTGGCATATTAATCATTCCATACAATAAAATTTTAATCATCAAAAACATCATACATTTTGATACATTTATCATATCACATCAAATATCGCTGTATATATATCATCAGAGTGTTCAAAAAATTTACAAAATTTGGATCCATAAGGTCATACAAAACTTGGGCTTATGCCCGATCATGTTCAGTCTCAAAAAAGAATATACATTCATCTAATACATAATATCTGTCTACTCCTGAGGTCCCTGCCCAGAAGTCGTGTTCCTATAGAACGTGACTGCGGTGGCAACTCGGCGGAATAATCTAACCCAGTCTCGGGGCACTCCTACCACCCATCTATGGATGGCTTCCGGCAGGTCCTCCACAGTAGCCATAGGTATTTGGCGGGTTAGTCCCTCCAAATTCCTCTGCACGGCCTGGAGAGTCCTATCTGAATCCACAGTATCTGCTTCGCCCCTGCGGCGCTTGTGGCGCGGGAGACCCTCAGGTCGAACTGGTCCAACATCTGAATCATGATCATTTTAAACTGTTAGTCATTATGAATCCAATCAAAAACTTGTTTGTTTTTATTTTTTCATACATATTCTAAAAAATCCAAAAAATTATATAAGTCAAAAAATTTTGCAAACTTACCGACTGTTCCCCATGCTGTGCCTGGTGGAAGAACTAGATCTGGATCTCCACGAAAGTCCATCCCGGCATAGGGATAGTCGTCCACCGCGATGATTTGTTCTCCCCACCAGCGGAAGCACTCATCGTCCCATGTGGTCCGGGGTACTTCACTACCCCCCAATCTATTCATCATGTCCGCCCAACGGGCAATTCTTGGGTCCCGCAGGCTACTGACAGTAGAGATAACTCTGGGTCTCAATGCTGGTATATTCTCAAAGAAGAATGTTGTCAAAATTGTACTGTAGCCAAAGTGTTTGGTCTTTCCTTAGAGGATTGAGGTCAACTGTTGTTTCATGTTCAGTAAAAGGGCTGTGCACCATTCATACACATGAGTCAAACATTCCACTGCTATGCTCATTTGCGTCCTGGACGCCTGATGTGGGGAGGCAGATCCTGCCACTCTGCCGATGGTGAAAAGGAGGATTTTCGTGTGCAAATCCCGTAAATATTTAATTGCAATCTGAGTTCCAACCTTTTTGGAGCCCTCTACGCAATACACATGGACATAGTCTTCCACGGTTAACCCTCCTAGGGGCTTCCCGTGCAAGTTTACTGGTTCTCCCCTCCGGGAGAGTCCAGTAATGAAATATATGTCTTCCACTTCAATGCGTATTGGCATCTGATCAATAATGAAGCAATCCTGATCTGGTTCCCAGTAATTTATGAGCATTTCTAGCAACTGAACATTGCTTTTCATATTTGGCATTTTGAAGAATTTGAACAATCCGCAATTCCGAAGGATATTTTGCGCTGCTCGATCTTGCATGACCTCTTGATCAATTGTGCTATGCTCACGTTCTCTCCATGAGATTGTCATCCTGTCAAATTTCATTAAATCATGCATTAGCCACGCTTTTTTGGATTTGGACCTACGCATATGCGACTTTTTCTTTGCAGATTCGTGTGTATACGCGACTTTCCTTTAATGAACCCGCGTATGCGCAAGTCCGCATTTTTTAGCAAGGGTTTTAAAGCTAAAATTCACTTAATTTTAATTTCTAAACGGACAAAATGATTTGCAAGGATGATTGAGGAGCCTACCTGAAATTTCGGTGCGTTTCGACGGTCGGTTGTTCCTGATTTGATGAAAGAAGTTTTTTTCTCCAGAGCACTTTTTCCAAATCAGCAATGCAATAATGAACCAAATATGAGGTAATTTGTCTATTTATGCCTAAAAAGTTGAAAATTTTCGCAAAAATTCCTTATGCTTATTTTTTTCGATCTATCTTAAGCTGCATAACCCGGATGCTTGGAAGTGCCCAGTTTGGTATGTTTTCAGGTACATTTTGACGATTTTGAGATTTTTCCCGTTTTTTATCCATGATTACCAACTCGTCACGGCAGGTATATGATCTTCACTGGCATATAGGTTAGGGAAATCACTTTCCGCTACATCTTGCATACTAGCCTCCATACTGATCACTTGCCTTAGGGTCGATCCCATCAGGTCATGAGTATTACACCCATTTCACTCGCCGATTATTTAATCATGACTTGATGGTAAAGCCTTCCTTTACATGGGCTTCCTAGTTAGTTCCTCGCTATCACTTGTTGCCCATGCTGCTTTTTATGTAGGCTCGAGAGTCCTCTTTAGTCCCGCCATGTCTTATGTGTTGAAGCTTCATTCTTCTTCTTCATCACTTATCATTTTTTCTGGCTTATACCCTGGAGGCTCCCTGGTGTCGTTAAGTTGTATTACTGCATTGCATATTGGCTACTTGTTTATCCTGGCCTTTAGCCGGCTTCATTTGGACTCGATGTTTAAGCCAAATTTTTACCTTGACTCTCTGTACAAGTTAACCATTGCATGCACTTAGCTATCACGACTTGACACCTTTTACCCATGGATGGAACGTTCCTCTGAGTATCACTTACCAGTTTTTTCCACTTTGCATTGTGCATAGGATTGTTCCAATCCCAGGAACTAGTGCATCTAATTCCTTGATACTCGTTCTATCCATTGTACCATAGCATTTTTTTACTCTTTTTCAGGCTTATTATATGAAAAAGACAAAAAAATCAAATATAACAAAAAAGAGTGGGAACGGGATGTATCTTCGTTTTTTTGATGGTAGTACAGAGTCAGTTTGTCGCCCTTGAACAAAGCACATATACTTATATATATTTCCTTCATTTGGGATGGTTTTAGTTTTTGACCTAGGTTTAGCCTTTACCATGTTTCACTTGTCAGTTCTCCCCTGGTTGGTTATCTCTTCCAATCATATGGAGAGTTTGTTTTGCCTCCTGCATAACACACTTATACAGTGTCACTTTTTTACTGCCATGGTCATCATGAGTCGTGATTTTGTTGAAGGGAAGTCTAACCAGAGTCGGCCATTCTGCGGTTTCTCTTGACTCATTATTCAGTCGGCCTTCCCGGTCTTGTCAGTATCTTATTCTATCACATCAGATGTTTTGGTCTTCTGCTCGTGCTGGTTTGAGAAGGTCCCCATTGACTTCTTGCCGACAGGTTTGTCTCTTATCGACTACGACACATTGCTCTGAGAGCAAACCTAGAGCCGTACCCTGGGCCTATTTCCATCATTGATAGGTGACCTTGTGCTCAGCATTTGATCATCATCATGGGTCTTTGACTGAGTGGTTTCCCCTGTGTTCGACGTCAGCACACATTATCACACTTGGGATTCGTGCAGTACCTTGATTTCCATTTGACCCTATCGGTGGATTTCTCGCCTCTGTGTCAGCTTTCATTATTGGTTGGTTCAAAGGGTTTCTTCCATGCGCTAGCTTCATCTTGTGCATGTCGGAAACGTACTTTGGTTTTGGTTCCGTCACTCTAATTCGTTCGATTACTTCCAAATCTTGGCCTGTGCGTTACACTCGCGCTGGACTGATGTGGGATGCCTTAATGCCTTCCTTCCAGCAAATCTTTTCCCATCGACTCCGACTCATTGCTCTGGGAATAAGGTCTAGAGTCTTTTTTCAGTACCTTAGGGTTTGCAGTCATCAATGGCAGACTCTTCGCTATCGACAATGGGGATTCATCATTGCCTCCTGATTGGTAGATTCTTTCAAGTGTTCGACTTCAACTCATTCATTTTCACTTGTCAGATTGTACTGGGGCACCTTGACGCTCATTTTCATTATTGGTGGGTTGTCTCGCGTTGGTTAACGGTATACATCATTGACCGGTAATCCAACGATTTCTAACATGGTCGACTTCAGCTCATTTATTCCCATTGTGTAGAATTGTGCCATAGTGATCGGTGAAGACCTCGGGTTGCATCAGCATTTTTCGGTTCACTTTTGACAGTCCATTCAGTTTCTGCCAGTGATGCCATCCACCCTTATATGTTGCAGTTCAGTACAGCAGCATCCTATATGTTGGCTCCCGAGTTGCGTGATTGTACCGTTTGTTCCACCTCTTATGATTCGGTACTTGGAGATTCAGTTACTTATATGATCAGACATCCAGTTGCACCATCCTTGATCAGCTTTCTATATGTGATACTTGGAAATTGATTCAGACTTCTATACTTCCGGGCCATGCTCAGATGATTCATTGTGTACTTTCAGTTCAGTTATACTTGTATACATGTTGGATCCATTCAGTACTTTCTATATGATATATTTTTGACTGAGCATGGGTATGTCCGCCTCAGCATGAGTTGACTCTTTGTTTTCTTTCATTGGTTTTTGGCAGGCTGAAATCTGGTGAAGTCCTCTCTTGTCCTTGCGAAGTTCTTTCTATGTGTGTAATACATTTCGGCCATCATGTACACCTTCTGACCTCATATATTAGGGGGCATCTGTTATAGCATCATTTCTCACCTTCATATGATTCATGATTGCTTTTATGGCTTTGGGCACCCATTCCTACAGACTTGGACAAATTCACTTAAAAACAGTGTAAAAATCCCCATACGCGACTATGCCCGTACTTTTCCGCATGTATACGCGAGTCCAGCTGCACTTTTCCGCGTATGCCATTAAAATTATGAAAAAATATATAAAAATTCCCTATTTTCGGGCTGGGTTGATGGTTACTCAGGTAGTTCAACCACCCCAGCACGTGGCCAACTGTTTCCAACTATTGAAACTACTTGGAGGGAGTATAAAAACCCCTCATGTGCATGGCCTAAGGGGGAGAGAGAATTTATTGATATTATACTCTGTTGGTATTCCCTATCCAAGTCTGATTCCCCGTGCCTCCTGCACTTTCCCAGTTCATTACAGGAAACCCTTGTTTCCTTGAAATGCTCATCTCCCTATATGTCATCTCGTATGCACCAGTTTGGAAGGAATCTTAGCGAGGCAAGGGCGGGATGGATCCGGACGACGGTCTGCTCAAAGATCATGGAAGGCTTCAGGTGATCTCTCCACTCGTTATTTGTACATGCTATTTATAATACAGAAGTACCATCTTATTCCCGAAATATACGTGTTAGTGTATGCTTATATATATGAGAAAATTGTTATTTAAGCATTCATTATGATTTATTTAATGTTTTATATGGATTTCACTAACATTTAGAGTAGATATATGCCGTACAACCAGTTCTTCGTGCTTGTTTCTTCTTGTCTTTCAGGTTGAGAAGGAAGGACGGTTGCTGGGGGTTTGGACCCTGCGGGATCTTCTTCAACCGTAGGACCTACGGGTAACTTCCTCGATCTACTCTATTTAGTTTTTCATGAACATGTATGGTTGTGTGAGTCCTTCTTAAGTAGCCTGCCCCTGCTCTGTGGAGGTTGTAACCCAACGAACCTCTAGGGTGATATTCCCCGAAACAGTTAGTAGACCTTTTGCTAGACATTTCAAAATTAGTAAGGACATGTGCCCCAAGGCCCAAGAAGAAATCGATTATATGTCTAAAGTTCCATATGCATCAACAGTTGGAAGCTTAATGTATGCAATTGTCTACACAAGGCCTAATATTGCACATGCAGTGGGAGTTGCAAGCAGGTACATGAAAAATCTAGGAAAATAACATTGGATGGTAGTGAAATGGATTCTCAGATATTTGAGGGGTACCACAAGTCAAGTATTATGCTTTGGTGGTTCAAACATTGCTCTATAGGGATATGTTGATGCAGATATGGCAGGTGATAGAGATATAAAAAGGAGCACTATAGGGTATGTATTTATTGTAGGTGGAACAATTGTTAGTTGGGTTTCAAAAATCCAAAGTGTTGTTTCACTTTCAACAATAGAAGCAAAATATGTTGCTGCTACAGAGGCTAGTAAGGAAATGATTTGGTTACAAAGGTTTATGGATGAATTGGGTAAGAAGGATGATATGGAAACGTTATACATTGATAGAAAAAGTGCCATTCATCTTGTAAAGAACTCAACATTTCATTCCAGGACTAAACACATATAGCTCAAGTACCATTTCATACGGTCAATGTTGGAAGATGGACAGTTGAAGCTAGAAAAAATACACACAGCTAGCCAGAATCCTGTAGATATGCTAAAAAAGGTTGTAACCAGGGAGAAAATAAGAATATGCTTCAATTGGTCTTCAAGTATGATGATGAAGATGAGAAATAGCCAAGTCCAAAGTGGTGTCATTGTCCAGCAAATGAAGTAGTAGTGGAGTTGGTACAATTAGTCTCCAAGTGGGAGATTGTTGGGTGTGGAGCCTGATTATCTTGTTTATTTTGTATCACAACATTGGACCCCTGTAACTTAATGGGGCGGAAACGCCACCCATAATTAAACACTGCCTGGGGGGTCTAAGGGTGGGAAACTGCGACTTTATGGAGCCCCACCCTGGCATGGGGCTTCAGGGGCATCGCCCCTGAAGCTAAAAACAAATGTAAAATTTCCTTGTAAAAGTATAGTAATTTCTAGTCAATCTAGGCTGTTCATTAGGTAGATGATATGATGGTATAATTTATGTTTATTTTATGGTTTTTTTCCATAGAAGGCAACCCCTCGCTTGTATGAGGGTATTGTATTTCCGCTGTGTATTGTATGTGTATTCTAAGAGCGAGAAAGTGATAAAGAGACTGTGAGAGAGAATAGAGGATATTACAGCAGATCTGTTGTAGGTTGTGTCCCTTTATTTTTATGGATAATAAAAGGGAAGGACTGTATGTTCAGGGTGGACGTAGCCCAAACTAGGTGAACCGCGTATATCTATGTCTCTCTAGTTTTATGTGTTTTCCACATATTTTATGTGTTGCATTGCTCTGTAATATATATATATATATATATATATATATATATATATATATATATATATATAGTTTTCTAACACTTGGCTAACTTGAGTTAGAATATTCTTCTTCAAGTGTGCCAAGTGGTCCCGGATGGTGACTTTCGACATACTCAAGACTGTGTTTCTCTTCAAGGGATAGACATGATGATCTTCACGGCTATCGAAGAAAAAACAGCAAATATCGCTTGGGGTCAGTGCTTTTTGTGCGCATTTTAGTAAATTTTCATGCTTGACCTTAGGAAAAGTTAAAATTTTCATCTCATGTAATGTATTCCTTCCCTGTAAATCCTTATTTTTACCTTCTTCTTGGAATTTCTTAATATCTTTTTCTTGTACAATATTCCAGTGTTAACAATTGTCACTGCGTACAATCCCCCAAACCGCTTAAAACTTCAAGGTAAAATTTCAAAGAAATTCCACACAACATATAACTCTGGTTCTCGAAAAGTACCGGAATAACTATTTTTGATGCCACATGATCCGTGTATTAAATGATAGTTCAAATTTAATTTATTAATCTCACTAATTCACTAAATGACACCATCCAATCCCAGCCTACATCACCAATTGGAGTAATTTTTGCTCTGACAGTGAAAAATATGGTTACGAGGGCAATAGATTCGACATAATCTTCAAGAGAGGTGAGTAATGATTATTGCGAGTGGTAGCTATAATGGTTATGCTTTCAAGTAATGGTTGGAAAAATCACACACATGGTTGAAGTAAGATCAATTAAATTATCATTGGGCGCAACGCAACTTGGCCTAGACTTTGGCTAAGACTTCGCATTTTTTGGGGCGAAGCGCGAAGTGGACCGCGGAATGGATAATTTAAAATATATTGTGTGGTATCATAGGGGCTTCGGGGCGGGCTGAAGCACCTCCTTTTTGTAAGCACACAAATTTTTAAAGGATTTTGGTCAATATTTTCTTGTTTTAAGAAGCCCAAGGTATTTGGACCGTGGTATTGTAATGATGTAGCCCTATGATGTAATAGTATATAAATGATTGAAATGGTATGTTTAGAATATAATGGATAGAGAGGTATGGGTGAATTATTGTAATATAAAATTTTTAGTGAAGGGAAAGCTTTGCAACTGAGTGCACAAATGCTTAGAGAAGAGTTTTCAGTTGAGTGCACAGACAACCTATAGCTTAGAGCACATGTTAAGTACTGATTGTAAACAAAGATTCAACCTAATAACGAAGCCATTTTGTGGATGATGTTTTGGTGTTTGTGTATGATTAATTCATGTATTTTCTTATTATCCATTATAGAATAGAAGTATTACTATTTCATTTTACCTCAACGCAGTAATGGTTTATGGTATTATATGACAAGTTTCTATGATTAATTAAATGTGGTGAAGTCATTTATAAGTTGTAAGCATAATATAGTATAATCATACCACATACCCCAGTCCCTCAAGGCTGCGGAAACTTGGTTCTCCAACCATCCATAGTGACTATGGGTGTCACTACAATCTACTTTCAGGTCGTTTCCAAAAGGGCTAGTGATCAAGGATTTTGTTGGTGCGTGGTATAATCAGAACCTGAGTCAGCCCAATCCAAGCCAAAAAATTCTCCCATTCCCTGGACTGGGATATTTTTGAGGGATATATGGATGTGGCACCCATGAAGCGTAAAGAGATATAGAGTAGATACCATAAATAGATCTCATGGAAAATATCCAAAGAACTTTGTAGAGATTGGTTATAGTCCTCTTTTAAGTGAATCTGAAAGAGAAAGATAAGAACGACACCTTGATAAACCCCACATAGCTTCACAGTATTCCCCCTTCGAGCCTTAGAGTTCACAGAATCTAGAATATAGTAATATCCAAGGTGTTTGTGGTTTTCCTGTGTCCCCTACCCCTCCTACCCACCATCCCCCTCCTCGTCCCTGTCGCCCTCCACCTCCCAAGAAAAGTTATGGTTGATGATATTAAGCTACCTGTTTTCAAAGGAACTAGATTGGAGGATCATGAGAAATTTTGGTTTTTATCCAAAATTGTATGGAAAATAGAAGTAGATCAGGGATGAAAATATAAAGAAGGTGTTTCTTGTTATGATGTTGTGCGATAAATAATTGACATGGTATACGAATTATTCAACTAATTTGAATAACACGTTTGCATATATTAAAATAAAACTAGTACGAGAGTTTAAGAAGTTGAAGTCTCAGTCATAGTGCATCATTGAGTTGAAAGAAATCAAATAGAATCATACTAAGTATGTTTGGGAGTTAGATCATATATTTAAGTTACTATTGGATCAGGTAAGATTCGACATAGCTCCCCAAAAATATCAATAATGGTTTCTAGCTACGCTACTATTTCATATTAGATTTCCATTGATGCAATAGAATAGAGGAAGTCAAGACGAAGATCTAGATATTGCGATGAAATTTGAAGCTTCGATCATAAGAGATACTAATGCAAGCATACAATAGATTTTTAAATAGTTGGCAAACTTGAACCTATCGATACAAGACATCAATAAAATCAAGGAATTTAGAGACGAAGTGTGGTGTGAGAAGTGGAAATCAAAGGGCCATTCTAAAAAACAATGTCCTATATTTAGGGATTACATGGCTCATGGAGAACCTAATCCCTTGAATGCAGTATCTAGCCTGTGGTATGAAATATTTAGGGCTAGAGGCCAACATCGTTAAAAATATTGTTACTTTTTACAAAAGCATGTGCATACTTTGAGGATTCTGTATTGTAAATTCTGTAAATTAGTAGGACATGATGCGAATAATTGTTAGGATTACGACCTAATGATGGAGCGTAATGATGAAACTTATAGAATGCAAGGATAAGAGCACAGACATGAGGAAAATGGAAATCACGATGGTCGAGGAGGCTACCAAGGAAGAGGTTGAGGTGGTGGAGTTGGTTGAGGACGTGGATAGATCATTTGCTATAACTGCGGCCAACTAGGTCATTTTGCAAGAGACTACTAGAACCTCACTACGACATGGAAGTATTGTAAATCCTTTGACCATGTAATTGAAGAATGTATTGTACTTAAGGTGAAGATGAAATAAAAAAGGAACCAATAACAAACAAATAGTGTTCAAATGATGAATGTTGAAAGGAGGACAGATGAACCTCGAGCTGGTATTGCCACTAGAAGTGGAGCTACGATTGGTAGTGATAAGGCGGATGAGAAGAATGAATGTGAAAGTGCATGGGTTAGAAAGACTGTTGAGAAAGCTCCTGATTTTGATATTCATAAATAAAAATAAGTATTTTTGGAAGCAAAGTGAAGTTTTATGGATGCTGGAGCTTCAACCTCTAATGCATATCCAAACCCCTATCAGAGAATTAACTTTGATGATTCATGAGCTTCGATACAAATCCGAAGTCCAACAGAGGATAAAGCTCTGACACAATACTATGATGGATCAAGTCAATTGAGTATTTTAAAGTATTTTCTACAAACTTATATGAAATTGTTAAAAGATCAAAAAATTTTAGAAGGGCTTCAGAATTTGATAGATTCCTATGCATCAAAAGAAACACCACGAAGTGATATGCACACAGGCCATAATTTTCATATATATAAGACAAGAGAAATATAAATGAAGCTTAGTGCACAGATAGGAGAGTATGAGATGGAATGAGTTATTTTGGATTTGGGATCTGATGCTAACGTATTGACAAAGAAAACATGGGAATTAATCGGTAAGACAAGGCTACAATGGTCACCTATTTAGTTAAGGATGGAAAATTATCAAAATATATTGCCTATGGGATGACTACCAAGTGTCATAGTGGATATTGAAGGAGTTCATACTAATGTTTATTTTGAAGTAATAGAGGTTGTCCATTACAATAACCCTTATCCTCCATTTCTTGGACTTTATTCTACATTTGATAATATGGCCATAGTTAATCTAAAGAAGAGACAAATGATATTTTAAGAAAAAATATGAGAGTAATTGTTCCCTTGGATCCATAAGAAGGAGTAATATAGACATAACTGGTCAAAGAATAATAATGCACAACTGACATAGAGAATATCTATCAAATGGTAGAAAAGGAACAAGACTGGGTTAACCCTACTGCATAAGGCAAGTTGTGTTGGGAGCATGATAGTTCTTGCACTTCGATTCAAAAGATGAGTCTTAAAATTGGTATAATACACTACATGAAGTATCCATGAGGTGTTGTTTAAGAATTACCAAATCAGTTTTATGTGATAGATGACGTATCTAACATGCCTCCTTATGATGGCTTAGGTGATTTGAATACTTTTCTTTATTATTATGAAGAACAAACTCCAGAAAATAAAAGGTTGTTAGCCTTAAATATATCCCTAAGAGCCACGCCTGCTAGATGGTGGAATGCACATGAGAAGGATATAGAAGGTTGGAAGGAATGTTAAATATTTATGTGGATAAGGTTTGGAAAGATATAAATAGATATGGAGATAAAATATGATATTCAAACTAATCCTACAAAGCATTTCCAGTTATGCATTTCAGCATGGAAGGAGATTCCACCTCAAAAATGGGTACATGGATTCATTCATACATTAGAGACAATTCGCAAGAACGGGCACCTAGAAACATATATTCAACATAGTACTGAGAATTGGGAAGACATGTTTGATGGCATCATATTAACATTCATCTTTGAGGACGATTTCTGATACATAGATTTGGCCCTTCAGACACTGAAGAAGATATTTTAAAATGTCAACTTGCTAGCATGGAAGCAACCTAATTGGGCTATGCAGATAGAAAATGAATTGGAGTTCTATACCACTAATGAAGATGAAGAAGAATATCCTTGCAACATCGACATAGAAGAGTCAGAAGGACACCGCGAAGTCATTGAATTTGAGATAGAGATACCGGACATAATGAAGCCATTGAAAACCAAGAAGGTAAACATAGGATCATGGAAGGAACACAAGTTTGCAACAATAGGGGACTACAGGGATGAGGAGACAGTCTGTAAAGTTACAGAGCTACTTCATGAATATAAATAAATTATTCCCACCAAGTTTTCATAGATTAAGTGTTTAATAGGATATTTCGAAGTCCTGAAGATTCCCCTAAATCTTGATGCAAAGCCAGTTAAACAAAGATCTTGCAAACTAAACTGAAGTATAAGGAGAAAGTGAAATTAGAACTTGATAATATGATAGCAACAAGAATTATTGAACCTCTAAAAGAATCATAATGGGTGAGTCCTATGTTGGTACAAGAAAATAAGACTCAAGGAGAAATTAGGATCTTTGTTGATCTGAGAAATTTAAATTATGCATGTCTACATGATCCATTTCCTAGCCTTTTCATAGATGAACTACTAGAAAATGTAGGAGGTTAGGAAGCTTACTAATTTATATATGGATTCTCAGGTTATCATCATGTTATGATTGCACCTAAATATCGACATAATACCACATTTGCTACAGGGGTTCGTATCAATACACAATAATTCCTTTTGGACTGAAAAATTCGGCTACTATATTTTCTAGGGTGGTGGTCGCAGATTTTAAGGAGTACCACCACAAGTTTTTGGAGAACAAAAGGTTGTCGTATCAAGGACAAAATTCCGCAAAATAATTTTTTGGGGAAGAATAAGACAAAGAAATAGCTAAAATCATGAATAAGAAGTTCAGAATGACAAATGGGAATATAGGATATGTTATTAACTCAATAAACAACCAAGGAGTTCACATTGTCGCAAACATATTTGTTGGAAAGATCATGAGAAAGTGTCCTTGTAGTAGTAGTTTCATTAGTTGCACAACGCGCCAACGAGGTTCTATATAACTGGGCTACATATATTTGCAAAGAATTTCTGGATGACTATTGTGAGGTTTAGAAGAAAGGTACTAAATTTCATTATGGATGGTTAATTTTGATAATAACGATGATGGCATTGATAGAGACGAAGGATTCATAGCTTCCTTCGATAACTTCAGATATTTGTGATGGCGTGTGGTATGCCTCCCTGTGGTATACCAATAAACTATCACAAGCATAGGAAAACATATTTTTTCTGTTATATCATATCGAATTACACATGTTGGTGAACCAACAACCTCACCTTTCACCAAGCCTATGCTTACAATATCAATCTGTCGCAAATTTCAAGGCTGACTTCTACAAAATTTATTTACATGCTCAAAAAGACATAAGTAAGACATGGTATCCCCCACCATATTTGGTAAGAGAATATGATGTCCTTACAGAAGCACAATGGTGGCCCATAAAATGAATAATTGCGTTGAAGACAGAGTCAGAAGATACTCTAACAGATGAGGACACATTACAACATGTAGAATCGAATGGGAAATATCAGGATAAGGATGAGGGAGAGGTAGAACAAGAGGAGCAACATGACAAGGGTCAGCAGGATCCTCTTGGAGGAGATGAGCACAACAAAGAGTCTGAAAGTACTCAGTCTGACCCTTCTATCATAGACAAGATGAAGACAGGTGTTGAAGCTACTAAAATACCTAAAAAGAAGAAAAATAGTGAAAAGAAAATGAATATAATGTCATTGGTCCTCATTGATGGGGGCCTGGATCAGATTATGGATATGATATAGGAAACGATGACAGAGTCATGGACCAAGTTAGAGGATCACTATGACACACTTCTAACAGCTGTCGAGGAGCACATTACAGAGTTAAATATATTGGCATGGACAACTAGAAAGCCAATACAGGAAAGGGAAAGGCTTTGAGAATAAATATTCGTAGAGCCCACACTTGAGGGGGGCAGATAACACGGATACCTTCCTGAATACCACAGTTTGACTCTGCCGAGGTGCAGCAATGAGTGAATTAATGGAATTATATGAACATGAACATCGCAGTGCTACCACTATAGAGATTACACGCGCTGTAGTGGGAGATCATAAATGAGCTTAAGTAGTGAGAACAACTCAGTTCAAAATTGAATATCTAGATATAGAGAGAGTGAGTTTCGTTAAATCAGAAACTCAATCAGTTCATTCAGGAGAAGTATCAGGTAGTACAACAGAAGAAGGCGTTGAAGGAGGTGGTTGAAGCGACATGCTGCGAGGTCCTGGACATCGATGTCCGTGAAGGGGAATCAGTGGAGGACAAGTTCGTGAAGCTCGACCTTGCCGTAAAGGAATACAAGAATAAGGTCGCAGATGTACAATTTCGATATGACATAAATATCATCGAGCTACAGATGAAGCTACATCCAACCACACCACTGAAAGTGCAAGAGTGGAGGGAGACTGTCCTAAAGGTTGTAGTCGCCAGCATCTCCACAATAGTGGTAGACTGTGAGAAGCTATTAGATGATGCATTACATATTTGGAATTTGTTGTAGGAAGATCCAAATTTTCAAAATCTAAAGGAATAAATTCAACAAAAGTATACGCATCTATAGAAGATTCAAGCAACTATGAATACCTTACCAATCTCGCAGAAGCTTGACAATATTAATGAAGGAAATGGACTATAGAGGAAAATAGAGGAGCTAAGAAAAGAAGAGCAAGTTTTGACAGAGAGAACTAAGCCATGGCAGGATGAGGCTCTCGAAATATCTTAGGCAGTGGATGGGAACCTTCAATAGCTTCGATAGAGAGAATAGGCAGTGTCGCGGAAGAATACAGGACCAGTGATAGAAGCACTGCTGGAAGAAATACACAGTGAAGAAAAGAAAATAACATTCATTCTACAGTAGTTCAATACAGCATACGACATCATAGTAGCAAATATCAGAGGCAAATTGACTGATTGAGTTGGAATGAGTCAAATTTTTGTGTTGGGGGCATGTTGGGTGTAACCCAACTTGGCCTAGGTTTTGGCTAAGACTCAACATTTTGTGGGGCAAAGTGCGAATTGGACCATGCAGTGGAGCATTTTAAATATACAACAAAATTTCATTGTGGCTTTGGGGCAGGTCGAAGCCCCTCCTTTTTGTAACCACACAATTTTGTAAAGTATTTTGGGCCATAATTACTTGTTTTGTGAATCCCACTGTATTTGGACCAAGGTATTGCAATGATGTAGCCCTATTATTTAATAGTATATAAGGATTTGAAATTCTGTGTTTAAAATATGATGGATAGAGAGCTATGGGTGAATTGTTGTATTTTGTATTCTTTAGCAAAGGGAAGGCTCTACAAATTAGTGTGTAGATGCCTAGAGAATAATCTACAACTGATTGCAGAGACAACTTACAACTTAGTGCAAAGGAAAAGTACTGATTGTATTCAAAGATGAATCGTAAAAAATCAACAATTTTGTGAATGATATTTTGGTGTTGTATGATTAATGTGTGTACTTGATTATTATCCGTTATAGAATAAAAGTATTACAATTGCATTTTACTTCAGGGGAAGTAATGGTGTATAGTATTATTTTACATGTTTCTATGATTAATTGAATGTGGCGAAGTGATTTATTAGTTGTAAGCATAAGATAGTATAATAATATCACATCTCTCATTCCTTGAATGTTGCAGAAACCTGGTTTTGCATCCACACATAGTCTCTTCAGGTGATACTACGATATGGACATAGATCATTGCCAAAAGGGCTAGTGATCAAGAGTTTTTTTGGTGCACAGTTTAATCTCAACCTGGGTAGGGCTAAGCCAAGACAACAAGGATGGAAAAAGCTTAGATGTAAATAGCCAGGAGTGAAATGACCTTCATAAATGCACCCGGTCGTCATGATGAAATTATTTGGAATGGTAGTTTCTTGTTATTATAAGGTTTCCTAGGCCTACATTAATTCTTGCAATTCAGTTAAGCATTCATTTTCAGGCTAAAGCAATAATTTCATTTACAAAAACATAGCTTCAAATTCCATTGTTTTCACATAAGGCCATCATATTTCTTTAAAGAAACAAAACAATTTAATAAATTTACAACCAATTCCAGTGTTTTAAAAATATCATAATAAAATTCCTGCAATACAACGAGATTCTTGTATTGAGAAATGATTCTTGTACTGCAATACTGGGATTCCTTCACTGAAACACTGATATTCTTGCACTGTGATTCATGTATTGCATGAGAGGGTTCATGTACTTGAAAAAAGAAATGTTTTGGAATTACGAATCAAATTGCCTTTGTTTAAATGCACAATTGAGTGCATAAAAATTGATTATAGAGTTTAATGGGTTCTTGATCGCTAGGTTCAGGTGTCACCATGTTTCTAGATATGAACAAACACGGCTTTCAAAAACTATCAGATCCTGAAAAAACATATGAGGGTAAAAATAAGTTGGACAAGGATATTTATAAGGAAAGGTAAGGAAAATCACAAGGGATGTTTAGAACAAGGTAAATTGATTTGGGGGGATATAGGAAAAGGGAATAAGGGAAAAAAATTTCAGGGGTAAGAGGGAAGAATAGATATCGAGACATGAACTTTTGGGAAGAATAGGAGGGACATTCAATTTGGGAAATAAAAGAATAAATAGAAGGAAGATTGAGAAAAGGGACAAGAAGAAGGACATAGTATTTACCTTAGGTAGTAAATGTCTCCATCAGATAATGTTGTATCCTGGATGAATTAACTGCAACAGGAGCCTTGCATTACTTGCATATAATTTTTCATGCCATTTTCCATGAACTTGGTAAGGGATTATTTTCTTCCAATTTTTCTTCTTCCTCTAGAAATCCTTGTGGAAACCTACTTCTTCTCAGTGAAAAATTATGCATTTATCATTATCAAGTAGCATCCCATATTATTTCAAAAACTAATATGCCTTTCATCAAGTTGGGTTTTAAGCAGAAACTTACATGATGGTGCCAACAAGTTGACTTTCACAGTCATGTGTTTTATTTTATTATTATTATAATTATTATTAGTATTTTTATTATTTTTTTATATTTTTATTTTAGATTTATTAATATCTGATTTTTTTCTCTTCTATTTCTTTCTTGGGAAAAGAGAAATTCAAAACTCACGGTAGGTTGATATCACCATCTACCACCCTCAAATATGACAATTGATGACTTGTTGTATGAAATACTCCTTAGTGGTTGGCTGGAAATATGTTTTGAATCTATTCCCATTCACTAGGAAAACAACTTCCCATCCGTGAATGATATTAATTTCTACCGCTCGATTCTTGAAAAATTTAACAACGTGATATGGCCCCATCGAATGTGTACAAAGTTTTCCCTTAAAATTTTTAAACTTTAAATCATAAAGGAGTACCCAGTTACATGGTTGGAACTACTTATTTTTTATTAACCTGTGATTCCATTTGCTATTTTGTTGTTGCATTAATATAGTGTGTTGAACAACATCTCTCCTTATCTCATCATGTTCATTCAATTTAAAAAGTGGACAACATAGAGAGATCCAAACCAAGTTGGATTGTAGTTCTAAAGTTTTTAATCTGAAATTTGATTGGCAATAGGATCTGCTTCCCATACACCAACTCATATTGTTTATGACCTGTGATATTCCTCCAGGTAGTTCTATAAGCCCATAGTGCTTCTGATAATCTATTTCATTAATTTTTTTTAATGAAGATTTATTGTTTTGGTAAGAATGGACTCAATTAATTTTTTGGTAGATTCTACTTGGACATTTTCCTACATGTGGTATGGTGTCAATTTTTTGTGTCGAATCTTGTATTCATCTATAATTCCTTTCACCATATTAGAAACAAACTGAGTTCCATTTTCAGTAACAATTTCCCTTGGAACACAATATTGAGTAAATATTTCATTAAAAAAAATCAACAACAACTGTTTCAGTAGAAAAAGGAACTCTAGCTTCTACTTATTTTGTTATAAAATTTATGCAAACCAAGATATGTCTTTTGTTTAAATATGTTGGGGCTATAGGTCCTAAAAAATAAATGGCCAATTTTTCAAAGGGTTCTAACATGACTTGAGGACATAAAGGAATATCATTGGCCTCACCAGGTTACCCCATTCATTGAAAACTATCACAAAACTTAACATATTGCTTGGTATCCCTAAACAAGGAAGGCCAAAAGTAGCCAGCCTAAAGAGTTTTATATATTGTTCTTTTTTCATAAAAATGGACCTCACAAGGTTCATCATGGGAATCTTTCAAAATATCAAACACCTCATCTTCTCTCACATATCTACCAAAAATAAGGTCGGGTCATGCATAGAAGTGATCTCCTTGGATACATGAATATGAAGCACATTTTTGAATGATTTTCCTCCTCTTTGGAGTGGATAGGTAAGGTGGTTTTTTTCTTACTGACAAGATAATTAGGTATATCATCAAACCATGGAGAATTTTTTGAAACAATAAAAAGATGTTCATATAGAAATGAGTCATCTATGTTAATTACTTTTCCATTATTACCTAATCTGGAAATATAATCAGATACTAAAATTTATTTTCCTGACCTATCGATTATAGTAACATTGAATTTGTGTATTAAAATCAACCACCTAAGTAGCCTACTACTTTTCAAAGGTTTTTTTATTAAATATTTTATAGCAAAATGATTTGTATGTATAAATACTTCATAACCTGTAATGTAGTGTCTAAATTTGTTAATAACAAAAACTACAACTAAAAACTCTTTCTCAGTGACTATATAATTCAATTCAGCAAATGACAATTTTTTACTAATGAAGCAAATAACATAAGATTGTTGGTTTTCTTCTTGTCCTAAGGATGCACTAATGGTAGTGTCTAAGGCATATGAAGAAATATGAAATCAAAGGGACCAATTAGGTCCCCTCATGAAAGGTGCTTGTACTAATTTTTCTTTCAAATTTTCAAAAGCTCATTCGCATACCTAACTCTAGGAGAAATTTCTATCCTTAGCTAATATTAAAAAAAGACGGGTAGCTATCCTAGAAATATTTTCAATGAATATTCGGTAATAACCTGCATGTAAAAGGAATCCTCTCACTTCCATTTTGGTATTAGGTGTAGGAAGATGTATAATAAATTCTATTTTGGCTAGATCTATCTAGATGCCCTTATCAGAGATAGGACGGCCATGTACCATCCCTTATTTTCAATTTAGTCTACATTTATTATCACTCAAATAATGGTAGGATTCTTGACACTGATTGAGTACTTTATTTATATTTTGAAAGTATTCTTGAAAAAAACCACAAAATACTTAAAAATCATCCATGTAAACATCTACACACTCAAGTTTAACAAAAATATCCAAGACTTTCCTCCGAAAGGTACTTGGGGCATTACAAATTCTAAAAGGAAGTACTCTATAAGTGAATGTTCCCGACGGACAAGTGAAGGTAGCTTTTTCTTGATCCTTGGGTGAGCTTTTTGTTTGATTATAACCACTGAAGCCATATAAAAATCAAAAATTCTTTTTACCAGCAAGGGTATATAGCACCTGATCAATGAAGGGTGTAGGAATTTACAGGGTAACTTCCTTATATCAAACACCAAAGGTCACCACTCATAAATAGATCACAAATCAGTACACTAGTATTTGACGTGGTTAAAACCCTTGAAGAGGGAAATAGTCCACGACCTGAACCAATGCGGCCACTTTAGGAAATGTATTAATATAAGGAAATAAAATTTACATAAGTGCCTCTCATAAATGGTTACCGGAAAAATGATCCTCTGTGCTATTTAAATAGAGATCATGGACCAATTGGGTGTTAAGAGATGGATCAAGTGTAGGTAATACCGAAGAGAGAGTGAACCATCAGATCACTACATATCGTGACCGTCAGACTATAAGTTACAAATTTACATAGTAAAGAAACACATTTTACCTAACTCTATGCTAGACAAAGTTTTACTTAACTATTTCCTATGTGTCTTAACTTCCCCCCTTCAAAACAAATTTGGATAGGAGTGAAGGATTTACAAAGGTGACAGAAAAGGAGACTATCTCATATGTGTCAAAATATCCCAACCTCCCCCCTTAAGAAAAACTTGGGATAGGATTGAAGGATTTACAAAGGTGACATAATAGGAGAAGGAAGGAGCCATTAGAGCCTATCCCCCCTTAATGATAAATTTCCTGAACTCCAAGCATAGATCGGAGTTTGGTAAACTTCACTTCTATGAGAGCCTTTGTAAATATATCGACAACTTGATCATTGGTTGAACAATACTACACTTCAAGAACACGATCATGAATGAGATTTATTATGAAGTGTATGTGAAGCTCAATGTGTTTCATACGTTGATGATGAGCTGGATCCTTGCATAGCTTAATGGCACTCTTATTATCACACCAAAGTGTAGTTGGATGCTGCTGATGAAGACCAAATTCGGTCAGGATCTAACAAAGCCACATGGCTTCCTTGTTGGCTTCAAATGTACCATGACACTCTACTTATGCTAAGGAAATAGAGATGGCATTTTGTTTCTTACAATACCAAGTAGTAGGTCATGAACCAAGAGTGAATACATAACTTGTAGCATACTTTCAATCATTAAGGTCACCATCCAAATCAGAATTAGTGAAACCAATGAACAATGGAGTTGCTCCTACACTGTAATGAATCTCGAACTGAATTGTACCTCAAATATATGGAAGTATTGTTTTAATTTATTTATAGTGACTTTCATGAAGTTGGTGCATAAACTGAGCAACAAGACCAATGAAAAAGGAAAGTTCAGGATGAGTATGGCTTAGACACTGAATTTTACCAACAAGTTCACGGTATAAGGTAGCATCAACTTCAGGGGTAGTATAAGTGACTGAAAGCTTGACTCTAGACTGAAAGGGAGAAGGGTTTGGCTTATAGTATTCCATGTGAAAGTGGCATAGAAGATCACTGGCATACTTGTACTCATAAAAGGGAATACCTTATTTGGATTGCAAGACTTGAAGACTAAGGAAATAAGAAAGTGTCCTAAGTCTTTCATTTCAAACTTCTTTTTGAGGCTATACTTCACATGGTTTATATTGTTGGGATCACTAACAGTGAGGATAATATCATCCACATAAATAACAAGGATGAGGAAGGACTTACCCACTTTATTAGGGTAGACAGTGTTGTTAGAATGACACCTTGAAAAGCCATTATCTAAAAGAAAGTTATCCATTTTGGCATACCAAGCCCGAGGAGCTCATTTAAGACCATAGAGAGACTTCCTAAGGGAAAAAATAAAGATAGAGTTGTTTTGGATAAAGCCACGGGGTTGTTCCATGTAGATTTAGTCATGAAATTATTCAGGTAAGAAGGAAGATTTAACATCCATCTGATCGACTTCCCATTTAATGGAGGCGGCAAGGGTGTAATATTCCACTTTTAGCATGTTGCTAAATGGAATATTAACTTTTTTTGTTTGCACTTAGGAGATGAATAAATGGGTAAGGATGCCCATACATTTTAGAAATAGGAATAAAATCCCTCTTATTATGAAAGGGGATCATCAGGGGATTTGGATTTCACACCCTCGTGTGTGAAAGAGGACATTTTCATGAAGACAAGGTCAAGTTTGACCAAGTCAAACAACACAGTAATAGGAGGTGGAGTTCATCTTGTGGGACAACACAATGAAAGAGGAGGGAAGTTTTTTTGATGAAGAAAATCCTAATGAGTGGGACCCATGGAGAGGGAGCTTGCATTTTTTTAAAAGGAGGGCAAGGCAGCCATTGTTATTCATGCATATCATTATTGATTTCTTGTCTGCTTAGACTATTTGTAGTCTCTTGCTATTTAGCAGAGTTGCAGTGCTGTTTAGCACAAGGAATGCCTATTTAGGATTCATTCTCCTTCTTGAGAGACCTCTTGAGGGATTTCACTTCATTTCTCCACATCCAGGCTCAAGGCCAAGCCACCTCCTTCAGCTACAGTGTTATTTCTGCTCAAGTATAACGTTGTGTTGCAGGGTGTTGTAGTGGAGGTTCCACAACACCATTCCTTGGCTTGTTTTTCAGAGGAGGGAGCCTAATTTCCTTTGGGAGATAATTAAGGAAGGATTTAGATCATATTGAAGGTTTTGGCACTTGGCCAATACTTTATATTCCATCTACAATGCAGTATCCCTCAATGACTGCGTTATTTCCAGATTACACTTGCAGTGAGGGTTTGCAGTGCTAATTGGAGGGTGAGATCTTTAGTGATAGGATCAGCCTTTCACTTGGAATATCCATTGGAGGAGGTATACTCAGATTGTTCATCATCTTCAGCATTCTCTATTTCATTTCCAGTTTTTGAGTTGCAGCTGCTACCCTACAACTCCGACATTTTTCCAGTTTGTAGATTTCAGCCAATCCTTCTAAGGATTGTTGTATTATTGTTTTCAGGGGTTGAGAGGTTGCTCCCCCTCATTTATTGAGCCATATATTGTCACATATTTCTATTTTTATTCCATATTTTGTAGTGTCTCCAATAAACTACGTCCTTTTAGCCTGCAAAAATTCATGTGTAGTAGTGTTTCTATATTTTGATGTGCATGTTCCATTGAGGCTGAATTGCCTTGCTTGAGTGTCTCTTTCCTCAAGGAATTGTATCCAATTACTGCTATATTATACAATTTTTGGCTATTCAGATCTTCAGGTATTATAAAAGTAATGGTGTTTCTCTATTATATGTTCTTAGATTGATGCAGTCCCATCATTGATCATTTTCTCAAGACAACTAGGTGTGGGAGAACCTGTTTAATTTACCTAGAGTGATTTCCTTTGAGCCTCTTCTTGGATTTCGGTCTTATATACATTGATTTAAGGGATCGAGGTATTGATTTCAAATCCTGTAGCATCCATTCCTAGAAAATGCATTTTCCAGTCATGCCTTGCTGACAGTTCCCATTTTGGGATATTACAAAGGGAAAGAACAAGGCGGATAGAATTCATTTTGGCAATAAGGGAGAAGTTTTTAGTATAGTAAATGCCTTCAACCTGTGAAAATCCTTTAGAAACAAGATGATCTTTATGTTTATCCAAGATGATCTTTATTTTTATTCCAAGTATCGTTTGCCAATAATGAAAGATATTCTTCATTCATAGCTTCATCCCAATCTGGATGACCTGAAGCTTCTTCAAAGGTGTTTCGATCAGGATTTTCTATAACTTGAGCCAATAAGAAATAAGCTCTTTAGAACTGAGAATGTTTATGACGTTGATCTGCAGGGTCACCGGTAAGAGAACCTGTTGCATCTCGAGTAGAATGGACCCATCTTGAAAGCTGTGGAGCTGAAGGAATATCATGAGGAGGTGGAGGAGGATTGTCATCCTCATTGTCATCATGCGAAATAGAAGGAATGTTATAAAAAATACAAGAGATAGAGATAGGTGGCACATATTCTGAATCAGACTCGCAGGCCAAAGGTGGCACACTTGTCGAACTAGGCTCACAGGTCGATATATTTTCATCAAATTTTACATCTCTCCTAATGATTACATCCTTTGACTATCTTCATAATATCCAAAAAAAATTCATTTTCCTCTCTTAGGTTATAAGGATTTATGTTTCACATCTGTAATATGGGCCCAAGCGTCACTTCTAAAAACACAAAAGTGACTTACATCTGTTTTGATTGAGCTTCAGGCTTCTTCTAGAGTTATATTCCTTAAAACCTTAGTAGGAGTGTGAACTACTATGTAATTTGGGTAGTTAATTTCTTCTGCCCAAAAATTAAGACTAAGTCCTTTAGATTGAAGCATACAATTAGAAGGTGCCATTCCAAAAGATGAAGTTGAAGAGTGCTGCAAATTGATGTTGTGCTTATTCATTGTTTCTTCCAAGGCTTCCATATCCTTAAAAAATTTTGACTCTACGTGGCCATCATGATTACAAAAGCTGCAATGTCTATCTTTATTCTTCCCTTTCCTTTTATTTTCCTTATCAGTTTTTTGAGTTGCTTTTTTAGTTTGCATCTGAAATTGCTTAAGACCCTTCTCTGGTTTAGAACCATTCTTTTTAGGATGTTGCTTCTTAGGATTATTTTGGTATGGTTTCCACTGGGTTGCTAAGGCTTTCTTATAAGTTTCTCTAGTATTAATAAGACCAAGGTGTAAGAGTTTTTCTTGTTCTCTTATCAAAGCATCACAAAAGGCATCAAAATAGAGGGGCTTGTAGGATGTTCCTTGAGAAAGGAGGGTTTATCTAGTGGAATGGAAGGTGGAAAAAAATACAGAGTATGCAGGGCCAAGCCTAGAAATAATGGAATAGATAAGGCTACCATATTCCTTTTTTACCTTACTATTAGGATGAATTATAATCGCAATTGTACGAGAAAATATCACTTTAGTAGTGCATAACAAGAAACCCTAACATCAAATATTAATGCCAATTTATTTAGATTTGTAGTTAGTTGATCAAGATAAATGCTACAAAATCTAGATCTATGTAGTAAAAGACATTAATAAGTAAATAAAAGAAAGAGTTTCTCCATGCATCCAATATACAAGAGAAGAATATTTTGAAAGAATGTTTTGTATTTTTGACACCTAGGAAGGGAACATGGAAAGATGTTACTAGTCCCCCTCAATGGGATGGGTTCTGTTATGTCCTCAGCACTTCAAATCTAAGATCTCTCTCTGTTGATGGTTTAGAAAACCCAGACAAAAATGGAACTCAAAGGGAGTTCATAAGAAAAATGGTAGAAAAATATGGCAATGATGGAGGATCAAAGTCATTCCAAAAGTATAGATCTAGAGTCATCTTTAGGAAACAAAAGGTAGTGAGTGAATGGAAAAACCCTTCTATTTATAACAAAATATTGAGTTAATATAGATATTGGTGCATAATTAAAATACTATTAACCAAATCTAGATCCAATTTTTATGGAATATTTTATTATATTTGTTGGAGGAAAAACAATTTTGAAATTGGTCAAATATTTTTATTTGTAAATAATAAATAAATAAATGATTTATTTATTATTTTAAGGATGTGGTTGAGTAATAATTAAATAAATATTGATTTATTCAATTATTTATAAATGATTTAGTCAAATTTAACAAGGAGTGTTATTTAAATAAGATTTAAATAATTATTCATAGAAATAATAAGATAAGTAATGATTTATCTAATTAATTTTCCTGTTTTGGGTTAAATATGACCAGGAATATTAATTAAATTGTTGTTTAACTAACTAATCCTTGAGGAAAGTCAAAAAAATATGGATTTATTAAATATTTCCTCATGTGGTTTCTTGTTTAGATCATAAACAAAATAAATTATGGATTACTAAGTTATTTTTCATAGTGAAAGAAATTTTACTTAGGGTAAAATTGGTCTTACATGGTGTACTTTGGTCCATCTAATAGTAGCAGGTTAGATAACCAAAAATTGGTGTAACAGATTTCCCCCCAGCGTGCAAATTTTAGGAGCTAATCGTAGGACCAAAGTACGTATTAAGAACTCAATCAGTAGACACTGAAGGGGAAATCTGAGATAGAGAAATATAAGGTAGAAAAAAGTGCTAGAGGACAATACCTGGAGGAGGCAAGACTTACAGGTGCAACAAGTCTCTTTTATGGGTGAGTACCTATGCTACAAGAGGCGATGGAGGCATACCTATGCCTGCCGAGACAAAGTAAATAGAATAACGCGTCCAGTAAACAAGGGACTGAGCTATATAGTACATGCTGGCATGAACATGATCCAGATAAAAACATGATAATGGATCCCACATACATATTATGCTTGGGATAATAGCCAAGACTTATACAATAATATCTGAGTACATGAGATATAAGTAGAACCAAAGAGGCCCTGTAAATAGGAGAGGGCTCTAAAAATCTTAATGATAAATGAAAACTAAAAGGTGCTGCAAGCGGCTGAGGCCAAAATCATCAAATCTCTAGAGTTGCATTGAAGGTTGTGATGAAGAGGTCATCTGGGCATGTGGGGGGCTACCTGAAGGGCCACCCACTTATGAGGTCTGAAACATCTCACACACACCTAGGAATCACCGGTACAATTTGTTGCATCACTGAACCATCAATTATATGGATCTCAATCATGTCGTAAGGCACTGGAGTTGAGAAACAATCAAGTCAAAGGAAAATAAGGAATCCCTTTGCTTGATCCGAGGCACTAAACAAGAGTGGAGGCTGGAACCAAGGTACACCACCCTCTAGACCTATCTTCTAGAATGATCAAGCTGATGTCAACAGAAGAACGTTTTCCATAGGTGAGGAAATAAGGGATCTTAAACTAAGCCACGAGAGAAAATAGTAGAGTGACTGATAGAATGACATCAGGGCTGATGATGGAATGGGGGTTTCTAGGTAGTGGGCTGATGACTTCCCTTGTTAGAGCATGAAGGGCATGGATGACCTAGTAGTAACTAACAGAAAATAAAAGGGGACATGGGACAATAGGATTGATGGCCATAATGTGTGACATGAGAGAGGAAACAAGCAATGAAGGATGGATGACTATGGCAGGATACAAATGGACTCGGGATAGACTCCATGGATGCGATGATGAATCAACTCAGATGCTTTAAACAAGGGTGAATTGATGATGATTCCACACATAAAAAGGTTCGGTGGGGACCATGAAGACATGAGTACAAGATGGTTACTGATGAAAAAAAATGACACGAGCATGGAAAAGTATGGAGGAAAAGTGGTTCCCCAAGTAAAATTGTTGCAAGTGAAGAAATTCGATTTTTAGGAATCATGAAGTGACCCTTCTTGGAAAAATGTGTCCTGGTGAAGTATCAAATCACAAAAAACTAATAGATATCCATTAAGAGCTCGGTGAGAGCTTTCTAACAGTATAGACGGTTTTTCAAACTGAGCTATGATTTGGCCACAGTGAGCGAAAGAAAAATCTAGGGTTTCTCCTTTAATAAGGCATTTTTACACCAAATTCACTCATTTGCAAGTGTAGTTGTGGTGAATGTAGAGAGGGGAGAAGGCCCTAAATCTTGTGGTGATCGTAGCGGACAAACAAACCGTTGCAATTGAGATCTGTTAGCTGCAGGTAAGAGGTCTAATCGTACTCTTTCATTTCAGTGTATTGAAAGTTTAGTTTAGGTGCCCAGAGCTTAGGAACAAACCCTTGCTCCTCTTCACGGCTGATTTGCACTTTTTGGGGCAATATATGCAACCTGGGTAGCATGTTTTAGGTAGAAAAATGTGACCTCTCCTAGGGTTTTGCCTGAAAATTGTGACTTGATAGAGAAGGGTTTTTCTGTATTATTTTTTGGCTAAGAGATGGGTTTTTATGTTTGAATGCAGTATTTCCTTTCTATACACTAAAAAATATGATGGTTTTATGTAGATATGGCAGAATTGCAGATAAAATGGAGAGATATAGACCTAGACACATTACAGTCAGAGATCTGAGAGGATCATGATGTCCGCAGTGCATTGGCTAGGTTTGGGGTCCTAAAGTTTCTGGAGAACTCTTTGATGAGAGTTGGGGAGCCCTTGTTGGCCTGGATTGTCAATTATTGGGATCTGGACCATGAGGTCTTTATAGTTTAGGGGCATCGGATTGAGTTGACGGTCCAGGATATATATTTTCTGACTGGTCTCCCACCACTTGGGATGGTGGGGAATACGTATCCAGTGTTATCGTGAGGGAATAACATCATGGAGTTTGTAGAGGACCATTGTCTACCAGGTCTCCACGTTAAGGGTACAAGGATAAGATCGAGGATCTAGAGAGGTTAGAGACTCGTGTTGTGGCCGCAGTGGTGCTGCGGATCTTGGGTAACTAGGCACCCCACGACATCACTTGGGGTCAGATGATGCTTGTTGAGAGTGTGTTGAGTGGGACCTACTATGGGTGGGCCCAAATGATGCTGTCATTATTGAAACGATAGTTGCTACTATGTAAGCAGTAAGTGAACCGTGACTATGCATATGGCACAGTGTTGTGCTCGCTCTTCTTTGAGAAGTTCTTGACACTTCAGCCTCGCATATAGATCCAGGATGGGGGCCAAAGGGAGCCTAGGATGCACCAGTGGGGGTGACTACTGTGTAGAGGAGGTCGTACAGGTGTTCCGACCTAAGTTCCTTGCTCATTGGGATCATATTCCACTGTACATAGATGAATATCCCTATAGTGGGATGAGTTATCATGGGGACCCGGACTTTCCACTACCACATGGTTGAGTATGGGGGCCTGATGGTAAGTGACTAGTTGCAAATCTTTTATGTGCATTTTAAAGTTTCATAATATTGTATATGCTACTAATTCATTCACTTTTGGTATGCAGATACAACAACGGTAAAACCAGCCGGGTATATGGGACGACCCGCAGTATCAGGAGTTGTAGGACCTGGTGGATCGAGAGCACCACAAAATGAGGATAGAGTGGCCCTGCTAGAGGAAATCCATCTAACTATGTATTATTCTACCCTCAGAGTGGTGAGGGGTCATGCGGCACATGACGATTGCCAGACAGGGGATGCGCGATCTACGAGCTGCAGCAGCCGAGCCATTGGCGAGGGATCCTCTAGATAGTGGTTAGGTGTAGGGCATGTGGTGCCCCCAATTTTGAGTTTTTGTAACATGCTATGGGTATGTCATATGTATCATATTTAATGGACTCTAAAACATTTTATATGACACATATAATCGATATGCATCATTTTGATGGTTTTGTGTTATTGTCTTGTGTTAAATGCATGTGCTAAGTGCCAATCCAGAATATTTTCTACAATGTTATATACATAGTGATATTTTGTTCTAGGTACATGCTTGAATGTAATGATTTCAAATGCACCCATCAAAAGCTTCACTCGTAAATATCTTCTAAAAAGGATAGGGTTATGCACACGATAGACACCATTCAATCGCATGATAAGAAGCAGGGAATCTAAATGAACATGAAGGTGAAGGATGCAATGGGAAAGGGCATCAGATAACAAACCTCACACAGCATCATATTCGGCCTATTTATTGGTGGTACTACCAATGCATACTCTGTTCGAAAGAACAAGCGAATGTAAGGGGATAAAAATGGCCCAGCTGGTCGAGGCTAGATTTCGAGAGTAGCAACTTGCACCATCGGCATAACTGATATAAGGTATGGATGGGGGGTTGATATGAAAGGTACCACAGGACAACAAATGAGAGGATGATGAAAAATGTTGGCAAATTGAGTGCAAGGTATAAATCAAACAAACATTGCTAGAGTGAGTGCTTTAGGTAGGATGTTTACCACTGCATGCTAATGGGTAGGTGGTGTGTGGGAACTACCATGGGGGAAGCTTGTGCTTAGGTCACGAAATTCACCATAGACACGGATGGTGCCATTCTGCTTATTGGTAGGAAAGATGAAGTCAGGGGTGGAAAAGGCTTCCATAATGTCTTCATCACAGTAGAAGATGGAGTGACTAGAGGAAGAGGGACCACATGACGTAGCGAAGATATCTGACTCATCATCATGAGAAGAAAGGTTCACATGTGCATCATCATGAGGGGTGATGGAAGAACAAGAAAATAAGGGATCCACTGTTGTTGAGCCCAGGGTGATCACTAACTGGGCGTCAAATGAAACAACAGGGGAAGTCTCAGAGGGAGCTTCCACTGTGGATATCATGAATGATGATAGGTAGAGGATGGTGGCCACAGTCTCCATCATATAGACATCAGGAGGGGGAATGTCAATGGGAGTAGGTAAATCCTCAACCTGGCCTAAAATATACTATGAAATGATGAGAGAGGAAAATTGGTTCTGTTCAATCTCGTACTCTTGAACTACCTCCAAAGAGGTACGATAATGCGTGAGGCGATGAAAATGATCAGTATAATGGCCATGGAAATCACATAAAGAAAAAAGTTGGATGGTATGAATATTCTTAGGGTTCTTGGATATATTCAAGGAATAAATAGAGGCTTTAGGGACCGTAGACTCAGGGAACACAAAATTAACCATGGGCTTGATACAAGGCAATTCGGGACAATGATGGGTGGCATGATTGACAAAATCACACAAAGCACACAGGGGGGTACGCTTTGGAGGCTAAGGAGGAGTAGGGTTTGTCAGGGAAGCCTTGTCTTTAGGTGCCTTCTTGCAAGCTTTTCCCCCTTCACCTAAAGCTTTCGCAACAGGAGGAGGTTCTTGTTGAGGTGGTTGAGGCACGGTAGTAGAGGGAGGGGTCATGGGGACCGGTTGAACCGGGGTAAAAGAAAGATAATATTTTGGATGGCCATGTGGGGTAGTGGCTGGGGGATCAATGTATGAAACTGGGATCCCCAAGGTCATGTTAGAAAGGGATAAGGTAGCAATGATAGGTACCGAAAATACTTCAAGAGGGGGAGTTAAGAACGATATCTGACCAAAGGGGTAGTGGCCAAGCGGGATAGCTTAGAGATGGTTAAGGCCAGGAGGAACTATGTCGGGAGGGTAGAGAGGCTCATGTATACTAGTTGTAGATGAGGGACCTTGAGGAGGGGGTCCCGAAGGCTGGGTCGAAGTGTTAGGAAGAGGTTGCAGAGGGCGGGTTGCTAACTAGTCAAAGCAGGTGGCTTGAGGGAAGCCCGAGATGATTGCATCATGAAAATTTTCGACGAGCTAGGATCAGAGATAGGAGGAGGAAGACTAGGGAAAGAACTAAGCATAGAGGAGTCTTTGTAGACTCCAGGTGAGACACTTGTTAGAGTTTCAACAGTTTTCTTATTGGCCACCGAAGAGATGATGGACTTAGGGGTGGTCTCAGACTTTGTCTCATAATATTTCAACTGCTCAATGGTGACTATCTTTCAGTTATGAGGAAAGGACATCTTGCAGTGAGCTGTAGATGGGACAATAGACATCGGATAGGTGTATCTATGACCCAATAGAATGCTGTAATCTAAGGGGGCATGAATGACTTCTACGTCAACACAAATAGTTTTGCCCACAAGAGTAATAGGACAATTGCTTAACAAGCTAATGGGTTGGGAAGAGTGGCCATCCTATGCTTGGAGGGTGATAGTGGAAGGGGCCAACTCAGATGATCTGAGTTGCTTCCAAACCTAAGCAGACATCACACAGGTGGATTCCCCCTCTTCAATGATACAATGGGAGACATTGGCATTCCAGATCTTGACGGGGATTTGGAAGGTGATGGAAGAAGGAAGGGGACGATGTTATGACCGGTCAACATCGAAGACGATAAATCAATCATTTGAAGGATACACAGTGCCCATGTCAATTAGTAGATATTTTCATTATGAAAGGCATGACTGGAGGATTTCTAGCATTGAGATGGCAATAGGGGATTGCGCCAAATCATCTACTATACTATACGAATGGGTAGCTTTTCTAGAAGTAGAATTTTAGCATAATGGTCCATTGAGGATCTCGGTATGAACCTATGCCTTAGGCTAAGGGATCTGTAAAGGACCATTGGTTGTCAAAAGAGGCTCTGTGGAACCTGAAGAAGGGGGCTCAGGGGCAGACATAGAGGGAGGCTTGTTGTACTAACATGACTGAGTATGAAGGTTGAGGTCAATGGTAATGGGTTGGTTAGAGTTCATCATGAGAATATGGTAATCAGAAGTACCAGATGGAGGAGGTTGAGTGGCCACCTGACCTTCAGGTGGTTGGTTAGCCACAAATCCTTACTGGGGGAAAGGATTGGTAAACACAGTCGGCTGGATAGGTGCAGCATTGGGAGGAACCGAAGGGGAGGCTTGTTGTCCTCGTGATGATACTTGAGTCTCCAAAATCTGACGCATCTAAGGTAAAGGAGGACAATCTTAGCTGTAATGACCATAGACACTGCAACAAGAACAAGGCTTATTCATGCAAAAAGTCTTGTCCTACTTGGGATGAGTGCCCTGTTGTTGGTTAGCAGTGTTAGGTACTTTCCCTTGGGGACTAGGTCTTGGATTACCTGGGTCAGATTGAGTTTGGGTGCTTTTCCTCTTCTTTTTGGAAGTAGGAGGATTATTCACACCCTGTTGTGCATACACCTACCCTTGGGGGGCTGGTGGCTGCTGTTGCGGGGGTTGAGAATGTAAGGGAGATTGGGGTGCTAATGTTGGAGGAGCTAGAGCACTAGGCTACAGATACAGATAATAAGGAGGTTGGGAAAAATTGTGGTAAATAGGTTGGGCAAAAGGAGGAGGCACGCCATATCCTGGATACATGCTACCAGGAGGCAGAAAAGTGCTAGAGGAGTTGGCCCCTCCTTGAGGGAAACCATAACCCATGGGAGGATGAGTGTATGGATGAGAGAGGGCTCCAACGATATCGTCGGCAACATGGGATGCCCTCGGTGCATTGGCACCACCAGGTCTAGGGAGATCAGGTAAAATGGTATAAACATAACCAGACTATGCGTAGATCAGGTCATATTTTAACGCAATATGGAGAGCATCTTCCTCGGTCTGATGGAAATGAGATGTGACATCTTTGCTAATAGAAAGAAAAAGGGATCTAAGGAACTAATCCATATATACACGGTCTTTGAAGGTAGGGGCTCTACATAGGCTCTTTCTTCTCTGCCATTCCTGGACATGATCGAATAGGTGGGTTGTAGACGATTGATGGAAATAGGTCAAAAGTTTGGTACCAGTGTCATAACAAAGGAGAAGATGGAAGTAAGACAGAAAAGCTTGGGCAAGAGTCACAAAATTATTATGAGAGAAGAAGTCCTGGTCAACATACCACTTAGAAGCTTCTCTAGTAAGCATACATTGGAACCATCGAAGATGGAAAAATTCATCAGTGATGGAGTTAGAGGAACACCACATGGAAAGATCGAACATGGTTTGTAGGATATTCACCAGCAAGACCTTCAAACTTGGGGATGTCGGAAGGGAGCTTAGTTGGCATAGTAGGCCAACCAGTGTCATGGTGTACAGGGTCGTTGATCAACTGGGTAAAATTGAGAACACTGAGGCCTGCCATATAAGGGAGAAAGCGAGAAGCCAAGATAGTTCTTGTTGTGGTCCCACTAGTAGTATTCCCAGCATTAGGGCTGGGGATACCACCAGTGTTAGGTCTTGAACTAGACATGGTGAAGTTGACGGGGGGAGAACTGGGGATGGAACTAGAAGGGGAACCCAATGAACCAGAAGCGGAGTCAGAATGAAGACTCATTGGAGGACTAACTTGAATCCTACATGAAGGAGTAAGTATTTCGAACATAAAATTTCAAGATGAGGGCCAAGAAGTCTCCAGGACAAACGCCTTGGGGGCGCAATGAAGAAAGAACAAACACATATCACAAAAATAAGAGAGATCAACGAGGGCAAGGAGGTGTAGGATCAAATGATTATGATTTTATAGTATTTGTCTGGTGGTTTTAACCAAGCGCTCCTTCAGTTAGGGTGTGTGTGTTAAATGTGTTAATTTTAATTTTTAAACCCAGACATTTGTAGAGAAAAAAGAAAAAGTATGTTGTATAACTATAAAATCTACAGATAACAGTAAAGTAAACTGAATATAACAGAAAATAAACAGCTAGAGATGCAATAATATAAACCCAAGGAGGTGGGCTTCTCAACAACTAGTCTATGGGTGGGCAAAAATCTAGTCAAAACACACCAAAATAGCCAATGGATCTAACGTTGGGAGGTACAATGATCTAAAGGTAAGATGTGCTGGAAATAGGTGCCAAAAACAACAAAAAACTAGAGGGAAATTGCTACAAATGAGGTGTTGAAAGGCTAAAACCTAAAGGGAAATGGAGGGGACCCTAAAGGAGGACCAAACTATTAAGTTGGAACTTTACCTATTTTTCCACCTATACTAAGCCTTGTTTCCCCCATTTTTGACCTCTTTTTACCCTTTAATTATACCTAGTCTGGTTGCGTCATCCAATTTTGGCTAAAAAGGGTATCATAGGCTAAGGTATGTTGAAACAAAATTAGAAGCATCATTTTATCTAATTTTGAGTATTATTTGAACTAGTTGTGTCATTATTGCATTAATAATCTAACTAGCCTTGGAATCATGCGCAGACTTGTTAGATTCAAGCAGTTCCGTCAATCCTGCATATATCTCATATAGCTGAGATTCCTACAGCCATTCCACATTTCCTGCAGATACGCCGATAACCTATAGCCATTCCAGATTTCCTGCAGATATGCCGATTTCCTGCAGTCGTTCTAGATTTCTTGCAGATACGTCTATTTCCTACAACCACCTCAAAATCCTGAAGCGAGATCGACAAACAGTTTCAACCGCGCAATAGAAATGGTCTAATCCATGCCTTCAATCATGTATTAGACCCAACATCAGTTTACCATTGTCAATCTATATCTCCATTAATCATTGTAGGCTTATCTTAGTAATATATTTTGTTCAAAGGAAAATATGGGCTGCCAGAAATTTATAAAATCAGATGTAATTTTCTTAGGGGAGAGTTCAGAGTTCTTGGGTTGGGTTGGAAGTTGTCGTTACAAAGCATGATATCAGACTATAATCGACTATTATTTCAGATTAATAAAATCGTTTATGTTTTGTTTATTTCACTGAGCAACTTCTTTAATCTTTAAAGGAGTTGTGAGTGAGGGAGGGTCACCTTCGCACACAACTCCTGTAGCAGATTGTGTTTTTTTTTTTTTTTTAATTATGCATTAATAATTTCTTGTAGAAAATAGTGTTTATTTTCTGTATTTATTACAACAAATTGTAGATTGGTTAAGTGAATTAATATTTTATGTTGAAGAGCTCTTTTCATTTGGCCAATTCTTGGATTCATGATTTTAAGCTTGATTCTTGATTGGGATTGATTTATTTTATCTTTCCTACATCAGTATCAGAAAACACAAGTGTTATAGAGAGATGATATATGCCACTCCATAACCATTGCTACAATTGTACTGATACAGTAAAGCAACATGAGTTGTTGATTGTTGTTTGATCTTTATCTTTTCCCGATCAATATCAACAATATTAAGAGCTATAGAGGGATGATATATGTCACTCCATATCCTTTATTGTGATTGTATTGACACAAGAAAGAAGAATTAGTTGTTATTCATATATTTCATTAACACTTGCAGTAATCAGCCTGCATATATTGTGCACTGCATCTCATCAGTTTACCTTCCTGGGTTGACAATTTATATTGACAAATCGTACACATATAATTTGACTCAACATTTTGGTGTCGTTGTCGGGGAGGTGATAATGGATGATACTAAAAGTGTTTTAGTTTTATATTTTTTATTATTTTTTCTTTTCAGGACTGGGGGAGTCGAAGTGCAAAGACGCAAGGCAAAGCCTACACACCCAAGAGGTTAGACACTCGCCAAAGCCGTGTCTTGATTGTTTGGTAAGTTTTTTATTTTTATTTTGTTTGAATATTAGATGAATAGGGTCCAATATTTCCTATATTTTTCATGGAATTATGAGCACCAATCCATTTACTAATACAGTGGTAAGAAGAAGGAAATCTATAAGAAACATGGAAGCAAAGAAGGAGGAATATGAAAAGGAGGTCTGTAGTTCTAAACAAGTTGACCTTTCTACAGTAGAATCCTCTGTTGGAGAATATTTTGCTGCTGCCCATATTGAATCTCCCCTTATAACGAAGACCACACGTCTTCTCAGTGGTCCGCCTGAAGAATAATTCCTTGTAAATCATGTCCAAGAACGAGAGCTTCAAACCATTGACTCTGAAGAATATATAGCCTTTCAAGGTCTTATTCTTTATTTGACTGACATGGCTCATTTAGAAGGCACTGATGAGAACGAGGAGAAACTTTTCACATTTGAATTTCCTATTAGAGAGACTGGGGGATCCACTCAGATGAAATACATTCCTCCCTCAACCTTTCCTAACTTTCGTGGTGCTTCTAGTGAAGACCCTGATGCCTTCTTATTTGAGTTATATGTACTCTGCAGGAAATATGACTATTCTTCTAATGCTCAAAAGCTAAAATTGTATCTTTGTACATTGAAAGATGCAGCTCTTAGATGGTTTATGGGGTTGGGATAAAAATCCATTGCAACTTGGGACAACATGAAGAAGGTGTTTTTGAAAAAGTACCTGGATTACTACAAAACGAGGGATCTCAAGGAAGAAATATTTGGCACGACCCAAAAGGAAGGGGAGAGCCTCGATGATTTGTTGGAAACATCCCAATACAATTTACAGAGATCTAGGATGAATCAATTGGAAAAAGAGACCAAGAGGACCATTTTTCTTAGGGCCATTAGACCAAAATATCTGGAGGTCTTAAATCTAATGGGAACGGGCAATGTATCGAAGCTGAGTAATGATGATGTGTGTGAGCTTTGTAAAATATATTCAAGAGGAAACTCCAAGTTTAGAGGTGGACTAGGAGATCCTTCCTCTAAGCTTATCAAATCAGTTGCTGGAGCTGGAGTAACCAGAGCTGAAATGGGTAATTTATTTGAAAATTTTAAAACTGATATTATTAGCACTTTATATTTATAATTGGATATTTTGCAGGCTAAGAAGAAACATGGGAAACATGATGAATTGGATAAAGCCTTGGCGGTGTTATTATCCAAATGTAGGAAAAAACATGTTCTAAGGGAATTCCCTGTTGATAGTGTTGAGGTATGTCGAATTTGTAAGGCTGAGCATTCCACTGATAAATGTCCTTATTTGCCTTGAATTAAGGCAAAATACATAGCAGATCAAAGAGTTTTCAATGCACATTATGAAATGGTACCTCAAAGACCATGGCAAACACATCCTGCAAGTATGTCACAGTCAAATTTTCAATTTCCTTATGCTAAAAATCATATGTGGAATGTTCCAATGCCCTAGAGCCTTGGCCTCCTAAACAACCTTGGAAGGGGAACTATTATTATCCAACTACAGAGAGTTTCCCACATCAAAACTTTTATACATAGCCCACACTACAACAAATGATACAACCACAACAACAAATTCAATTAACTGCTCCACCAAATAAACCTCGTCCCACACAAATTCCTGCTCAACTAGTGTCTAACCCCAATAATAAAACCGTCTGATCCGCTCACAACATTGGATTGGTCACTTATCCCACTTTTCTTACCTATTGTATCACATCCCAGGCACTGTAGGATTATATATGCCACTCCATATCCTTTTTTGCGATTGTATTGACACAGGAAAGAAGCATTACTTGTTATTCATATAGTTAATTAACACTTGCAGTAATCAACCTGCATATATTGTGCACTGCATCTCATCAGTTTACCTTCTTGGGTTGAAAATTTATATTGACAAATTGTACACGTATAATCTGACTCAACATTTTGGCATTGTTTCTGGGGAGGTGCTAATGGATGATATTGAAAGTGTTTTAGTTTTATGTTTTTTATTTTGTTTTATTTTCAAGACTGGGGGACTCAAAGTGCAAAGACGCAAGGCAAAGCCTACACACCCAAGAGGTTAGACACTCGCCAAATCCGTGTCCTAATTGTTTGGTAAGTTTTTATTTTTTATTTTGTTTGAATATTAGATGAATAGGGTCCAATATTTCCTATATTTTTCATGGTGTTATGAGCACCATTCCATTTACTAATACAGTGGTAAGAAGAAGGAAATCTATAAGAAACATGGCAGCAAAGAAGGAGGAATCCAAACAGAAGGTCTGTAGTTCTAAACAAGTTGACCTTTCTATAGTAGATTCCTCTGTTGGAGAATCTTTTGTTGCTACCCATATTGAATCTCACCTTATAACGAAGACCACACGTCTTCTCAGTGGTCCGCCTGAAGAAGAATTCCTTGTAAATCATGTCCAAGAATGAGAGTTTCAAACCATTGACTCTGAAGAATCTATAGCCTTTCAAGGTCTTACTCTTTATTTGACTGACATGGCTCATTTAGAAGGCACTGATGAGAACGAGGAGAAACTTTTCACATTTGAATTTCCTATTAGAGAGACTGGGGGATCCACTCAGATGAAATACATTCCTCCCTCAACCTTTCCTAACTTTCGTGGTGCTTCTAGTGAAGACCCTGATGCCTTCTTATTTGAGTTATATGTACTCTGCAGGAAATATGACTATTCTTCTAATGCTCAAAAGCTAAAATTGTATCTTTGTACATTGAAAGATGCAGCTCTTAGATGGTTTATGGGGTTGGGATAAAAATCCATTGCAACTTGGGACAACATGAAGAAGGTGTTTTTGAAAAAGTACCTGGATTGCTGCAAAACGAGGGATCTCAGGGAAGAAATGTTTGGCATGACCCAGAAGAAACAGGAGAGCCTCTATGATTTTTTGGAAATATCCCAATACAATTTACAGAGATCTAGGATGAATCAATTGGAAAAAGAGACCAAGAGGACCATTTTTCTTAGGGCCATTAGACCAAAATATCTGGAGGTCTTAAATCTAATGGGAATAGGCGATGTATCGAAACTGAGTTATGATGATGTGTGTGAGCTTTGTAAAATATATTCAAGAGGAAACTCCAAGGTTGGAGGTGGACCAGGAGATCCTTCTTCCAAGCTTGTCAAATCAATTGCCGGAGCTGGAGTAACCAGAGCTGAAATGAGTAATTTATTTGAAAATTTTAAAACTGATATTATTAGCAATTTATATTCACAATTGGATATTTTGCAGGCTAAGAAGAAACATGAAAAACATGATGAATTGGAGAAAGCCTTAGCGGTGTTCTACTCCAAATGTAGGAATAAACATGTTCTAAGGGAATTTCTTATTGATATTATCGAGGTATGTATAATTTGTGAGGCTGGGTATTCCACTGATCAATGTCCTTAACTGCCTGAAAATAAGGCAACATACATACCAGATGAAGGAGCTGTCAATGCACATTGCACAATGGTACCTCACAGACCATGGCAGCCACGTCCTGCAAGTATGTCATAGTCAAATTTCCAATTTCCTTATGCTAAAAATCATATGTGGAATGTTCGAATGCCCTAGAAGCCTTGGCCTCCTAAACATCCTTGGGAGGGGAACTATTATTATCCACCTATAGAGAGTTTCCCACATCAAAACTTTTATTCTTAGCCCACACCACAAAAAATGATACAACCACAAAAACAACTTCAATTAACTGCTCCACCAAATGAACCTCGTCCCATGCAAATTCCTGCTCAACTAGTGTCTAACCCCAACAATAAAATCGTCTGATCCGCTCACAACATTGGATTGGTCAGTTATCCCACTTTTCATACCTACTGTATTTCATCCCAGGCACTGTAGGATTTTTTTGTCCCCGTTTTACAGGAATTTCCTATGTCTCTGTAGGAAATGCATGTTCCTATGTTACAGGAGCTCCCTGTACAGTTGCAGGAATTACCTGTGCAGATGTAGAAAATCAACCTTAGGTCGGGAAGAGTGGTGAATCAACTCGAAATAATTGAGGAGATTGTAGAGGAAGATACCTTAGAGATGCTTGAAGAGGAAACCATGTCTGAACCAGCAAAATAACCTACCTCAAGGCCACAAGAACCTTCGTCATCTCATATAGTCCAACCTCCTTTTCCAGAGAGGTTGGAAATGGAAATCAAAGAAAAACAACCGAAATTTGATCTTGTATCTGAACTAAGAAACATGTGCATGCAGATCCCATTGCTGCAAGCAATAAAGGACATCCCAATATATGCTAAAACAGTGAGGGAAATATGTACCAAGGAACCAGGAAGACAGAAGAAAGAACCCTCAACCATTCAAGCAGGTGGAAAGCATGCAAGTTTAATGTCTACCGGATTTTTTACTGAAAAATATGCGGATCCTAGTATCCCTGTGGTTACCATCTTTATCAATGGATATCCCATAAAGAACACTTTGATTGATTTAGGTGCAACCATCAATGTGATGACTATGTAAAATTTGTCACATATAGGATCCTTTGACTTGTTACCCACTCCTACCATGTTAGAATTAGCAGATAGGTCTAAGGTAAACCCAGTGGGTGTTTTAGAAGACATTTCCATCTCATTATATTCCTCGGAGTATCCTATATATTTTTATGTTCTTCAAACTAAAAATAACTTGGGAGGGAACCCATTCATCTTGGGCAGGTTGTGGTTAGCTATGGCTAATGCCTACATAGGGTGTGGATCTAGAAACATGACTATCACCCATGGGGCTAAAACAAAGTACATTAACTTGTACCCCCTTGGTAAACCCCTCTTGAGATCAAAAAACACACAATGGGTTGAAGAAGAGGAAGAAGAACATGATTCGAAAGGCACCTTACCAGTTTCAAAAATAGCCCAAGCTATGAATCTTAAGAAAAATTCTGAAGAAGATCTGATAAATTGTTGTGTTTCTAATCCCAATCTCCCGCAGCAGTTAGAAGGATAATCTAGTCATAATTTAGATATCATTACTGATCTGCAGGAGTTATCTGAACATATTTTAGCTTTTGAATTACATTCAACCCTCTTATCTGCATTTCCTGCATATTCAATGTCTGAATGGGGGAGTAAGGTAGTAGAAATTTTTCCTGAAAAATCTTTAAACATTAATTCCGCCTTAACTCCTAAATAAGAAAAGTAATTAATACAAACATTGAGAAATTTTTTAGACACATTTGCATGGGAATACACCGATATGAGAGGAATTCACCCAAACACATGCATTCATCACATTTATATAGAAGAAAATGCTAGGCCCATAAGACAACCACAAAGGAGGATGAACCCTGCTTTAAGAGAAATTGTAAAAGATGAATTACAAAAGCTTTTAAATGTAGGATTCATCTATCCTATTTCAGATAGCCAGTGGGTATCCCCACTAGTCATTGTCCCCAAGAAAAATGATAAATGGTGAGTGTCCATAGATTATATGGAATTAAACAAAGCTACAATAAAAGACCATTTCCCTTTAATGGACACTTTAGTAGGGAAAAAGTACTTTTCCTTCCTAGATGAATTTAGTGGATATAGTGAGATTACGATAGCTCTAGAGTATCAGGAAAAGACAACATTTACATGTCCTTGAGGTACCTATGCATACAAAGTATTACCATTTTGTCTATGCAACGCACCAGCCACATTTCAACAGGCAGTCCTTGGTATTTTCTCTGACCTTTTGCATGATTGTGTAGAAGTTTTTATGGATGATTTTACAGTTATGGGTCATACTTTTGAAGAAGCTTTACTTAATCCTAAAATTTTTTTGCATAGATGTAGAGAAACTAATCTTTCATTAAGTAATGAATTTTTTTTTATGATTATGACTGAAAGTATTGTTTTGGGTCATCATGTTTCTGCTGCAGGAATTAAGGTTGATCCAACAAAGATTGAGGTTATTGTAAAACTTCCCCCACTAACTAATCAAAAGGGAGTTAGAAGTTTTCTTGGACATGCAGGCTACTATAGGAGGTTTGTTGAAAATTTCATGTAGGTAGCCTCTCCATTATTTAAATTTTTGACTAAAGAATTTAAATCTCATTGGAAACTAGTGTATGGAAAACAAGTTTTGCTGCCCATTGAATTTCAGATCAAAACCTTTAGAATGGCATTAGAATTGGGTATGAACTTTGATGAAGCACAACGAAAGAAAATTTTTCAGCTCAACAAATTAGATGAGATTAGGCAGGATGCTTTTCATCATACTGACTTGATCCAACAACAAAGGGCTAAATGGCATGAAAAATACATAAAAAAGAATCAGTTCAAAGAGGGAGACTGCGTATTGTTGTATGATTCTAAATTGAAAAAATTTAAAGGGAGTTTTAACACACATTGGCTTGGACCCTATAAAATTGAGAAATATTTTGATAATGGATCCGTTTGGATTAAAACTATTGATGATGAGAATGTTACCTTCTTGGTGAATGAGCACAAACTCAAGATATACCAAAAACCCAATCCAAGGAGGAATTTGTGAAGGAAATTGTGAAGAAGAAAGAGCTGGAGATGGTAAGGTAAGAGATCCCTCCTTCCACTATCTCTTCTTGATTTTCCTGCTGATGAAATGAGCTCACTCTGTTCCTCCTCATGCTCGATAAAACATGAGAGGAATGTCTATTGGGTATAGGTTTATCACTTTTTCCAGGCCCAATGGAATATTTACAGAAAAGGAACCCCTTGGAGTCTTCTTTTTCATTATTTCGGACTCTCTAAAATTGAAATCTGGCGACCATGGACTTCCCTGGGCTCATTAAAAACACAGGTCTGTAAATCCCTTGGGATTATTTCAATAAGTTTGTTTTCCACTTAATCTATGGATTGCTCATTTCGACTGATGTGGGATTTCTTAAGGCCTTCCTTCCAACAATTCTCGCCTATCGACATCAGCAAATTATCTAGGTATAGGATTAGAGCCTTGTCATGCCTTGAAGCTTGTATGCCCTAATGATAGGCTACCTCACTATTGGTAATGGAGAATCATTATGGCTTCTTTACTACTCAATCCTATAGGAGGTTAGACAAGAACTAATATATTCTCACCTCATAGGATGCATCAGGGTACCTTGGTCCTCACTCTCATTAATGGTGATGGACCTCGCATTGGTTAACAATTGACCTCAATTAATGGTAATCCAATGAGCCCATTGCACATTCGACATCGACACATTAATTCATGTGTAATGGACTGTACACAATGGGTGGAGAGAGTGGTTCTTGCAGATTCAGATTCGATTCCTACAGAATGTTCAACAGTTGTAGTTTTGACTTCCTGAAGAATGTTCACAGTTATTTCAATTTCTACAGAATGTTCCTTAGTTGCAATTCAGTTCTTGAAGAGTATTTTACAGTTATTTCTGCATAATGTTCAGTGGTCATATTTTTAATTCCTGCAGATCATTCAACAGCCAGTTCTTAATTCCTGTAGAACAATTGTTAGACACAACAACACCTGGATATCCTAAAAATACAAGAGAAAAGAAAAGAAAAGAAAAGAAATCATTAAATAGAACATAGATTAAAATCATGTAATAAACTATTAACAAGTCATCATGTGGTTAGGGTTGTGGATTATGTGTCTGATGTAATAGGTTATCATTGTAAGAGTAGGCTAAGTCATCAAGGACAGGACCATTGGGGGTAAGCGGTAACGTACAACCGGTGATAAGGCTTTTGAGGTAAAGGTATAATGACACTTAATTTTTATTTTTCTGCATATATAAGGCTATGGTAACCCTTTGCAACCATGGGCTGTTATGACATTAATTCCATGACCTGTCATCATTTCACCAGTAGTGTTTGTACTTTTGAGATTTATCGTGCAGTTCCGATCATGATAGCAATCATGACCATGACTGGTTGCTGAAAAAGCTTCGTATTTCCTATTTATTTCCTCTCACTATCGAACTATTGCATAAGTCTCAGACTACATTCCCACAACCCGCACCTGCTTTGTTTTGTCTATCCGTAATCTCCCTATCCATTTTTTTCGCCTGTCTGTCCATTTTTCTCCTCCACCATGACTAAGACTTGAGCCCCCGTCAGATTCTAGCCTCAAATTCTCACGCTACTAGAATCTAATCCTCGCATCAAGGCAAGAATAGAAAATGTGGGATGGTTGCCCTCCTTTCAAAGGCTTAATGGGCATAATTATGAAGTAACCAAATATTTTTCCTTGAACTTAAATGGGGATAAAGCATAGGTGGGGAACTTCCAATTCAGGCTAACAGAAGAACTGGTGGCAAGGGCATGTGGGATTCCGCAAGATGGAGAATGATGGTTTAAGAACCGCCACGTCAAGAAAGACATGTGTGCAACTTTCCTGCAGAAGGACCATTCGAACCCTGATTGGAGTAATGGGATTCTGCAAGAATTCTTAAGGTGTAAGTATCGTCAGTTACTATTTTTTATGCAGAAATATGTTACATGTGAAGGCAAGTTTGGCCTTGCTTTCCTATTTCATATTAGGTTCCTTGTACAATTCTGGGAGAAACCTTTAAATTTGACCTATTATTTGAAAATGTCATTGATCAAGATGTCCTTGGCTACAAAAGAGAGGATTTCCCACATAGAGAAAAACCTCCACCATCACGGGATGGTAAATATTATTATCGTGGAGTGTTGGAAATATTGTCATTGATGGCAAAGGCGGCAGCACTCAGGCAAAAGAGGCACAGCGAAAGCAATAGAGGCAGCAAGAAGATAGTCAAAATGTAACAGTCATAAAAGCACAGTGAGACAGAGACAGAGAGCAGTTACAAAATTCCAGGAATCGCACACTCCAGCGAGCATTATACATATAATATAACACGAATCTTATTCCGAGAATCGCAGACTCCAGCCAGGCGTTACACATATAATACAGAACCATATTCCGGGAATCTCACTCTCTAACCGGCGGAGCACATATAATATATAAACCATATTCCGGGAATCGCTTAACCCTTTGGAAAAGTATACATATATGTCCGTTATATTATGGAGTGCACAAAACGAAGTTTTAGATGGTGGGACCTCTCCCCAATCGCAATCGGAACTTTCCGATTGATCGCAAGTCTTTTGTTATATGCTCCGATCGAAGGTCGGACCCGATCGAGTTATATGCCACAGTTTATGAGCCAATCTCATCCGAGTTCCCAATCGCAATCGAAACTTTCTGATTGATCGCAAGTCTTTTGTTATATGCTCCGATCAAAGGCCGGACCCGATCGAGTTATATGCCACAGTTTATGAGCTAATCGCATCCGAGTTCCCAATCACAATCGGAACTTTCCGATTGATCGCAAGTTTTTTGTAATATGCTCCGATCAAGTGGCAGACCCGATGGCGATTATACGATGGAATTAATTGGTTCAATCGCGTCCGGAATCTCAATCGCAATCGGAACTCTCCGATTGATCGCACGACTTTGTAATATGTTGCGATTGAAGTGGCAGACCCGATCCTGTTATATGCGGGAGTTAATTTGTGCAAATCGCATCCGTGTTCTGATCGCAATCGGAACTTTTCTATAATGCGTCCCGATTGCATGTGTTCGAAGTTCGGACCCGATTGCGATATGAGCCATGTTTTATGTGGTCATCGCGTCCGTTTGATCAATCGCAATCGCAAGTTTTCGTTTGACACCACCGATCCGCCGACAGAGATGTGGGGCCCGACCCTTTCATGTATTAGTGGTTGTGATTCGACTTATTGGATTGTAATATGTACCTCAAAGGCTTAAGGTGGAGGGCGATTATTATATAAAAGGATTGTTGTTAGATATATAAAACACGGTTGCAAATAAAGTAAAATATGTCACATGGGTCAGTAACTCACGGGCCTCCGCCTAATGAGAGGGCGATTATAAAATAATGATCGTGATATATGTCCATTCCATTTCAAGGAATGTTCCCACATCAACAAGACACTTCACGTAAGCTGCAGGCCACGTATATTTTTCTAAGAGGCACCGATATAAAAGCAATCGTTACATGTATGCAAAATACACCACAAACAGAGACGTGTAGTGCCATACAGAAAGGCAGGCAGTCAAAACACAGTCACAGAAAAGACAAATGCGCAGCAAACCAAGAGACAAAAGTGAGCTGGAATTCATATTGTAATTCGAATGTAAATGTTTTAATTGTTTTTATTATTTGTGATGCATTGGCAAGTCTCCGAGAGAAAACAAACTCCCACTGTAATGTTAAAATTGACACCTACAGTTATAATTTCTGAGTAAGCTGATAAAAGGAGTGAGAAGGCACAAGGCAAAGAGACATGACTTTCCATTTCGAATTCCAAGCAGAATACAAACAGTCATGTGAGGAAATCTATAAATAATATCATCTTGATATGCAGAGGTTTTTTTTTTTGGAGCAAGGGAGAGAGCATATATAGAGAGAATGCAGAATATAGAAGGAAGAGAAGATTAAGAGAAGCTACAGAACAGAGCTGATATCTGAGGAAAATCAGCAAACATTCAGTTTGATAAATTGAGGAAGTTGGAGCTTCCCTATCAAGTTGCAGCTTGATAGTCGTCAGTTGTAGCTGACTGAGGTTGGAGCCTCCTGTAGGTTGGTGCCTGCAGAAAACTGAAGGGAGTTGGTGCTTCCTTGCAAGTTGTAGTTTGCAGAATTGAGGTAGGAGCCTCCTGTAGGTTGGTGCCTGCAGAAAAACAGTGGTGAGAGGGAGTTGGAGCTTGCCTTTGCATCACAACAATAATAAGATGTGGTTTTCTCCCTTTATGGGTTTCCACTTATATCTAGTGTCTCTGTGCATGATATTTATGTATTGATCTGATATGTATTATTTGCTTAATACATGCTGCTCTCATATTAAGTCTACTGCTCTATTAAACTAATACTTTCTAATTACATTCTAAAATTACTCTCACATCAAATAGAGTTTGAAATGAAGGTGTAAATAAGTTTAATGAAAATTTTAAAAGATCAGGAATGTATTAAATTGATTCACCCCCCCCCTCTCAGTTTAATTAGAGATTCAACAATTGGTATCAAAGCGGGTTCCTTTGTACAAGTCTAACAACTGAAAGGAGATCCTAGGTTCCCAAGATGGCTAGTAAAGAAGGATGCTCAACCAATAAAGCCCCTTTCTTCACCGGTGAAAATTATGCTTTCTGGAAAATCAGAATGAAGACATACATAATGTCTCTAGGAATAGAATTTTAGGCTGCTATGCAATTAGGATATGCCCCGAAGGCAACTGACTCATAAAAGGACTCAAAACAAGATTTTGTGGCTAATGCAAAAGCCATGAATGCCATCCTGAATGGATTATGTGAAGCAGAGTTTATTAAAGTAATGCACAAATACACTGCCAAGAAAATATGGGATACTCTTGAAGACATACATGAGGGAGACCAGAAAGTAAAAACTGCCAAACTTCAAGTATATAGAGCCCAGTTTGAAAACTTAAAAATGAATGATGATGAAGATGTTGGCAACTTCTTCTTAAAAGTTGCAGAAATTGTTAACAATATGAAAGCTCTTGGAGAAACCATACCAGAAAGTATAGTTGTGCAAAAGATTCTAAGATCACTCCCATCCAGATTTAATCCCAAGGTATCTGCAATAGAAGAGACAACGGACTGGGAGACTTTAACCATGAACCAGATACTTGGAAATCTAACAGCCTATGAAATGAGGCTCCCACAGAAGAAACCAAGTTCGAGGGAAGCAGCTTTTAAAACAGAAAAGAAGAAAGAAGAAGAGGAAGAAATATGGTCTTTCTCAGATGAAGAAGAAGCAAAATTTGTTAATAAACTAGACAGAGGTTCAGGTAAATAGAAAGGTAAACTTCCTTTCAAGTGCTTTAACTGTGGAAGAGTTGGACACTATGCTGCTAAGTGTCCTCACAAGAAAGCAAGGAATCAGGCTCAAGAGTCAGAAAAGAATAAATCAAAGAACTGGCAGAAGGGAAAGAAGTTCAACAGAAAATATTTCTATGCTAAACAAGACAACAGTACATCTGAAGATTCAGATGAACCCTCATGTGAAGAAGGAACCTCAGATTTTTTATTGATGGCCATAGAAGATCTTGAGGGACTCCTACTAGAATATGAAGAAGAAGAAGGGGAAGTCGACCTCGAGGGGGAGCTAAGAAGTGCTCTGGAGGAGATTGAGAGACTCAAACTAAAATGCAGAAAACAAAAAGAGATTCTCCTCAAATGTGTGAAAGAAGAACAAAATTCAGAAGTCCTCATGCTGCTAAAGGTAAGGCTTGAAGAAGCCAAGAAGATAGAAGATATGTTACTTCAGCAAATCAAGGATAAAACCCAAGAACAAGAGAAGTTGGAGGAACAAGTGGTAGGTCTCAGGAAGAAACTAGAAAATGCTCAAAGGATAGTTGTTATAAACTCTTCTCTACCAACAAGCTCTAGCAAGTTGAATGATATCCTGGTTGCTCAAAGATCCCCAGTGATAAAAACAGGAATAGGCTATGAAGGAGAATCGAGTAAAGGCAAAGAAAAGGAAGACAAAAATATAATTTTTGTAAAAGCAATGAAAATTGATGAAGAAGCCCAGACCATTCCTATAAAAGAAGAAACATGTAATAAGAATGACAAAGATCAAAAGAAATCTCTAGTAACAAGGAATATAATGAATACTAAGATGGCAGAAAAAGAATCATATGCCCCTAAGTATATCAAATTTGGAAGTCATCAGAGGAAATTCTTCCCTCCTATGAAGAATGCCACCTGCTATGTCTGCCGCAAGCCTGGACACACTGCTGCATATTGTTATGCAAAGAAGAGTATTTCAGACCTGCAAAAGATGCAAACAGTGAAGAGGCTATCTCAAATAAACAAATGGAGAAAACAATCTTACATCAGGTATGCAAATAATTTCTATGGTTATTGTTTTTATTGTAAGGAATTTGGCCATAAAATTATTGAATGTAGAAAGTATGGACAAAGACTGATGTTCAATACCTCAAGGAGGTTTATGAGTCAAAGAAATTTTTTTCATGCTCACAATTCTGAAAAAACTATAATCAAATGTTGTATATGCAATCAAATTGGGCATATATCTTCCAAGTGTTCTCTAAAGGGATATAATTCATCACCTCACCAAAGATACCAAACAAAAGGGGGCCTCTAGTGGATAAAGAAAGTGAATAAATGTGACCTGGCTCTAACTGCTCAAGATCTGAAAAGCCAGTGGTACTTGGACAGTGGCTGCTCCAAACACATGACTGGAGACAGAAGCAAGTTTATAACTCTTGATGAAAAGAAATCTGGAAATGTTATTTTTGGTAATGATAAATCAAGAAAGATCAAGGGAAAAGGCTCAGTCAGCATAGACAATGGTAGAGGAAAAGCCCAAGAGGTACTATTTGTGGATGGACTGAAAGAAAATTTACTGAGTGTCAGTCAGATGTGTGACAAAGGCTCTAAAGTTCTTTTTATAGCACAAGATTGTGTAGTCAGGTCAAGCACAACAGGAAAGACTCTGCTCAAAGGTGTTCGAACAGAGAACAATGTATACATAGTGAAAGAGGAAGATGAAGCCTGCCATCTTAGCAAACTTCTGGAGTCATGGTTGTGGCATAGGAGATTGGTACATCTCAGCTTTGACCATATCATCAAATTGAGCAAGAAGAAAGCTGTCAAAGACATGCCAGAAATAAAAAGGCCTTCAAGTACTATATGCAAATCTTGTCAATTGGGGAAATAGACTCACACATCCTTTAAATCTAAAGAGGAGTTGTCAACAAGAAGAACACTCCAGCTTGTGCACATGGACCTGTGTGGACCTACTAGAACTAGAACACCAAGTGGAGAATCCTATTTCATGCTGATAATAGATGACTTCTCCAGAATGACATGGGTTGCCTTTCTCAAAAATAAATCAGAAGCATTGGAAAAATTTAAGATATTCAGAGCATTAGCAGAAAATCAAACTGGATGCAAGCTGAAATGTATCAGATCAGACAGAGGAGGAGAATTCACAAATTATGACTTTGCAGACCTATGTAATGAACATGGAATAAAGCAACAATTTACTATTGCAGGGACACCTCAGCAGAATGGAGTAGCAGAGAGACAAAACAGGTCTGTACAACAAATAGCCAGAGCTATGATGCAAGAGAATAATATTGCTCAAACCTTCTGGGCAGAAGCAGTACACACAGCAGTACATATCCTCAATAAAGCTCACTTAAGGCCAAGCAGTGACAAGACTCCATATGAACTATGGCATGGAAAGCCAGCTTCAATAAAACATTTCAGAGTCTTTGGTAGCAAGTGTTACATAAAGAATAATGATGAAAACCTTGGGAAATTTGATGTAAGAGCAGATGAAGGGATTTTTCTAGGATATGCTTCCAAAAGCAAAGGGTACATGTGCTACAACAAGATCCTTCGGAAGATAGTTGAAAGTATTGATGTGAGATTTGATGAAGAACTTCCAAACAATACAAGAAATACAGACTGCTGCAGTCCATCAGACAACCATGAAGAGGAAGACAAGGATGATGATGAAACAAGCAAGACAACATATGATGCAGAGCTGAGCTCGAAAACCCCCTCAAGATACACTCAAAAGAATCATCCTGAAGATCAGATCATAGGAGACAAGAAAGCAGGAGTCCAGACAAGAAGGCAGCTAACAGAACAAACAGAAGAAGTATACATAGCCATGTTATCACAAATAGAGCCAAAGAAATTTGAAGAAGCCAGCAAGGACAAGTATTGGGTAAAAACAATGAATGAAGAATTGGACCAAATTGAGAAGAACAATACCTGGGAACTAGTTCCTAGACCTATTGAGAAAAATATCATTGGTTTAAAATGGGTATTCAAAAACAAAATGAATGAGCAAGGACAAGTAATCAGGAATAAAGCCAGGCTGGTCTGCAAAGGATACTCACAAATTGAAGGACTTGACTATGATGAAACATTTGCACCTGTAGCCAAAATGGAGGCTATCAGAATGTTCCTGGCATTTGCATGCTACCAAGACTTCAAGGTATATCAAATGGATGTAAAGTCTGCTTTTCTTAATGGAGATCTAGAAGAAGAAGTGTATATGGAACAACTAGAAGGCTTCTCATTGACAGACAAAGAAGACTATGTGTGCAGACTGAAGAAGGCCCCATATGGACTGAAACAGTCTCCTCATGCTTGGTACTCAAGACTGGACAAATATTTGCAAAATCAGGGTTTTAAGAGAGGTGGAGTAGACAACAATCTATACATAAAAGCGCATGAAAATGAACTCCTAATTGTTGTTGTATATGTTGATGACATTATGTTTGGAAGAAACAAAGATGATCTAGCAAAAGGGTTTGCTGATGAGATGAAAACAGAGTTTGAAATGTCTATGATTGGAGAACTCAGTTTCTACTTGGGACTGCAAATTCAGCAAAAGAACACTGGCACATTCATTTCTCAAGAAAAATACTTAAAAGAAATGCTGAAAAATTTCAAAATGGAGGACTGCAAACCAATGACAACCCCCATGATCACGGGATGCAAGCTGTGTGCTGATGATAGGTCTGCAGATGTAGATCAAAAACTCTACAGATCCATGATAGGAAGCCTGCTGTACTTGACAGCTTCAAGACTAGACATCATGCTAGCAGTAGGACTAGTGACAAGATATCAAGCAGCACCTAAACAAAACCATCTTCTGGCAGTAAAAAGAATACTTAGATATCTACAAGGAACAACACAATATGGGCTTTGGTATCCTAAAGGCAAGAGCTTCACCTTAACAGCGTACACAGATGCAGATTGGGCCAGCTGTGTGGATGACAGGAAGAGTACAAGTGGAGGTGCATTCTATCTAGGAGAAAGTCTGGTGGCATGGCTAAGCAAGAAACAAACATCCATATCTCCGTCTACAGCTGAAGCAGAATATATAGCAGCAGCAGCATGTTGTACACAAGTCATGTGGATGAAGCAAACTCTTCAAGACATGAAGGTAAGCATTAATGAACCTATCTCAATCAAATGTGATAATACAAGTGCTATAAGTATATCTAAAAATCTTGTGCTTCATTCAAAAACTAAACATATACCAATCAAGTATCATTTTCTCCGAGAAAAAGTGGCTCATAAGATCGTTAAACTGGACTATGTACCAACAAAAGAACAGAGAGCAGATATATTTACTAAACCACTTGCCAGAGAACCATTCGAATACTTGAGAGACAAACTAGGGGTAGTATCTGTAGATACTATTCTCTAATATGAAGAGAAAGTGCAGTCTCAGGGGGAGAACAAAACGAAGATATCATTCCAGGGGGAGAACAGCCAGCAAGATAAGCATAAAACAAGTCCATAGGATCAACATTATCAATATTATCAGCATTCAGAAGCAACAAGAACCTTTCAATCGTAAAATGCATCATCTCTGTCTGCAATCTAGCACATATTACAGGCACTACAAATGAAACACAGCATAGTCCAATTTCGGCAGAAGAGGACCTAAACGTAACTCAGAGAAAGGAAATACAACGACAGAATCCATACGGAGGGATGAGGAGTCATCCTTTTCCATTGATGTCAAAGGGGGAGGAAGAACAAATAGCAAACAGGAAGAGCAAGCAACAAGAGAAAGAGAAAGAAAACAGAGAAAGTGGATTGCCATCAATGCCAAAGGGGGAGACTGTTGGAAATATTGTCATTGATGGCAAAGGCAGCAGCACTCAGGAAAAAGAGGCAGCGCTGAAGCAAAGGAAGGCAAAAGAGGCACAGCGAAAGCAATAGAGGCAGCAAGAAGACAGTCAAAATGTAACAGTCATAGAAGCACAGTGAGACAGAGGCAGAGTGACAGAAGCAGAGATAGAGGCAGAGAGCAGTTACAAAATTCCGGGAATCGCACACTCCAGCGAGCATTATACATATAATATAACACGAATCTTATTCCGGGAATCGCAGACTCCAGCCAGGCGTTACACATATAATAAAGAACCATATTCCGGGAATCGCACTCTCCAACCGGCGGAGCACATATAATATATAAACCTTATTTCGGGAATCGCTTAACCCTTTGGCAAAGTATACATATATGTCCGTTATATTATGGAGCGCACAAAACGAAGTTTTAGATGGTGGGACCTCTCCCCAATCGCAATCGGAACTTTCCGATTGATCGCAAGTCTTTTGTTATATGCTCTGATCGAAGGCCGAACCCGATCGAGTTATATGCCACAGTTTATGAGCCAATCGCATCTGAGTTCCCAATCGCAATCGGAACTTTCCGATTGATCGCAAGTCTTTTGTTATATGCTCCGATCGAAGGCCGGACCCGATCGAGTTATATGCCACAGTTTATGAGCCAATCGCATCCGAGTTCCCAATCGCAATCGGAACTTTCCGATTGATCGCAAGTTTTTTGTAATATGCTCCGATCAAGTGGCGGACCCGATGGCGATTATACGATGGAATTAATTGGTTCAATCGCGTCCGGAATCTCAATCGCAATCAGAACTCTCTGATTGATCGCACGACTTTGTAATATGTTGCGATTGAAGTGGCGGACCCGATCCTGTTATATGTGGGAGTTAATTTGTGCAAATCGCATCCGTGTTCTGATCGCAATCGGAACTTTTCTATAATGCATCCCGATTGCATGTGTTCAAAGTTCGGACCCGATTGCAATATGAGTCATGTTTTATGTGGTCATCGCGTTCGTTTGATCAATAGCAATCGCAAGTTTTCGTTTGACACCACCGATCCGCCGACGGAGATGTGGGGCCCGACCCTTTCATGTATTAGTGGTTGTGATTCGACTTATTGGATTGTAATATAAGACCAAAGGCTTAAGGTGGAGGGCGATTGCTTATATATAAAAGGATTGTTGTTAGATATATAAAACACGGTTGTAGTTGTATTAAAATATGTCACATGGGCTGTGAACCCACGGGCCTCGGCCTAATGAGAGGGCGATTATAAATATACAATGACCGTGATATATGTCCGTTCTATTTGCGGAATGTTCCACATCAACAAGACACTTGCTGCAAGTCAGCAATCACGCATTTTTCTAAGAGGCACTGATATAAAATCACTGTTACACGTATGCAGCAAATACACTACAACAGAGGACAGAAAAGCATACAGAGCAGAAAAGAGTCAAAACATAGTCACAGAAAAGACAAATGCACAGCAAACTAAGAGACAAAATAAGTGAGCTGGAATTCATATTGTAATTCGAATGTAAATTTTTTAATTGTTTTTATTGTTTGTGATGCATTGGCAAGTCTCCGAGAGAAAACAAACTCCCACTGTAATGTTAAAATTGACACCTACAGTTATAATTTCTGAGTAAGCTGATAAAAGGAGTGAGAAGGCAGAAGGCAAAGAGATATGACTTTCCATTTCGAATTCCAAGTAGAATACAAACAGTCATGTGAGGAAATCTATAAATAATATCATCTTGATATGCAGAGTGGTTTTTTTTTGGAGCAAGGGAGAGAGAATATATAGAGAGAATGTAGAATATAGAAGGCAGAGAAGATTAAGAGAAGCTACAGAACAGAGCTGATATCTGAGGTAAATCAACAAACATTCAGTTTTAGAAAATGAGGAAGTTGGAGCTTCCCTATCAAGTTGCAGCCTGATAGCTGTCAGTTGTAGCTGACTGAGGTTGGAGCCTCCTGTAGGTTGGTGCCTGCAGAAAACTGAAGGGAGTTGCTGCTTCCTTGCAAGTTGTAGCTTTCAGAATTGAGGTAGGAGCCTCCTGTAGGTTGGTGCCTGCAGAAAACAGTGGTGAGAGGGAGTTGGAGCTTGCCTTTGCATCACAACAATAATAAGATGTGGTTTTCTCCCTTTATGGGTTTCCACTTATATCTGGTGTCTCTGTGCATGATATTTATGTATTGATCTTATATGTATTATTTGCTTAATACCTGCTGCTCTCATATTAAGTCTACTGCTCTATTAAACTAATACTTTCTGATTACATTCTAAAATTACTCTCACATCAAATAGAGTTTGAAATGAAGGTGTAAATAAGTTTAATGAAAAGTTTGAAAGATCAGGAATGTATTAAACTGATTCACCCCCCCCCTCTCAGTTTAATTAGAGATTCAACATGGAGGTCTTGCGGAAACATGAGAAGACCTAGGAGGATTTTCTACAAGAAAATCATTTTATGGAGGATGGAGATTCTGACTCTTTAGGGGTCCAGGAAGAGAAGCCTGCAGAGAAGCCGAAAAAGAAACCGTACACGCATGGATCTAAGGTGGAAAAATATGATGAAGATGATGAAGTTATGGCAACCAGAGAAACTTATGGGAAGAGCTCTCGGCGGAAGGGGCCTTTGACCTTGCAAAACGGTATACCAGAAGCCAGGCTACCCAGCTTTCCGTCAAGGATGAAGCAAAAGAGGGGTCACATACTAAAAGAAAAATATAGAGAAGTCCCGTGGCCAGCCCAATGGAAAAGAAAAGGTGAAACCTGCTACATTCAGTGACAAGGACACTGTGCCCTTTCCAGAACCCTTAGTGTCGGAAAGTCACAATGAAGCCATGAAGTCGCAAGAGGATGTGAGCGTGCTCTAATCCTCACAATGGCATAATGAGGGAGTGGTGACCCCATTGAAGAAACAATCTCGAAAAATGCTGGAGGAAAATATCAAGGAACTTATCCTTTTAGAACGGGTCTTGAAAGTAGAGGACGTGACTCTAAAATAAAATAGCCACAGGATGCAGCAGGCGCATGAAGAGTGGCACACAAAATCAGCCTGCATCATGAAGAAGAAGCAGGCCCAAATCGATCACCTGAAGAGAAATATTGAGGAGTATAGAGGATAGATTTAAGAAGAATCTAGTCAGACTTAGTTAGATCACCTGGATGCAGTAGCTGCGACCCAGGTAAAAAATTAGCCTTTTGTTGAAGACTATTTCAGTTTCGCTTGCATAGGGACATGCAATCATTTTGGTGTAGGGGAGATGTTATGTCTAAACTTTAAATATTTTTTCCACCTATACTAAGCCTTGTTTCCCCCATTTTTTACCTCTTTTTTCCCTTTAATTATACTAGTCAAGTTGTGTCATCTATTTTTGGCTAAAAAGGGTATCATAGGCTAAGGTATGTTGAAACAACATTAGAAGTGTCATTTTATCTAATTTCTAGTATTCTTTGAACTAGTTGTTTCATTATTTCATTAATACTCTAGCTAGCCTTGGACTCATGTGCAGACTTGTTAGATTTAAGCAGGTCCACCAATCCTGCAGATAACTCATACAACCAACATTCCTGTAGCCATTCAGGATTTCTTGTAAATATATCGATTTCCTGCAATCATTCTAGATTTCTTGTAGATATGTTGATTTCCTGCAACCACCTCAAAATCCTGCAGTGAGATCGACAGAAAGTTTTAGCTGCGCAATAGAAATGGTCTAATCCATGCCTTCAATCATGGATTAGACCCAACAAAAATTTACCATTGTCAATCGGTATCTGTATTATTGGCTGTAGGCTTAGTTTAGTAATATCTTTTATTCAAAGCCAAATATGGGCTGACTAAAATGTATAAAATCAGATGTAATTTTCTTAGGGGAGAGTTTAGAGTTCTTGGGTTGGGTTGGAGGATGTTTTTACAAAGCATGATATCAGACTGTAATCGACTATTGTTTCAGATTAACAAAATCTGTTATGTTTTGTTGATTTTCCTAAGAAACTTCTTTAATCTTTAAAGGAGTTGTGAGTGAGGCAGGGTCCCCTTCGCTTACAAATCCTGCAGTAGAGTGTGCGTTTATTTCTATTTTAATTATGCATTAATAATTTCCTGTAACAGTTAGTGTTTCCATTCTGTATTTCTTACAACAAACTATAGATTGGTTAAGTGAATTAATATTTTATGTTGAAGAGCTATTTTCATTTGGTTAATGCTTGGATTCATGCTTTTAAGTTTTATTCTTGATTAGGATTTATTTCTTTTATATTTCATGAATCAGTATCAGAAAACATAAGTTTTATATAGGGATGATATATGTCGCTCCATAACCATTGCTGCAATAGTACTGATACAGGAAAGCAGCATGAGTTGTTGATTGTTGTTTGATCTTTATCTTTTCACGGTCAATATCAGCAACCTTAAGTGCTATAGAGGGTTGATATATCCCACTCCATAGCCTTTGCTATGATAGTATTGACACAAGAAAGAAGCATTAGTTGTTATTTGTATAGTTAATTGACACTTGCAGTAATCAGCCTGCACATACTGTGCATTGCATCTCATCAGTTTACCTTTCTGGGTTGACAATATACATTGAAAAATTATACACGTATAATTTGAATCAACACAAAGAAATTAAAAAGAGGTGTTTTGGATGGATAAATAACCAATCTAAAATGGATTTGAAGGTACAGGATCAGATCTGAAAAATGGCTGAACACAATGAAATTTTAGACGACCTGCTTCAGCTAAACTCCTCCTAGAAACGTGGAAGCGTACTAAAGCCCTAGGGGGCTAGGTTCCCACTTCGATGAGTTAAAAAAAGCAAGTACAAGTCCAAAATGGGTGAATACGGAGGTTAGAAAAACTTGAGCAATAGCCCAAAAAAACCCAGAAAATCCTCAGAAAAATTCCCGCAAAGAGTTCAAGTCCCAGTCTCTGACCTGATTTCTGCAGAGTGTTGGTGTCCTTTGATTTGGTAGATTGGCATAGCAAGTGACAAGGTAACATCAAAACCAGTCTTTAAAGCTCTAGGATCTAACCCTCCTAATCTCATAGAGGGATCTGTCAATCATTTGCAAAGATATGACTTGTTTTCTTGTAAAAGGTTGATTTTAGGCTAGTTATTAAGTGCAAGTTTGTTTGATTGTTTGGTGGGACATGATGATCTAGGCAACATAGATAGGAAAGGGGAATCTCTAAGTCATTGGGCAATGGATTCAAGTATAATTTTGTAACAAATTTTTAAATGAATCAAGGGTATCAAATGGCAAATCTAACTTGGCCAATGGATCTACAAGGTCTTTCAGGTGAAATGAAATGGACATCAAAGGTTTAGAATGAAAAGTAGAACTAAGGGAAATTAAGAATCCTTAATTATATGTATTCTTCAACAAAGGGACTTAGAACATTATCTGAACGTGAATATGTATTCCATAGACGGGACTAACCATAAATTCTAGAAACCACACTTCGACAAATAATAATTCCAAGACAAACTTTTCAAATGAAATCTAGGAGTTGAGGAACGCTCTATTTCATCCAAAGATTTCACTTTCAAGGATAAGAAAACATAGAAGATTCACAAATAAATACATTCATAGAAGAGGGAAATCCTAGACATCTTTGATTACAACTATAAATACCTTCAAAACAATTATTTAAGCAAGAATAAAGGGTGTGATCAAAACAGACCTCTTTGGCATACTGTAAACAATGGTACTTTAAAGGGAGACTTCAGAAGTAGTTTTTAAGTGGAAAAAAGTAAGCAGGGAAAACCATAAATCCTTATTGAGACTAATTTTATTGAACTATTTAAGAAGTAAACAAGCATAAGGGTTCAAGAGAGAAATTAAGAATTCTCTAGAATGCCTCAGCAGAAGAAAACATTAAGACAGTGAAGAGTAAACATAACTAAGGTGCTTTCAAAAGACATTTCTTAGTCTAAAATTTTTGCTCTATTGTAGTAAGAAATGATGAAACAGAATGGAAAACGGGAAAAACATCAACATATTAGAATACTTCACCAATACCCAAGGTCAAGGATCTAATGACAAAGCTTTCTCCATCAACAAACAGGTTAAAACATGCACAGGTTCCAAAACATCAAATTCTTTTCAAATTCAGCAGAGCTATGTATTACTTCAAAGAGTCATCAAATGATCCTTTACAATGAGTTTCAATGCAATATTTTTGCTGAAAATGAGGAGGTGGAATTGATCTAGGGTTCAAGTTTTATTAATTATAGAGTAATGCATTCCTAACCTTGAAAACCATGCAAGGCATAAGGTAGGAATATGTTCAACTACTTCTCTATTTTAATAACTCTGTATTAACTTTTGATAGAAAGATAGGTGAAAATTTTGACTTTGAGGCCTATCTTTATCTTTTACAAAAACTGTCCTGACAGATTAAAATATCTTCTTTAGTGTAATAACTGTCAATTTTCCCTTTAAGACAGAAGGTAGGCTATAGGTGGAAACTAGATCTTTTGGAGAAATAACTACCTCTTGTTGATGTATTCGAGGCCTTTTAGTGTTTAAGGAGATTGATGGCTGTGATTGAATCAGGAAATCGGAGTTTAAAAGATTGTGGATGAGGTCAGGGGGATGGCGAAGTCGCGATGAAGTGAGGGCCATTAGATCTTGAGTGATCAATGGCTAGGATTAAACGAGGAAGGAGAATGAAAAGGGCGGGGTTGACATGCAGGAGTAATGTGGACTGTGGGATCGGGGAAATGGATGGTTAGGATTAAATTTGGTAGATCGGAAATCGATGAAGGAGAGGGTCTAGGAAGGAGGATTTTGGAGTTGCGAAGTGTGATGGCCAATGAAGGGGAGCGTAGACCGTTGGATCGAGATCGAGATGAACAACTAGGATTTGATCAGGGCTTCGCATAGCGGTGGTGAAAAGGTTCAGGGGAGAAGGGAAATGGAAACATAGAGGAGCGATGTGCCGATGCGATGAAGTGCGATAGAGCGAGGACTGTTGGATCTGGGATAGATCAATGGCGGAGATTCCATCAGCAGGGGATGATCATCGGCGAAAGGGAAAGGGCGATGCGCTGATGTGATGGAGCGCAAAATATTCGATCTAGATTAGATCGATGGTGGGGATTTAATGGGGAGATTGCATCAGTGGAGAAATGGAATACAGGAGTGAAATGCGATGGCCGTCAGATCTGGGGAATGGACGGTCTAGATCTCATTGGTGGATCGCTATTAGGAAAAAAAAAAGAGGAAAAGGGAAGCGGAATTTTGAAAATGCGATGCGCCGATCACTGATGGGCTTAGTGCTTGGTTGCGGTGTGGGTCATATGAGGAAGAAAGGGGCTAAGGCTAAGCTAAAAGGCTCTTAGAGCCTTATGCTAAAATAAGCAGAAAATAGGCCAAAAAGTGGGTTTTTAGCCTTTTTTGAGGAGCTCCGATAGGGTGTAAAAAAGGGGTTTTTTAAACCAAATAAAGATTTTAAATGGTATAAAAGGGGATTTTGAGGAAATAAAGAATAAATGAGGGGGAAAATGAGGGAGAAATGGGGGAAATGAAAATGGGGGAAAATAAGCTAAAACAGGCTTCTTTTTGAAACAAAGGGGTGATCTTTTAAAAGGGATAGATGAAGTTTTTAGTGAGCTGATAAACCTAAGATAGTGAAGGCTGTGATATTTCTAGAACTCACAATGTTTCTAAAAATTTTGTTTCTAGAAATTTGATATTTTCAACTTAGTCATCTTTGGATAAGATCAAAATTATTGATGACTAATAGTGGCTCCATTTGGGGAGGACAATTGTCTTTCTAGTTGTCCAGTACCTTAGATTATCAATCTCCTGGCTTTTAGCAGGCCAGTGCCTTATCCATTGGGCAAAATTTCTTAGTTTTCTTACTGATCTTTCTTTTGAAAGAGACAACTTTTTGAAAATCTGCAATATATATTCCTTTCAGATAGCATCTCTACCTACCCAATCCTACTTATCCTAGCATTTTTTCTTCTTTTAGTGCACTGAACTGGAAAACTCTCTGACATAAAAATTTTTATTCTTTTTGAAAGCAAAAAAATAATCTATTTCTACTCTTATTTCTTCCATGAGTTCAACTTAAACAGTTGAACTTCATTGTTTATCTACCTAACTATTATCTGTCAAGATTAAGTTGTCTAAGAGAGCTTATTCTCTATATTCTAAAACAGAAATTTAAATACATACAAACTAGGATTAAACTATATGATTTGTTGTAAGACTATGGCATAAAAACAGGTTGCACATAGACTAATATTTGCAGAAGATCGAAACAAAATTATGAAGGCTTAAGATCTGAGAATAGTAAGCATCCTTCCCTTCTTTTTATGACTCAGATTTTGATCTATTTAGAGCCATCTTTTATTTCTTTTGATTCTCTGGTTCAGATTTTGAGCATGTTTGAACCATTTTTTCTTCTATCCTAATCTATTCTACTCATAAGCCAAGGTTAAATAGTTTGGCAAATATCTTTCACTAACCTATCAGTAGTAAATTGAAATTTATCTTGTCATGATTAGGCTGTATGACCAAATAACAGTGTTCCTTTAAAGTAGTGGCATTTAGGCTTGCACACTTTCATATTTTTCTCTTTTTTGGTATGTGGCTGTACCTTTCTTCTTTTCATCAGCCCTCTTTTCTCTTTTCTATTGTTTTTTTTGTATTTTTATTTATTTTTTATTTTTCTCATGTAATGATATGTACAATGGATGAAAAAATTTGAAGCTAAGACTCTTGACAGAATTAGTGCTTGAGAATCTTGCCATTGACAAGACCTCCAAACATATTTTTTCCATTCAACTCTTGCAGAAAGAATGCATTATGACCCCTTATAGAATGAATGATGTAGAGCCTTTACCACAAATTCTCAAACTTACCATGTTTTCCCTTTTCTTCCCTTCTAGATTCCCATTTTAGAACAAAATTTCCAACCTAGAAGTCATTTGCTTTAGTCCTTTTGTCAAATAACTTCTTGATGTCTTCTTGGACTATTTGTGTTCTCTTATATACTTCCTCTCTGGACTTTTGTAAATGAATGGCCTGATTTATCCTTCTCTGCATATCATTTTCCTCAGTTTGTGCTTCTTGAAGGAGTTTCATGACTAGAACTCCTAGAGAGGTTGAGAAGATTGCATCCATGCCATAAACCAGCTGATAGGGGGACATATTTATTGAATTTTTTGTGGTTAATCTATCAGCCCATAAAGCATGAATAAGCTTACTATGCCATGATTTTTTATTCTGCTCCAACAATTTTTTGATAATATTGATAAGGCTTTTGTTGGAGGATTCAACTAATCCATTTCCTTGAGGATAGTAGGCAGTGGAATGACCCAAGGTGATATGGTATTTATGGTAGAAGTCAACCATTCTTTTAGACTTGAAAGCAACAACATTATATGTGATAATTTTTCTAGGACACCAAAATCTGGATAGTATGTTGGTTTCAAGGAACTTGATAATGACAGGGTCAGTGGCATTCATAGAAGGTATGGATTCTATCCACTTGGTAAGATAATCAATGGCAGTGAGGATCCACGTATGTTTAGCTGAAGAGGATGGGTGAATTTCTCCAATGAAGTCCAAACCCCATTGTTGAATGGGAGCCTCAACACTGATGGGATGTAAAAGTAAAGGTAGGAGTTTTCTCTCGCCATAAAAAAATTGGCTTTTATGGCAAGACATGACAAGTTTCTGAGTGTCTGGGAAAAGGGTGGGCCAATAGTAACCAGATCTGAGGATTTTATTCGCTGTGGTCTTCCAGTAAAGATGTCCTCCACATTCTCCCTCATGCAGCTCATGCATGATTTTTCCTGCATCAATCTCAAGAAAACATTTAAGAAATATCGCAACAACATTCTTCCAAAATAAAACACCATCTAATATGAAATAGTTTAAAGATTTTTGTTTCAAGAATCTAGCTTTAGTCTTAGACAGAGAGGGAGGGGTATTCAGATAAAGCAGAACATATATGATATCAGCATACCAAGGTGAATTCACAAAATTTTCTTCAATAAATGGAGCTCTGAATTCTTTTGTTTCTTCTAAGACATCAACCACATTCATAGTGCTTGGAAGTTTGACTCAAACATGAGTTTTGCTAATCCCTGCCCTTTGATTAGTTTGGTGGGCCTGATTTATAAGTCATATTCTAAAATAACAGAAATCCATTTTCCTTTTTTACCATCAGGGTCTTGACGTAGAATATCCTTGACAACTATGTGTGGGACAAAAGAAATGATATGAGAATGCAAAATATAAACTCTAAAATCTTTCAATTCTTTTACTAAGTCTAGAGCTTGTTTCTCCATGATGTTATATTTGAGTGGAGCATCTACTAAGGCCCTACTGAAAAAGGATATTGTTTTTTCTTGTCCCATGTTATTCTTTTGCAGTAATACTGCAACTATTGTATGTTCTGATGCAAAAGAAAAGATATAGAAATATTTGGTAAAATCAGGACTAATAAGAACTAGTGTTTGGGTTAGAGCTTGTTTTACTAGTTCAAATGATTTTTTAGCTTGTATTTTCCATTTAACACCTATATCTTTCTTTAGCATATTTTTGATATTTCTCAATAGCTCAGCAAGGTTGGGGATGAATCTCCTTACAAAATTTATCTCCCCAATGAAAGATTGTAATTCTTTGAGGGTTCTAGGATGGTTGATTTTCAATATGCCATCAATCCTTTTAGGGTCTACTTTGATTCCCTCTTCAGAAATTATGTGGCCAAGAAGCTTTCCTTTTTGGAGACCAAAGAGTGTCTTTTTGGGATTCAAAGATAAGCCATATTTCCTACATTTCTCAAAAACCTTTCTTAAATGAATCAAGTGTTATTCATAAATTTTGGAGAAAATAGTAATGTCATCAAGATAAATGATTATAAAATAGCCCATGTCTTTTGAGAAGGCTATGTACATGGCCCTTTGGAAGGTGGCCCCTACATTCATTAAACCAAATGGAATTTTGACATACATGAATGTACCCCAAGGTGTAGTAAAATTAATCTTATGTTGATCACTTGGGAGTACTAACACCTGATTGTAACCTAAGAACCCATCCAACAGTGAAATTATTTTTGACCCAACCATCCTTTGAAGTATATGATCTATTTTTGGCAAGGGGTAGTTATATTTAAGGGAGGCTCTATTTAGATTCCTGAAGTCAATGCAGAGCCTAATTTCCCCAGTATTTTTCCTAACAGATACTAAGCTGGAAACCCATTCCGAATACCTGAGCGGAGCTATGATCCCAACATCATACATTTTCTTAATCTCTTCCTCAACCAAAGGCAGTAAAACAGGGTTTATCTTTCTGAGTTTGTGTTTGAAAGGTTTCTAATTTTCCTTAAAAGGAATTTTGTGTTGAATGATGTTGGTATCATATGATTTCATATCCGTGTATCCCCATGCAAACACATCCATAAATTCTTTAAAAATTTATATGTATTTCTGTTTAATATGAGCTGTGAAAGTGCTGGATAGCTTGATCATTTTTGGTTCTGCTAGGCTGCCTATGTTACTTTCTTCTATAGTTTTTTCTGTTGGGGTTCCCATGTTTTGGCCAGATTGGAAAGACCAAAAGATGAGACAACATTAGAACCACTTTCAGACCTTAGGATCTAGCCCTCCTGGGTCCAGAGAGGGATCTCTCTATATGAGCAAAGGTTTATGCCTATAAGTTCAAAGTTTAAGATGTTATGCTAGTTATAGGCACGGGTTTGTTTGTTTGATTGTTTCTTTTGGTTGCTGGTTATCAAGAAAGAAGGGTTCAATGTAAGACCAGGGTGAGCAAAGAGGGATAAGGCAGAGGTGAAATATTCTAGAAGATGTTCAAAACCATTGGGCAATGGAGTCAGGAAAGCAGTTTCTTGCTAATCAATAGGCAGGCTTTCAATTGGGCTAGTCATCTGAAACTTAGGATCTTCAAGATGATTATGTGATGTGGAAAATAGTAGGGGAGGAGATAACACAGATTTCAGAGCACAAAGTTACAGATCAGCAAGTCGTACAAGGATCCTAGTAAAAAGGGCTTACACTAATCCCCAGTGTTCCCAAATCTTCCAACTAAATAAATAACAAGAAAACATCTAAGAACTGAATTCATTTAATTCATACATCAGAGAGCAGGCAATATCATCCACTACACTGGTTAAAACAAGTGAAAAAATTCCTTAGATAATACATTCAGAAGAGAAACATAAAGGGCAAGGAGAGTAGAAACATAGGGTACCTAACAAGGGTAAATCCTATGCCAATATTCTGATGCAAGCTAGTAGAAATGAAATGAATGAATGTAAACACAGAGATAGGAAAACATCATCGCTGCCTCAGATCAGGATCCAAATAAATGTGCTTGTCATATTAAATAAAAATACCAATCAAGTACACTATGAAAATGGCTGAATACTCAGTCTGAAAACATCTCCTTCACCTATCTTACAACTTTACACAGAGATTGAGTCTCAAAAGGAAACTACTTGAAATTCTCTGATAACTGATCAACAACCATTACAATGAGTTCTTCATAAATTTATAGCTCGGGGGGAGTAGAGGAGGTAGGTGGAGAACTAAATGCAATATTAAACTTTTTAAAAGAAAGAGGGCCGAAGCCCATTCTGTTTTAAATCCTGTGCATTCAATTCCTGGTTTTATTTGGGTGCATGAATGATCTTCTTCAACCTTCAGACTATTATGAAATGACTCTGATGTATTCTTCCTGCAGTACTTTGTGGTGCTATTGGTGAATAAAAAAAAGATGAATGAATGATAAAGAAGCCTGCCATACTGATGAAATAAATGCTCTGATAGTACCGGGGCTGTTTCAGGGTAGGAAATCTCTCCAGAACACGACATAGATTTGAACATTGCATGGGCGCTCTGTCCTTTATGGAGGAAAAACATGCTGCTATTGTAAAAACCCTTGATATGCATTTATTTATGCGTGTTGTACCTTTGCATGATCTATGGGATCATTGATCCGGTGCTTTGCCTCTAAACTGCTGTATTAAAGCACAAAACCCTCAATTCTGAATGTTGAAAACCTTGATCATAAGCTGGTTCTTTCTCACTGCTCCATAAATGTCTCGATCTTGCAAGATCTGGGTTTTGACGGTGCTGGATAGGGTTTGCAAAGTTTCAGACTCTGTCCTTTGATGGAATTTATACTGCCGCCACCTTTTTGACATTTCCTTGTAGTACCAGCTTCCAAATCCAACTCTCTGTCTGCGCAACATGCCATTAAAGAAGTGCATATACACCATGGTAGTTTTCTGCCTCTTTGAAACCCTGCAAAATAGCAAACTTGTCGCGAAATCCATGGACAAGAATGATGGATGTAATGTGGATGAAGGAAATGGCCATGCAGATGAAGAAATGGAGGAAAAATTGCAGAGAAATGGTGAAAAACGCTCTAGTGGGTGGTTGGCGGTCTGTGGAGCAAATTTGAACGGAAAACCTTTAAAAAAATGAAAATGAACCAACTATATGTAATGGAATGGGTGCATGTACGATGGATGCTCATGGGGGTGACGAATGTATGGAGGAGACACGTGGACGAATGACGTGGAGGGATGAGCGTCAGCGATGGTGGAATATTCAACAGCGGGGGAAATTGAATGTGAACCGTCCGATCTCGGGAGGAGATCGACGGCTGAAGATGCATAGGAGGGCAACGGATGGCAGGCCATACCCTAAGTTATCATGTGTGCATCTGGGTTAGCTACTGCACATCTTCGTCGAGTGATAGCCGTTGGATGGCCCGCCCCAGATTGGACGGTCCACGGCAATATCGTTTGGCATTCGTGCCCGAACAATAACGCGCGATGGATGATGTTAACGCGCGGGGACAATGGTTTTGAAATCGTACAGGAGGACGCGTGTCACGCGATGTATGGAATCGCTAGACCATCGGGAAAAACCGCCCACCACGCAAAGGCGGTGTGATAGAAACCGGGCTATTTTATGGAGCAGTGTATGGGGACCACCAGCGTGGGCGCATTGCGAACCGTTAGATCACCGTTTAAATGGACGACGATGGCGCGATCAGAGATTTGAACGGAGAAACATGGGCGCCAAATATTTAATGATAGCCATCCGATCTACCAAAACCAACGGTCGAGGTTGCGCCTGATGAACAAAATATGGCAAGAGCCTTTCAGATTTCGCGGGTGGTTCTAGTGCCGGATCACATGGAGGAAGAGGTGTGGGGCTAAGCGGGAAAGGGGCTAGGCCTGCCATAATGTTTAAAGTGGGTTTTTAAATCTTTTTATTGTATTTTAAAGCCTAAAAAGGGTAACGATAGGGAAGAAAAGGGTATGCCGGTTTAAAAAACGGGCAAAGATGGGATTTAAAGGGGATTTTGGGGGGATTTAGACGGTTAATAGGGGAAATAGAGGGGAAAAAAAATACTTTGACAGAAGGATGAAAAGGGGGAAAAGGGACACTTTGCAGGGGTACAAGGGGTAATGCAGGGTTTTTGGAGCAGAATTTATAGCAATCATTGAGGCTCATAGGCTCCATACCAGTAGAGGACAACAGTCAAAGGCAGGGGATATAAAAGGTTGTAAGAATGATGTGTTTACAAAGGAAATGCATTCCTTGCAGGCTTATTAAACCAATTAGCCCCTTGCTTGCTTGTCAAGGAATTTATAAGGGGCTAATAGTGGCTCCACATGGGGATGGCTTCTTCTTGAAGGAGTCAAGAATTCGAAGATGAATCTTCAGATGGTGAGTGGCACTGTGGCAACATCTCTTTTTATTTATTTTGATCATTGCCTTTTTAATAACTGAGAATGTTATCTGACAGAAAAACTTTCTACCACCATTACTACCACTACATTATTAACATTTTCTTCTTCGGGGGTGCATTTGAGCTAGCGATTGCTTCCATCTTTTATTTTTGTATAAAATAAACTATTCTAAATCTATGTTATATGAAGATGATTAAAACCTTAGTCTCTTATAGCATTTCTCTACTAATCTAATATCTGCAGGATTATTGTCCGTGATTTCACTCTACATTTATACATTCTACCATGAGAAGTGATAAAATTCAAGCCAAAGTTAAATTTGTGACTTTAACATGGGTCCAGAGCATAAAAAATTCACATGGACAAAAACATGAAAATAAAAAAACGCAAGAGGCTTGGAATCTGAAACTTGAATTATCCTTCCTTCCCTTTTGTGACTCAAGTTTTGAGCTTGTTAGAGTCACTCCTTTTCTTCATTTCAGCTCTGGTTTTGGGCATGTTAGAGAAGATTCTTCTTTTTCCTTTGCTGGTCCAGATTTTTGGCATGTTAGGACCAGCAGTTTTACTTTCTTTGGCTCAGGTTTTGAGTTTATTAGAGCCACTCTTTTGCATATCAGAGGTCCATGTTTTAAGCATGTCTGAACCTCTCTTTTTCCTCTATTTTTTTGAAACATTTTTCTTTTTCTTGAAAATAAAAAGCTGCAATGGTATGTACAATGGAAATGAAACTGGAAATTGTGAATTAGCAGAAGTAGTGTTTGAGCATCCTGCCATTGAAAGGACCCCCAAACAGCTCTGTACCATCTAGTTCTTGTAAGAAGAAAGCATTTGGACCCTTAGTGGCCTAGATGAGGTATGGAGCTTGCCACAAACTATAAAATTTGTTGTGCTTTCCTTTATTCTCTCTTCTCGAATCCCACTTCAGAACCTTATCTCCAACTTTGAAATCAACAGCTTTGGTTCTTTTGTCAAACAATTTCTTTATGTTCTCCTGAACTTTCACTGCTCTGTTGTAGACCTCTTCCCTTGTTTGTTGAAGATGGATTGTTTGGTTTATTCTCCTCACCATACTGTCTTCTTCTGTTTGGATCTCCTAGACCAGCCTGATCACTAGTGTCCCAAGGCTGGTAGGGAATACTGCTTTTGTACCATAGACAAGCTGAAATGGTGACATGAAAATGGACTTCTTGGTTGTAAGTCTGTGAGCGCACAAGGCATGTACTAGCTTGTTATGCCATGACTTTTTGTTTTCTTCTAGAAACTTTTTGATGATGATCACTAGGCTCTTGTTTGATGATTCAGCTAATACATTACCTTGGGGGTAATAGGCAGTTGAATGACCAAGTGCTATTTGGTACCTGTGACAAAAATCAACCATCTTTTTGGATCCAAAAGCAGTAGCATTATCAGTGATTATTTTCCTTGGGCAACCAAACCGAGAGAGGATGTGACCTTTTAGGAAACTAATGATCATTGAATCTGTGGCATTCCTAGTGGGTATGGCCTCTATCCACTTAGTGAAGTGGTCTGTGGCTGTTAGGATCCATTTGTGTTTTGCAGAAGAATCAGGGTGAATCTCCCCTATGAAATCTAGGCCCCATTGTAGAAAGGGACCTTCAACAGTGATGGGTTGTAGAGGTAAAGGGAGGAGTTTCCTTTTGCCCTCAAAGATTTGACATTTGTGGTAGGAAACTATCATTTTATGAACATCATTGAAGAGTGTGGGCCAATAATAGCCAGCTCTGAGTATTTTGTTTGCAGTGGTTTTCCAACTCAGGTGGCCTCCACATTCTCCAATGTGGAATTCTTGTTTAACCCTATCTTCCTCATTTTCAGGCAAACATTTAAGCAATAGGCCATTAGGATTCTTCCAGTATAAATTTTCATTCACAATGCAGTAATTTCTGGTTTTTAGTTTTAAGAATCTGGCCTTGGTCTTCGATAATTCGGGAGGGGCATTGAGGTGTGTAAGCACATACAGAATGTCGGAATACCAAGGAGAGCTCTGAAATTCTTCCTTAACAGTGGGATCAGGCAATTCTTGTTGCTCATCCAAGGTATTTATCATGTTGATGTCTAGGGCTTGCAAGTTTGATTCAACCATTAATTTAGCTAAGCCCTAACCTTTAATCAGTTTGGTGGGTTTTATCTCAAGGTCATATTCTAGGATCACTGCTATCCACTTGCCCCTTTTCCCATCTGGGTCTTGGGACAGTATATCTTTCAAGGCCTTAATCAGAGCATAGGCCTGTTTCTCCATGATGTTGTATTTCAAGGGTGCATCTCTGAGTGCTTTGCTAAAGAAGGAAATTGGCTGTTCCATTCCCTCTGTGTTTTTCTGCAGTAAGACTGCAGCCACTGTATGCTCGGAGGTCAATGAAAAGATCAGGAAATCTTTGGAGAAACCTGGGCTGATTAGGACGGGAGCTTGGGTAAGTGCAAGTTTCACTGATTCCAAAGATTGTTTAGCTCCCATAGTCCATTTAACTCCTGCACCTTTCTTCAGCATGTTAGTCATGTTCCTAAGGTGTTCAGCTAGATTTGGAATAAACCTCCTAAGCAAGTTAATCTTCCCAATGAAATATTGTAATTCCTTGATGTTTCTGGGGTGTGTGATCTATATTATTCCCTCAACTCATTGGGGGTCTATCCTGATTCCTTTCTCGGATATAATGTGGCCAAAATTTTACCTTCTTGTAACCCAAAGACAGTCTTTTTAGGATCAGGGAGAGACCGAACCTTCTACATTTTTCAAATACTTTTCTCAGATGTTTCAGGTGTTCTTCTTCGGTCTTGGAAAAGACTGTTATGTCATCCAAGTAGATAACAATGAAGAGCCCTATCTCATCTGAAAATGCTATGTCCATCACTCTTTGGAAGGTGGCTCCATCATTCATCAATCCAAAAGGCATATTCACATACATGAAGGTACCCCATGGAGTGGTGAAGGCTATTTTTAGTTGGTCTTCTGGGATTACTAAGACTTGGTTGTATCCAGAGAAACCATCTAGCAGGGAAATCCTTTTAGAGCCTACTACCTTCTGAAGAATATGTTCCATTTTTGGCAGGGGGTAGTTATCTTTGAGTGAGGCTCTGTTAAGATTTCTAAAGTCAATACACAATCTGATTTCTCCTGTTTTCTTCCTCACAGCCACTAAGTTTGATACCCAATCAAATAAACTCACCGGTACAGTTATACCTGCCTCATACATTTTCTTAATCTCCTTCTCTACTGCAGGCAATTGTTTGGGATTGATTCTGCGAAGTTTTTGCCTAAAGGGCTTCTGATTTTCTTTCAAGGGTATTTTGTGCCAGATAATATTTGTGTCATAGGCCTTTAAGTCTTCATAGCTCCATGCGAACACATCAATGAATTCCTTGAAAAGGTCAATGTGTTTTTTCTTCATGTCTGCAGGTAAAGACTTAGCCAGTTTAATCATTTTGGGCTTATCTTTAGTGCCTATGTTTCATTCTTCCACATCAGATTCTGCATGTTCTATAGTGGGCTTTTTTTGCCACATTGTCAAAGTCAAAAAGGTCCTCTAAGGGTGCCAGGCCTCTAGGTATATTCTTATCTTTGGCCTGCATCACCTCTACATCTTCACTATCTACATTTTCACATTTTCCGTCTGGATTTTCGGTCTGTTCATCTAAATAATTTATTTCTATATTACAAGGTGTTTCTTCCTTTTCTGAGGATTCATCACTTAGGCAGCTATGGTCAGATTTAGAGTCTGAATCAGAAAACTCAAACTCATTTCTGCCTACCAGGAAATCCTCAATCTATTTATAACCTTCAAAAACCTACCAATATTTTTCATTGTCTGGCACAACAGGTCTAAATTTAGTCTGAATGATGATCTGTTGGTTGCTAGGAGTCTTGGGGTAGGAACTGGCTAGGCAAGCTAATCCATTTTCAATGACATTTTGACTCCTAGGAATGAACACTAATTTGTATTCAACAAACGTTTTCAGAAGATCCATGGTGTCATTTCTATATGCTCTCAGCCTCGGATGTTTCACTGTGTATTCCCCATTTACCTGTTTAATAACTAACTCTGAGTCTCCCCTTACGGTTATCCTACAGGCTCCTCTTTTCTTCAACAGATTCAGACCTAAGATCAGGGCCTCGTATTCAGCAACATTGTTTGTGCATTTGAAATGCCGACTATAGGCGTGGCTCTCAGCGTAGTCATTTTATGTGTTGTGTAACCATACCACTGCCCCTGCAGTCCTTTTCTCGTGATTATCATTGTTTTCTCCCTTACAGCTGGGTTCACCATCGTGTTGTGTTATAGGGTCTGTACTAGGTTGTAAATTGCTTTTTTCTTCGTGAAGTGTGTGAAGTTTAGAGGTCTGTGTTACACCATTTTTTGGTCATCTAACCTATTATCATTAGATGGACCCAAGTACACCATGTAAGACCAATTTTACCCTAAGTAAAATTTCCTTCACTATGTTAAATAACTTAATAAACCACATTTATTAGGTTATTTATGGTCTAAACAGGAAAACCCAAAAGGAAATATTAAACAAACCTATATTTGTTTGATTTTCCTCATGGAATAATTAATTAAACTATAATTTAATTATTATTCCCAGTCATTTTTAACCCAAAAACAAAGAAATTAATTAGATAAACCTTTATTTATCTTATTATTTTTTAGGAATAATTATTTAAATCTTATTTAGATAATATTCCTTGTTGAATATGACCAAATCACCCATAAATAATTAAATAAATCATTATTTATTTAATTATCTTTCAACCACTTCCTTAAATAATTAAATGAATCATTATTTATTTGATTATCTTTCAACCATTTCCTTAAAAAGATAAATAAATCATTTATTTATTTATTTGACAAATAAAGGGATTTGACCCAAGTCAAATACTTTTTCCCTCCAACAAATATAATAAAATATTCCATAAAAGGTGGATCTAGATTTGGTTAACATTATTTTAATCATGCACCAAGATCTAGAATGACCCAATATTTTGTTATAAATAGGAGGGTTTTTCCTACCATTCTTCACCTTTGGTTACCTATTAGATCACTCTGGATCTATACACTTGGTCACATTTTTCCATTATTTGCTGTGTGAGCTCCCTTTGAGCTCTATTCTTTGCATTGGGTTTTCTACACCAACAAGAGAGAGAAATCTTAGATCTGAAGTGCTGAGGACTTCCAAGAACCCATCTCAGTGAGGAGAATTGGATACGCCTTCTTTTTTTCCTCCCAGGTGCCCAATTAATACAAAAATTCTTTCAAAAATTGTTCTTGTTTTGTCTATTAGTATATGGAGCAAACCCTTGTTTTTACTGCTTACTGTCTTTCCATGCATAGATCTGGTTTTTTGCAGCTCTTTTCTTGTTCAACTAACCGCAAATATGAAGATATTGGCACCCACTTTTGTTGTTAGGGCTATTAGTTATGCGTAGCTAAAGTGGTCCTTTTTCATACACTTCGACAAAGGATTCATACTAACAAATGGCGACTCCACACGGGTTTTAAATTACGACCACTGCCGTTTTTCATATTCCTGCATATCCAGCTACTTCAGGCCCTAGGGTTTCTTTTCAGCTGTTTATTTTTCCTATTTTTATGTTTTTTTTCTCACATAAAACCCTAAAACATTAAAATTTTTAACTTCCGTGTGTTTCTGGCCCTATTGCACAGGTAAGCGACATCAGCCGCAACTGAGACGACAACTTTTTCGAAAATCTGCCGCCAAGACAACCGGAACGGGAGGTTGCACTTTTCATCCCAAAAAGTGCGACCTGGACCTCTAGGTCGCACTTTTCAGCCTCTTTTCTACGACCTGCACTGAAAAGAGGTCAGAACCTGCAACTTGCAATTTTTTCAGTGGTTTTTCTGCAATTTTTCTGGGTTTTGCTGAAGCTTCTGTCAAGGTTTTCTAGCCTTTGTCTTGGCCCGCTTTGACCTAATTCTGATCTGTTTTTACTCATCTAAGTGGGAACCTAGCCCCCTAGGGCTTCAATACCATCCACTTTTTGTGGAATAGTTTTAGCTGTTTCAGCCATCTGTTTTTCAGAGTTTCAGCCTTCCCTTTTTCAGATCTGAAACCTCCTCCTCAGATCCCTTTAAATCAAACTTTCTTCCTTTCAAATCACCTCTTGTCGTTTTGTTTGGACCTCTCTTTAGGACCTCCTCCCTGTCCTTTCCGCTTTTTGTTGATTTCCTCCTTTTTTCCCAGCCACCTTGCCTCTGTCTCTTGGCTGTGATCTGCACCTCTTTTCAGCAGCTTTATCCTTTAGATCCCTGTCCCTCCTGACCTTAGATCTATTGGCCTCTTTTCAGTGTGTTTTGACTAGATTTTTTCCCCTTTTTTAGACTAGTTTTGAGGGACCCGCCTTCTTGGGTTAGATAGATGCAATAGTAGCTGTTAATTTTCTGTTATTTCAGCATTATATACTGTTCTTTGCATATTTATTTTCAGTTACGCAGCACACTTTTTCTTGCTCTCAAAAGGAAAAGGGTTTTAAAAATTAAAATTAACGCACACCACACACTGACCCTAAGTGAAGAAGCGCCTGGTTAACACCGCCTGGAAAAGACTCTAAAATCAATTGTCACTGCACATTTTCTGCCCTTGACCTCACTTGATTCTGTCCCTTTTTGCCCTTGTCGGTTTCCTTCTTCCCGTCATCATTGCGCCCCCAAGGCGCCTTTCCCGGAGACTTCTTGGCCTTCACCCTTAGTTTCTGGTCGATCGACCTGCTCCGTCCTGCCGTCGTCGAGCCAGTCCTCCTCCGAGTCTGCACTCCGACTCCTCTTCTGATTCATTGGGTTCTCCTTCTCCTCCTGGTTCTCCCCCTGTCACCTTCACTATGTTTGGTCCAGGGCCTAACGTTAGCGGTGCTCCAGGCCCTAATGTCGGAACCACTACTAGTGGAACCGCCACAGGAACTACCTCGGCCATACCCTTGCTACCATAGATTATAGGCCTCAGCCTCCTTGATTTCAATCAGTTGATCAATGACCCTATCTACCACGATGTTGGTTGGCCTACTATGCCAACCAAGCTCCCCTCCGACATCCCCAAGTTCGAAGGCCTTGCTGGAGAAGATCCAACCAATCATGTCCGATCTTTCCACATGTGGTGTTCCTCCAATTCCATTACCGATGACTCCATCCATCTTCGTTTGTTCCAACGCACACTTACCGGCGAAGCTTCTAAATGGTATGTAGACCAAGCCACCTCTTCCCATACCACCTTTGCGACCATTGCCCAATCCTTTTTATCTTACTTCCAGCTCCCTCTCTGATACGATACCGGTACGGAGCTCTTGACTTCCTTTAAGCAAACATCTTCGACCCGCCTTTCCACCCATGTTCAGGAATGGCGAAGTAGATGCAGCTTATGTCGAGCTCCCCCCTTCGAAGATCGGATCTATATGGACTGGTTCCTTCGCTCTCTCCTAGCTCCCATCGGCAAAGATGTCGCCTCCCATTTCCCTCAAACTGAAGAAGCCGCCCTCCAAATAGCCTTGCAATATGACCTGATCTACGCCCAATCTGGTTACATTTATACCATCCTTCCTGACCTCCCCAGGCCCGGTGGCGCTAACGCCCCGGGGGCATCTCATTCCACCGACTGTATCGTTGGAGCCATTTCACATCTGTATGCTCAACCTCCTATGGGCTACGGTCTCCCTCACGGAGGGGCCAGCACCTCTAGCACTCTTCCCCCTCCCGATAACATGTACCCAGGATACGGCATGCCTCCTCCTTTTTCCCAACCTCCTGCTTACCTCAATGTTGCCCAACCTAACCATTACCCTTATCTGCAACCTGGTGTGCCAGCTCCTCCAGCATATGCACTTCCCCCTCCCTTGCCTCCTCAACCCCAGGAACAACACCTACAGCCCCCTTCAGGGCAAGTATTTGCACAGCAGGGTGCGACTAATCCCCCTTCTTCTCAGAGAAGGCGGAGAGGCAATCCAAATCAATCTGCCCCTGGTACTCGTGGACCCAATCCTCAAGGTTTTGACACTAACACTGCTAACCAGCAACAGGGCACTCAGCCCAAGCCGGACAGGCCTCTTCGTACCAACAAGCCTTGTTCGTGTTGTGGTTTTTACGGTCATTACACCAACGATTGTCCCCTTTTACCACAGATGCGGCAGATGTGGGAGTCTCAAGCCACATTGCGAAGACAACATGCCTCCCCCTAATGTGGCCACTACTCAACCAGCTGTGTTTACTGATCCTTTCCCTCAGCAAGGATTCGTGGCTACCCAACCACCTGACGGGCGGGTCTCCACTCCACCTTCCATTTCCGGTTCCTCCGATTACCAGATCCTCATGATGAACTCTGATCCATCCCCAACCATCGACCTTCACCTTCAAACTCGGTCTCGCCAGTACCCCAAGCCTCCTGCTCAGTCTGCCCCCGAGCCTCCTTCTTCAGGTTCTATAGAGCCTCTTTCGACATCCAGTGGCCACTTACATATCCCTCAACCCAAAGTTGCGGTTCATACCAAGATTCCTAAGGGACCATTACGTCGAAATGCTGCTTCCGGTCGAGCTGCTCACTCGTATAGCATAGTAGATGATTTGGCGCAATCTCCTGCTACCATTTCCACACTGGAACTCCTCCAATCGTGCCCTTCCCAAAATAAGGCTCTACTATCTGCCATGGGCACTGTAGATCCTGCTGATGACCAAATGATTGTTTTTGACGCTCGTCAATCGGACCATCCTTCTCTTCCTCCGTCCGTCGCTTTCCAAATCCCAGTCAAAATCTGGAACGCCAATGTTCCCAGTGTATAATTGATGAGGGGGCATCCACCTGTGTGATGTCCACTTCGATTTGGAAGCAACTCGAATCCCATGAGTTGGCCCCTTCCATGATCACCCTTCAAGCGTGGGACGGCCATGCCTCCCAGCCCATTGGCCTGTTTCGTAACTGTCCTATCACCCTCACTGGTAAGATTGTTTGCGTTGACGTCGAAGTCATCGACGCCCCGCTAGACTACAACATTATATTGGGGCGAAGCTACACCTATGCTATGATTGCTGTCCCATCCGCGGTTTTCCGCAAGATGTCTTTCCCTCATAGTGGAAAGATAGTCACCATTGACCAGTTGACATATCATGAGCCAAAATCTCAGACCTCACCTGAGACGACCATCTCCTCTGTAGCCAACAAGTAAACCATCGATTCCTTGACCAGTGTCTCTCCTGGCGTCTACAAAGACTCCTCTTTGCTCGAAACCTTCCCTGGTCTTCCTCCTCCTCCTATCTTTGACCCCAGCTCATCGAATGTTTGCATGATGCAATCGTCTCGGGCTGCTCTCAAGCAACCTGCTTCGGCTAGTCAACAACCTTGCCCTCCACAACCTACTCCTAGCCCTTCACCTGCAGTTGGTAGTCATGAGCCTCTTTATCCTCTTGGCATTATTCCTCCAAGCCTTAGCCATTTAGGAGCCATCCCACCTGGCCACTACCCCTCTTGTCAGATACTGTTCCTAGCTCCCCCACCAGGAGTGTACATGGTACCGGTCATGGCAACCCTCTCTCTTCCTAACTTGACCCTTGGGATTCCCGTCTGGTACCATGATCCTCCAGCCGCAACCCCGCCTGGTCAACCCAAACCCTATATTGCTTTGACCCTGGTTCAACTGGTCCCCATGACTTCTCCCGCTGCAACAGTGCCTCAGTCACCTCAACAGGAACCACCTCCTGTTACGACCGCTTCGGGTAAGAAGGGCAAAGCTCGCAAGGGGGCATCAAAGGACAAGGCTGCCCCGACAAACCCTGCCACTCCTCGGCCTCCAAAGCATACCATCCAGTGTGCTTTGTGTGATGTTGTCGGCCACGCCACCCATACCTGTCCTGGATTGCTTCATCTCAAGCCCATGGTTAATGTCACGTTCCCTGAGTCCACAGTCCCGGAAGCCTCTGTTCCTTCTGCGACCACGCTCAAGAACTCAAAGACTATTCACACCAACCGCCCCTGTGCTTTGTGTGATCTCCATGGCCATTACACCCATATTTGTCCCCGCCTCGAGGATTTCCGCCCCTCTCTAGCCGCGGTCCACCAATTCGAGGCCAAGCGCAATGAGTCCACCTCTCCCCTATTTGCGCATTCTGCTTCAGTAGAACTACCAGATATGACTGCTCCCGTTGACATTCCCCCTCCTGATGTCGAGATGACGAATCCTTCGTCCAACATTTTCTACCTATCATCATCCATGAGACCCTCAGGGAACATTCCATCTGAATCCTTCCCTATTGTTTCGCTTGACCTGCCTTCAGCGATCATCTTGGGCTCAACATCGGTAGATCCTTTATCTACTTACTCTTTGGTCACCCCTTGTGACGATGCGCATGTGAACCTCTCTTCTCATGATGATGATTCAGGTCGCTTCACCACGTCAGGTGGTATTTCTTTCACCAGTCACCCCATCTTCTATCACGATGACGACATTATGGAAAAAATTCCCACCCATGACTTTATCTATTCCCCCTTACATCGAACCCATGCGTTCACACCACATCCACCTTGTGGCCATTACATTGAAACCCAATGTTTGGGTAAGGGGGCACCCACATTTGAGAGACCAAGAGAAGAAATTCTCCACAACTCTCCTAGTGTATCTGGTCGTGTTGACTTTAGTCCCAGTATTCTTCCACATTTAGAAGAACCTCTAGAGTCCCATATCACTTCAGATCACTCTAGGGATGATACCCCTTATCGTTCCCTCATCTTACATCAGCAACCCAGTCTCTTAGACATTATTCTTGAACAACCTATATCTTTTCTACGAGAGCATCAGTTCATTATCTCCAAATCCTCTTTTTGGGATAGTGACACCAGGTATGCCAACTCGGAAACTTAAAGTCCCTTTGATCCCTATATGCAGTACCAAAAGAGATTGGTAATCCTCCATTTCCTTTCTCAAACTACATAACCATAACGAGAACAAATGGCACACCACATCATTTAAATGTGTTTATATTCCCATTTTTCTAAATACATTTTGGCATGACCACACCATGCTCGGGGGCACCTATGCCCCTCAACCATAACCCTCCTCACCTCGTTTTTGGAGAGGAGGTTGTCTTACCAATCGAGTGTGAAATCCCTTCCCTTCATCTGGCTGTTGAACTTCTCCCTGACACTCAACCTCTAGAACAACGACTTATCATGCTTGAGCGTGCCTCTGAAGACCGCCGTGTTGCATTGCAAACCATCGAAGCGGCCAAGAAATGCACCAAAGCTCAATATGACCGAGAAGTCCAGCCTCGTCCTTTTCACAAAGGCGACCTTGTTCTAGTATATGACCAGGCCCATGATGTCCTTGGTCACGGGAAGTTCGACTCATTATGGCTAGGCCCTTACGTCATCAGTAAGGATCTTGGTAAGGGGGAATACCTTTAGAGGACTTCGAAGGCAATCCTCTTCCTAATCCTCGCAATGCACTCTATATTAAGAAATATTACCCTTAGCATTTCCCTTCTGAGATGCGTGTTTTATGTTCTGTTAGATAGCCAACATCTTTTTTTTACTTTCATCCTTCGCCAGGACCTATTTTTTCCACGACGGATCACTTTACCTCTCCTTCAAATTGAACTTCCTCACTTACAACACTTGTACTTGGGGCACCATTTTGCCTCCTTACTTGTCTTTGTTCGTGTCGATTTTCGTCATGAGTTACCATCTTGTACTCATTTTTTCATGGTCCCCCATTGGGCCTTTACTGTGTGGCAGCACCATCGAGTCGCCCTTGTTTAGAGCATCCAAGTTGAGTCATCATCGCATTCATGGAGTCTATCCCAAGTCCCTTTGTACCCCGCTATAGCCCTCCACCATTCATTGCTTGGTCTCTCTCTTGTGTCGCACATTATGGCCTTCAGTCCCACTATCCCCTATCCCTTATGATATTGTGTCAGTCGCTGCCATTTCATTCATGCCCTTTATGCTCTACCAAGGGAAGTCGTCCATTCGCTACTCAGTCCTTTCCATTTCACCATCATCATTAGTGTCAGTTTGTCCATCGCTCTACTATTTTCTCTCGTGCCTTAGTTGAGGATCTCTCATTGCCTCACCTATGGCGGACCTCCTTTTGTCGACATCAACTCATTCATTCCAGAAGCCAGGTCTAGAGGGCGGTGTACCTTGGTTCCAGCTTCCACTCTTGTTCGGTGCCTCGGATCAGGAAAAGGGATCTCTCATTTCCCTTTGACTTTATTGTTTCTCCACTCCAGCTCCTTTCAGCATGACCGAGATCCGTATACTTGATGGTTCAGTGATACAGCAGCAATTGTTGATGATTCCCGTGTGTGTGTGAGATGTCTCAACCCTCATGAGGGGGTGGCCTTGCAGGTAGCCCCCCACATGCCTAGATGACCTCCTCCTTGCCGCCTTCGATGCAGCTCCAGATATTTGATGATGTTGGCCTTAGCCACTTGCAGCGCCTCTTTGACTTGCATGTATCAGTCATATTTTGTGAGCCCTTCCCCATTTACAGGGGGCATTTGGGTTGTATTTGTATCTCATGTACTCCGATATTATTGTATCAGTCCTGGCTGTTTTCCCAGGCACAGCATGTATGTGGGATTCCTCATTGTATTTTTATTTGGCTCATGATTATGCTGGCTATAATTTATGGTTCGGTCCCTTGTTTAATGGACACACTATTCTTTTGTACTTTGTCTAGGCGGGCATAGGTATGCCTCCCCTGCCGCCTTCCAGACAGGCACTCTCTCATAAAAAGAGACTTGTTGCACCTGTGAGTCTCGTCTCCTCAGGGTCTAGCTCTTCAGCACACTATCTACCTTGCATTTCTCTCTCTGACTTCCCTTTTGTTGTCTAGTGACTGAGTTCTTACAACGTACTTCGGTCATACGATTTGCTCTTGACACTCTCATGCTGGGGGGCAATCTGTTACACCATTTTTTGGTCATCTAACCTATTATCATTAGATGGACCCAAGTACACCATGTAAGACCAATTTTACCCTAAGTATAATTGCCTTCACTATGTTAAATAACTTAATAAACCACATTTATTAGGTTATTTATGGTCTAAACAGGAAACTCCAAAAGGAAATATTAAACAAACCTATATTTGTTTGATTTTCCTCATGGAATAATTAATTAAACCATAATTTAATTATTATTCCTAGTCATGTTTAACCCAAAACAAAGAAATTAATTAGATAAACCTTTATTTATCTTATTATTTTCTAGGAATAATTATTTAAATCTTATTTAGATAATATTCCTTTTTAAATATGACCAAATCACCCACAAATAATTAAATAAATCATTATTTATTTAATTATCTTTCAACCACTTCCTTAAATAATTAAATAAATCATTATTTATTTGATTATCTTTCAACCATTTCCTTAAAAAGATAAATAAATCATTTATATATTTATTTTTGACAAATAAAGGGATTTGACCCAAGTCAAATACTTTTTCCCTCCAACAAATATAATAAAATATTCCATAAAAGGTGGATCTAGATTTGGTTAACATTATTTTAATCACGCACCAAGATCTAGAATGACCCAATATTTTGTTATAAATAGGAGGGTTTTTCCTACGATTCTTCACCTTTTGTTACCTATTAGATCACTCTGGATCTATACACTTGGTCAAATTTTTCCATTATTTGCTGTGTGAGCTCCCTTTGAGCTCTATTCTTTGCATTGGGTTTTCTACACCAACAAGAGAGAGAAATCTTAGATCTGAAGTGCCGAGGACTTCCAAGAACCCATCCCACTGAGGAGAATTGGATACGCCTTCTTGTTTTCCTCCCAGGTGCCCAATTAATACAAAAATTCTTTCAAAATTTTTTCTTGTCTTGTCTATTGGTATATGGAGCAAACCCTTGTTTTTACTGCTTAATGTCTTTCCATGCATAGATCTGGTTTTTTGCAGCTCTTTTCTTGTTCAACTAACCGCATATCTGAAGATATTGGCAGCCACTTTTGTTGTTAGGGCTATTAGTTATGCGTAGCTAAAGTGTTCCTTTTTCGTACACTTCGACAAAGGATTCATACTAACAGTCTGTCTGGATGACTATTTACGCTCTATTTCTTGTTCACTCAGGGTTAGGTCTCCACCGCATATCCTACAGGTTTCATTGCGGTTTTTTTCTTCATTGTCTTCTAAATCCAGAGCAACCATTATGTTGAAATCCATAGCTTCTGCCTCTCTGTTTGTATCTTTGTTTTGGGATTCTGACCCTTCTAAAGATCCATCATTACAAAAGATGAAGGAGTCAAGGTCTGTATGTACAGAATAAACAGGTGAATTTTCTGGTTTCTCGGGGCTGCTGACTAGGAATTTCATCTGTGTCTCCCTATACAATTTTCTAAGTTGGCCAAAGATTGGGATTGTGGCATATGAGCCATCCATCTGCATTGTACCCTGCAGCTTGGCTCCCCATGATCTTGATAGTAGCATGCCATACTTCGGTGGCACATCTGCCACCACAACATCCATAACCATGCATTTAGCTAGGATTTGAGTTAAGCTCACACACAAGTCTTTGATCAGGCCTAGGAATTTTACTCTGCTAGAGTCGAAAGAGTATAAATATTTGTAGGGTCTGGTTATCTCTAGCCCTAGTCTTTCCATAACTGTCTTATGCATTAGGTTGCGGGATGCTCCATAATCATGCATTGCATTGTGCAGGATCTTGTCATGAATGTTGAGACTGATATAGAAAGGTGGAACTACCCCTTTCTGAAACTTCCCCTCTATCTTAGGACCAAACAAGAGGGCGGGTTGATCATCATTCAAATTGACAGAGTCACCATTCTCACCTAAGTTCAAAGCTCTCAAAATATGGCCTTATATACATCCTAAGTGGCCAGCTAAGAAAGTGGTACAAAGATTTTAATTCTTGCAATCTCACTTTCCAAATTGAAAGGGGACTGACTCTTTGGCATACTCATCTCTGTTTTATTTTCCACTA